>JAKTPY010000004.1:0-291024 GCA_030556385.1 Nakaseomyces kungkrabaensis | reverse complement strand
GGTTTCCCAGGAGGAACTTCCAAACCCCTAAAAGATAGTTTACCAAATAAAAAAAGAAGGTAAAAATTATTACCCGAAAAAAAAATAAAAAAAAAAAAAAAAAAAAAAAAAAAATACTGAAAAATATAGAAAACACCGTATAAGGTCTCTTTACCACCATCCCAAACTTAATTTTGTTTTTTTTACTTCACATCCATATTTGTTTTTATTTTATCATAATTTTTCTTTTGCATCTAATTTGAGGATGGTGAGTATTGTTTTTTTGTCTATTTCTACTTCTAAATTTGTTTGTTTCATTCTTACTGTCCTATATTTTATTTTTGTTTTTATTCTACTTTCAAATATAATTTCATAATCATTAACTCTTATTTATTCAGTTCATGTAATATCGAAACCATCGTTTTGCCTCCACCCGCTATATTTTAATAAATATTTTCAATTTGTAATATTGCTTTTATATTCGATGATAATTTTTTTTTTACAGCTTTTGGACGAAAGCCGAGGAGGGGGGTTCCTTAAAAACATAAAATAAAGGGCAAGACAAGTATTCTATCTTGATTTACGTCCATCGAAAGGCCCACAAAGACTTATACAAACAAGCATCTATAGCAAAATTAAATACAATGGACGAAGGAGAACAACGTCTGTTTAGATTTCCATTCAAGCTTCCTTCTTTTGAAGGTATGCGTACGATCGGTGTGTATGCAGCTGGTATCTTATATGCCCTAGGGTTCTGGGCGTTCATGGATTCGGTGCTATTCTCAAAATACAACAATGCTTCTGATATACATGTTACTTTTGTCGACTGGATACCATTTTTATGCAGTACGACGGGTATGTTGATTGTGAATTCGATAGAGAAGAACAGGTTACTACAAGGTGCGCTTTCTGGCGAGAACGGTATGTTCAGCGGTGGTGATATTGACTCTCATATGGCCTGGCAAGCACGTACGGTGTTGTTCTTGGGTTTTGCGTTTCTAGCTGGTGGTATTTCGGGATCTCTTGTGGTTTTGATCATTAAGTTCATTGTTAGAGAGTATGCCACTTTCCCAACAGTTGGAATGGGTATTGAGAACGTCGTGGCCAATGCATGCGTTATGTTAAGCTGTGTTGTGCTATGGGTTGCTCAAAACATCGAAGATGAATATTCCTACAATTTAACCTTATAAATAAAATGAAAGTTTATACAATTATAAGTACAAATACAAAAAAAACAAAAACAAAAATATAAAAGAATTAAATATGATTACTGAATGATCCCCTATTTAAAATAGAAGAAAATAATAAGCGATAATCTAAAATGTCAAAAAGTATCTTTTTATAATAATTTTTTTGTTACTTTTATAAGGATGTTAATATTACTAAATTTTTTTTTTTATTTTAATTTTTTTTAATAATTTCAAGTAAATTTTTTTACTATTGAGTTCATCTTCCCAAAACCCATCCGATTATAATATAATTCTATCCAAAATGCCTGTATCTAACTCTAGTTGTTGTCAGATTGTGGTTGGATTTGCGGAAGCATGTCGCCTATTATTTGCAATTCAAATTCGTTAAAGTTAAACAGGTCTGGCAATAGAACTGGTTGAGTTTGTTCTCTTGGGAAGAAGTACTTCTCATTTCTCAAGTCATCAAAGAATGGGTGAGCCATAATTCTTCTAGGAGAGCATCTTAGTTCAGGTTCGTACTTCAAAACCTTCATCAACAAGTCTATGCCGTCAGGGCCGGCATGGCCAAAGTATTTCTGGAACCTTTCCAAGGAGGTACCGCTGAACAAAGGATTGGAGTATAGTGGGCCATTGTAACGTGGATTCGAGAAGAATATAAATTTCTTATCTGGAGGGCCCAGCAATTTTGCAATTTCACGCAATTGTAGCAATGGGTCTTGGCCTTGGAAGATCGCTCTACCGATTAACATCTCACCTATGACACATCCTAATCCCCAGATATCCACCTGTGTTGTGTATTGTGTAGAGCCCAGGATCAGCTCGGGAGCTCTGTAGAACCGTGAGCAGATGTAACTTATAGAAGGCTGGTTAGGTTCGAGTCTCTTTGCAGAGCCAAAATCACAGATTTTCAAAGTACCCGTCTTTGGATCAACCAGGATATTCGAAGGTTTGATGTCTCTGTGGCATATACCCAGCGCGTGCAAGTATAGCATACCTCTCGCGATTTGGTAACTGTACAGCTTAACGTGTTTTATCGCAAGCTGCAAATGGTTCGTCGTGTATCTGTTTATCTCAATCTGCAACGTCTCCGGTAGACACTCCATCGCCAGGTGCTGGTACACCTTGTTGTCCTGTGGCGACACATGTGTGAAGAAATACTCGAGTCTAACAATATTAGGGTGGTCCGTCAGCCTCAGAATCTGCAACTCACGCGACTTGTACTCGGTATGGGCTGGCACTTTCTTAATGGCAAAGGGACCCAGCCACGTCTCCTTGTCCGGTGTAATGTAAGCTTGAACCACGGTACCGAATGCACCACGCCCAATCTTCCTGTTTTCACGCACTAACATCCGTCTAGGCCCTTGTAAATCACCAGACTCAGCTGGTCTGTTCGCAGTAACATCGTCAGCGATGAACTCGTCGTAAACCTCCTCGTTATTCATTGTTTATTTTTTTCTTTAAGTTATTATTTACCTTTTTCCGTTAGATCGTTATTTAATAGTATTCCTTTAATTTTTTTTCTGCCTTCGTTTGTCTCTAAACCAATTGCCCTTTCTAAAAACTCCTCGTTACGTCTCTGACCTAAATAAGCGAGTTAAAGGCCAAGAATTGATACACTTTATTAAAAGTAATAAATAGATCCCAAAATACTTTAACTCGGGCAGCCTCTCTCTCTCTCTTCCTCACACAAAAAAAAAAAAAAAATTCTCTTTGTTTACTTCGTTGTGGGTGATTTATTGTGTGATGTGTATCGTTACTTGTGATATATGTGCCATGTGATAATAACCAACCCTGAGTAGGACACCAGTAGTTTCCCATCTGAGTTAATTGGAGACACTACGGTTGTTAGGAGCAATGTCTGCAGGTATGAATGAGGTCAGAAGGAGTTTTCGTACTTCATTGTGCACTGCATGGTGTACAATACCGTGTACAACACGGTGTTTCAATATTTCAACAGATAACTACAATACTCACTATTGTGTCACAAGCTTATGTGCATCATGTTATTTTGAAAGAAGAATGGAAAATAAGAAATTGTGGTATTTTGCACTAACAGATTGCCTTACAAGAACAGCATATTTTCACGATTGTAAGGGGGCACCGTTGGATTCATTGTATTAACAATATTATACATTATTGTAATACAATATGGTAATGCTAGTATAGCTCGATTTGCATACCGAACTCAATCATAAAATACAGGATAAACAAACACAGAAAGAAATGAAATGAAAACGTTAGAATATTATTAAAAGCTAAATATATGAATAAATGAAAAAATGATGTGTTATCTTATTTATAGGAATATATAATATAATGTTTGTTTTTTGTTTTGGTTTATGCTGAGAAATCGAGGCCCTTGGCGATGTTCTTTTCCAGTTGTTCCAGGCAGACTGGCAACAGTTCCTTGCGCTCGGTCAGGTTCATTCTGTTGATGATGTCGCTGTCAACAGACTGGACACCATCGAGGGTGATGTCCATTGGGACGGCGAAGTATGGCACGTTGTTGACCAGAGGTAGCAGAGTTTCGGCGTTCTTTGCGATAGGTTGGTTCTTGAAGTCCTTCAAGGAGATGTAGTAAGTACCGTTGAACTTGGAGTCTACGCCCAAGAACAACTTGGCAAATCTAACAACACACATGAACCCGGCGTGGGCCATGGATAGAGTAGCGGACCCGGCACCGTTCTTGGCTTTCACGACTTCGTCACCACCGTATTGTACTCTGTGGACCAATGGCGCCATCTTATCCTGAGGCACGCTCTTGGAGTGTTCGTTCTGGGAGAATAGAGGGATGATGGTTTCACCGGAGTGACCACCGATAACTGGGACGTGAGGCATACCCTTGATAGTGTCTGTGGAGTTCTCCTTTAGGAAAGTAGAGGCTCTCACCAAGTCCAGGTTTGTTACACCGAAAACCCTCTTTTCGATTCCTGTGTTCTTGTGGTTGACCTTCTGGTTTAGTCTGTTGACCATGACTGGGACTAGGGAGTTAACAGGGTTGGAGATCAGCAGGACCACGACTCTGGACAAGTCACAGTTCTCCATTATAGAGTCAGTCAGTTGTGTAATGATCTTGGCGTTAATGTTGAACAAGTCGTCACGAGTCATACCTGGCTTTCTTGGGACACCGGCTGGGATAACGACAATGTCAGCACCTTTCAAAGCGGAGTTGATACCGTCGCCTTCGGCAGGGTTATGCATGGAAACTTCACATTCTGTGTCGATGTGGGACAAATCGGTACCGACACCGTTTACTGCATCCTTGTTGACATCAAATAGAGCTAGTTTAATATTCTTATCGGTGACACCGGCCAATAGTGCTAGTTGTGTTTTCACCAACAGCGAAAGCGATTGACCAATACCACCAGCGGCACCAAGCACGGCCACTTTCAAATCAGTATTATCAGTAGAAGTAATATGAGGCATTTTTGTATTGTATTTGTATTTGTATTTGTATTTGTTTTGTTTAGTTGTTTTGTTTAGTTGTTTTTGTTTGTTTGAATTGTATTTGTAAAAGAGAGGGAAAGAAAGTGAATAAGGTAAGATAACTTCCCCCCCCTTATATATGAATTCCAATCATACAGCCCTCGAACGGAAAGAAAAATAAAAACCGGAGATCCCCATCCAGCCGTGACATGAATTTTTTTGTTGCCCTACAAAATCCCCTCTCTCTCTCTCTCCTCCCCTTTCATCCGGAGTATACCGAGAAATGGAAAAACTTCTCTCTGCCGTCCATCCGTGGCAACCAAGAAAAAAAATAAAAAAAAAAACCGGATTGATGGGGAGGGAGAGCATAAGCCATTGTTTCTTGTGAGTACCCCCCGCATATACACACACCCCTCTTTTGCCATCGGTCCGGCCCGTTCCACTGCAATTGGGGGGGTGGTCGGAAAAACCCGATGGGTAGAGAGTCTTACCCTGAGTCTCTCAGGGTAAGACTCTCTACCCATCGGGGATCACCGAGAGTACACTATCACGAACACAAAACCACATGATAACATGTACAAAATGATGAATAAAAAGAAGAAAAAGAGGAAAAGTAATTAATCCCGCAAAAAAGCGCATTTTGTTTTTTTTGTTTCAGTGGCTGACTTCATGGAGAGATCGCAGATTAGAGGAGATCGCACAGTAAATGCCGCGGGAGAGAGGTGATCAAAGTGCGGTAATCAATTGGTACAGAGAGCCGATCGCAGAGAGCTGAGCACACAGAGAGAGACAATCGCAGAGGTGAGTTCGGTGAGGATGAACACACAGTGAAGAGCAGGGACGATCGCAGTGAGGAACACAGACAGTGGAGGTAAGCACCGAGAGAGGTAAATACACAGAGGCGATCACAATGTGCTCACCTCTGTGTACTCTCACCTCTGTGTACTCTCACCTCTGCGTACTCTCACCTCTGTGTACTCTCACCTCTGTGTACTCTCACCTCTGTGTACTCTCACCTCTGTGTACTCTCACCTCTGTGTACTCTCACCTCTGTGTACTCTCACCTCCACCGCGAGCTCACCTCCATCTGCACCCAGGCTCAGCCACAACGATTATCAAATCATTGGATCTTGGATAAAAACGTGTGTGGGGGACGAGAGAAAGAGAAAGACAAGGAGAGGGGAGAATGTTTATCAAATTCTGGCCCAATTTTTTATTTTATTTTTATTTTATGATAACTCTTATCTCGAACCCATCAGGTGGTTCAGGAGTTGGGAATCACTACAAGAAGAAAAAAAAAAGGTATTTATATTGTAGACTATTTCAGGAAGTTTAACAGAATCTGTACTTTCCTATATCTTATACTTTCTTTATCTAAATACAAGTACAAGTAGAACAACAAACAAAAATCAAATATGCTTGTTTACCCTCTGCTATTCTCGCTTGCCCATGGGTATTTGCAGTTGGATTTCCAGAAATCCAACAACGCAGATGACGTGATTCAGAAAAGAGACCTCGACCCGCAAGTTGCGCTCGTCAATGAGGACTCCGTCCAGTACAACGTCCAGTTGCTCGTCGGTTCCCCACCACAAAATATCAGCGTACAGTTGGATACTGGGTCATCTGACTTGTGGTTCGTTGGTAGTGATAACCCATACTGTAAGTCTAACAAGAAGTATGCTCCCAAGAAGAAAGATGAGGAACCATTGAGTAGCGATGAGTATCCGGACTCGTTTGACCAAGTTATCAAGAAGTGGCGTACTCTTGACTGTATCAAGGACGGTGGTGTGTTCAACTCCAGCAACTCCACTACTTATAAGTCCAATGACACCTCGTTCCTGATCTATTACGGCGACGGCAGTTTCGCCAAGGGTGGTTTCGGTACTGACGTTTTGCAATTCGGTGACTTTAACATCAGTAACTTGACCTTCGGTGTCGCTAACTTCTCCAACAGTTCCACTGGTATCCTAGGTGTCGGTCTGCCACTTGACGAGGCCACGTACAACGTGAGCTACGACGGTGACGACGAGGCCCTAAGTTACACTTACCCAAACTTCCCAATGGTCCTGAAGCAAAACGGTGTCATCGACAAAATTGCATACTCCGTGTACTTGAACAACAGCGACTCCTCCAAGGGTTCCATCCTGTTCGGTGCCGTCGACCACTCAAAGTACTCAGGTGACCTGGTCACGTTGCCAATTGCCAGAACTGACGTTGGTGGTGATATGTACCCAGGTCCATTCCAATTGGCTATTGTCTGGAGTGGTTTGTACTTCAACGACAGTCAGTGGATCTACAATGTTACTAATGGTACTGTGGGTAAGAGCTCCAGTTCTCTATTGAGGAAGAGAGCCGATGACAACAGCACTTCCGATGCCAACTTGTTTGATAACAGCACCGTCGCCCTATTGGATACCGGTACCACCCTAACCTACGTTCCTGATTACATTTTGGGCCTACTTATGGACATTGTTAACGGTACCGTAGATCAGAAGACCGGTTCCATCAAGTTGAAGAAGTGTCCAAAGAAGAACGACTACAGAGCTTTCACTTTCGAATTTGATAACGCCCAAGTCACTGTTCCATACAAGGACCTGGTCACCAAGCATAAGGGTAAGTGTTACTTGCAAATTGGTTCCCAAGGTGATGACCTTGCTATCTTGGGTGACAACTTCTTGACTAACGCCTACGTCGTCTACGACTTGGAAGACTATGAGATTTCCATTGCCCAGGCTAACTACGCAGGTGGTGAGCCTCAAATTGAAGAAATCAGTGGTTCTGTCCCAAGTGCCACAAGAGCTGCTGCATTCTCCTCTGATTACTTGAGCAGTGCCGAACCTACTTCTTCTTCCGCTCCAAGAGCATCCAGTAACAGAACTAACAGCACCAGAACTAACGGTACTAACCAAACCAACGAGACTAAAAGATACTTGGAGAGAAGAGCCGCTTCTTTGAATGCTGCTGGCTCTCTGAAGTCTTCCGGTTACGTTGCCTCTGCTATTGTAGCTGCGGCAGGTATTGCCTTGTTTTTGTAATTGTTATCATCATGTGTCCATTTCTAAAAAGTAAAAAATACAAAAAAGCAATTCCAAAACGTAAAAGATAATATTTTTTATACAGTTATTTATTAAATATCTATTGATGTTATTATAGTCTACAAAATATAGTAATCATGGACACTGCATTTATCTCTTCTACACAGAAGGCAGGTTATTAATTTAAATAATTGTCTATTATAATCTATTTTTGCATAACACTAAGTAACTTCGAACTTATTCATTTTATTCTATTGAATATTATCGTATACTAATAAACGACTTACATCAAGTAAATAAGTTATAAGAACAAAGAAACAAGCAGTGCAAAGGCTAAGGCCATCATAGAACCCGATACCTTTGCAGAGATAGCCATATTCGAGTAGTCATAAGCTCTTCTGGCCAATCTTGAAGAATTGCTAGAACTATCCGTGGAACTGTCCACAGAGGAGTTAGTGTTGTTATCATCCTCAGAATCTGGGATTTGGAAATCACTTGGTTCCTGTGCGGTGTAAGTAGCAGAGTATTCTGGTGCCTGGATGGCACTTGGAATCTCATCGGTGATCTCCTCGATATCACTAGCATTGAAAGTGGTGGTGGCCTTAGCAATTGCAATTTGGTAGTCTTCTAAATCAAACACGGTGTACATGTTTCTCAAAACATTTGCACCAATAATAGCCGAACTACTTACACCTGGCACAACATCCAAGTAACACTTACCCTTGTGCTTCGTAATAATATTCTTCATATCGAAAGTGATATTAACACCAGAAAATTGGAAAGTAATTTGTGGGTTTTCCTTTTTCTTTAGACACTTTGGCAACTTGATACCAGGATAATTATCTTCACTTTCACCACCAAGACTTTCTAACAATCCTGTGAATAATTTAAAAGGTAAGACAGTGGTTGAAGTACCAGAATCTAGTAATGCTGCAATCTTCTGCTGCACACCTGCTGTCTCGTTCCCATCAGTTCCTATAGAAATACCGTCAAATGTCACTACGGTCTCAAATGGTTTTTCACTGCCGTGATCTCTGTCAGCCCTTATGATAGGTAGAGTGTATAAATCACCCTCGTAAAGACTGTGGTCAACAGCACCGAACATAATTGAACCGCTCTTGGACTTGCTAGAGTTCAAGAACAAAGAATATGCAACCTTGCTGATCACTCCTCTTTCCTTTAGCACTTGAGGGAAATTCATGTATGGGTGCTTGTTTTCTAGAGACGAGTTAGTATTGGATATGTTGGATTTCAGTGTTTGAGAAGACTCTAGTGCTGGGAAACCGATACCCAAGATACCAAACGAGGTATTTGTGAAGTTTGAAACACCAACAGAGACATTCTCAACCTTAATACCACCGATGCTGACAGTATCAAGACCAAAATAGCCCTCAGCATAAGTACCACTTCCATAAGTCACCAAGAAATCAGTATTATTGTTTTTGAATGAACTAGAATTAGTTGCGTTAAAAGTACCGTATTTTTCACATTGGATAGTCTTAGCAGCATATGGAATACCATTAGTAGCAGTAGGGAAGCCGTTGATACCAGGATCCAGAGCAGTAGCACTACCCTTAGGCTTCTTACCACGGTTTGACTTACAGTAAGCATTCTCAGCTCCGATCACCCAGAAATCAGAAGAACCAGTGTCTAATAGCACAGTAACGTTCTGTTGGGGACTACCAATACCAACGTCAACAGCATAGAAGTT
Organism: Nakaseomyces kungkrabaensis; assembly: GCA_030556385.1. Taxonomy (NCBI): domain Eukaryota; kingdom Fungi; phylum Ascomycota; class Saccharomycetes; order Saccharomycetales; family Saccharomycetaceae; genus Nakaseomyces; species Nakaseomyces kungkrabaensis. The sequence goes on along the minus strand of JAKTPY010000004.1, from coordinate 281,683 downwards.
CTTTTCCTGTAATAGATCAACATCTAAGTACGCGGAGTCATCACCGTCTCTCTTCACCAGCTCATCGCCATCCAACTTGGTGAATGGGAAACTTACATAACCATAGGCAGCACCAGCTAACGCAGCAAGAGCTAACTTCATTTCCTTTTTGCAGTTATTGTTGTTGTTTTTTTTTTGGGTTTGTGAGAATTTTTGAGCAAGAAAATGACCTCCTTATAATTCAGCAACCCATTTTTATAGTTTTTGATTAGGATGTAAATCACGGTTGTTATCGCCTTATCATGGATAAAAAAGAAAAGGAAATGCGGAATGTAAGTCGATTATAGGGGAATCATCCTCTCTTAGAGTTTCTAACTGCCCAATATATCACTCTTACTCATCTCTCAACCCTTTCTCTAAAGCTCTCTCAGATCTCTGTAGATGATAACGATGGTTTTAGGGATGCCTTGCTTTACGTATAGCAAGCTCATGTAGATGGGACTCAAAGAAATACAGGTCATACGAATCGTCTATGGTGGAAGACATCCATTAAAAGTTATAGTAGAAATCTTGTAAAGGGGTAAGAGAACCCTTAGTAGAGACAACAATGCATATAGAGTTGATGGTGACAATGTAAGGTTGATGATGTAAAAGCATGAGAGATATCGGAGAAGGCTTAGATGCAACTCCACCTGGCCATTCATGCAAAATACTTTAGAATTAGAAGGTAGAACTTACCACCATTTCTATGTAACCATTTCCACCAAAAAAAAGGAGACCAGTAGTACTTTTTATGGTGCGGTGATGTATTGATATGTCTGAGAGTGCCTTTTTAAAGGGCAATATAGAAGAAATTATACTCAAGTAACAAGCTTTATAGAAACAATCATTGCATTTCGTGGTGGATACTATATTGGCATAATAGCAAACAAAGTACCGTTTTCAATACGATGTATTGGTCATCAAGTGCTAGTAACAAGCAGTTTATAGGATCTGGTAATGACAAATACCGGAATAGTAGTAAACGATATACTGCATAATGATGTGCTGTACTATATAGCAAATTCGATTATGTACAATGTTTAATATAGATGTAGATATTTAAATACATCCAATAATACCACTAGTATATGCAGGATCATCAATACTTCAAAAGGGCCCATCGCTTTGAAAAAATTTTTGCGATGAGCTCAACAATACCTAATTACTGAAGTACTGTGAAGTAAACAGGATAACATAAGCTAGAGATCGATATTATGAGTGGTAGTACAGATTCGAGGTGTGAGTATATTATACCGTCGAAGAAACGGAGATGTGGTATGACAAAGAGCGTTGATACGAAGTTTTGCGTTGAACATCGGAAGGATATAGTAGAAACTGATGAAACTAACGAAGCTAGTGCCTCAAAGGATGTTAGGGTGCCTTGTCCGCTGGATCCCAACCATACAGTATGGAAACACAAGTTAAATAAGCATGTGAAAGTGTGTAATAAAGCCAAACAAGGAAATGCGAATGTTGCTGAATCATATTATGCGAAAGATTTGAATTGTGGTCATGAAGCTGAAGACAATGGCAGCACTGGTGTTATTAAGGCGGTTCAGTTGTTGTTGGAACATATCGACCTATGTGTAGATCGCGAGGAGTCTATTAAGAGTAATGAGTTTATGGATAAGAACAGGCTATTAGAGCTGTCCAACACGATAAAGAAACATGCAAGACAACAGTCCTCGTTGATTCAGAATCTGATCGATGTCAAGTTGATATCCGCTTCTAAGGTAATGGAGTTTGGATGTGGTAGAGCAGAGTTCTCTAGATATATCAACCAAACAATTCTTCACGATGATCCATTTAGATTACAGGATGAATTACCGAAATACGTCTTCATTGACCGTGGTTCCAATCGAATGAAATTTGACAAGAAATTCCAAGATGATCTAATGCAACTAAGCAAAAACCCGGAAAAGATAAAACAACGGATTCATATCCAGAGACTCAAGATGGATATCAAGGACTTGAAATTATCTGAAATTGTTGAACCAAAAGATGATATTCTTGTGGTCTCAAAACATTTATGTGGTGTTGCTACTGATTTGACTTTAAGATGCCTACAAAACTGTATAAAAGATAAGAAAAATGATGTTAATTTGAAGGGTATCTGTATAGCTATGTGCTGCAGACATGTGTGTAACTCAAGGGACTATATCAACCCTGATTACATTAAAGATTTCTTGTCCAAATATGATTCAGATTTGAGCTATGAAGTGTTCTTCAGAAACTTGTCCAAATTTACCTCTTGGGCTACCTGCGGTAGAAGACCAGGAATGGAGGATAATGATTTGATCGAGATCACTGAACCAGATTCAGAGAATAAAGTATCATTGACCTTGTTACAGAGAGAGAAAGTCGGTCTATTGGCAAGACAAATTATCGATAACGGTAGACTCGAATGGGTCAAGGAGAACCTTCTCAGAGAAAACCATAAAAATGCTCGTATCGTCAAATATATTGACCAATCTGTTTCTTTGGAAAACAATGCATTGATTCTATATTAAAATTACAGTAATCGTATATATGTGAAAAAATAACTAATTGAAGTTCTTGAAATAACGTTCTCTGAAGTTACTTTGTGACCTCTTGGTACCTCCGTTTGTTGGTCCATGAAATTCATCGCCACGGTTGATATACACTAGCAGTCTTCTGGACCACTTATTGAACTCCTGGACACAGTTGTACTTCAATTCCAAGTTCTCATGCAGTGGTATTATGGTCTCTATGTTTTCATCGTTTGCTGTTGGCATCCAAAATGCCAGTCTTCCGTTGATCGGCAGTCTTTCTGAGGCAAATTGTAGTATGTCGTCTAGCAACGAGTCCAAGGCATAAGGCTTTTTACTTGGGATATAGTCCTTGCGTAGATAAGCTTTCTCACCATCGATCTCGATGTTTTCCTTGCCCACAAACCTTTCAGGGTCTCTAGCACCAAGAACCTTAATACTCTCTCTGATGCCGTAAGGAGGGTCGCAGACAATGGTGTCTATCTGTAGTGAGGACCTTAATGCGTTATGTGTAAAATCCATGGTCATGACATCCAGGAATTTACCACTATTGTTGTATTTCTTAAAATTTGCAGAAATGTTTTGTGAGGCACCGTGGCCTCTGATCATACGACCATCGATATCTGAACCCATAACCAGCGCACCGTAGTGGCCACCAGCAACAAGAAAAGAGCCGGTACCAGCAAACGGATCGTACATTATAGTACCTGGTCTAACCTGGGCAATATTACAACTCACAAGAGATAATTCAGCTTCAAAACTAGTCGTCCCCTTGTACGGTCTCTTCTTCAAATCGTATTTCTCCATTGCATGTCTGTCACTGCCGCCAATAAGTCTCCCAAACCTCACTCTGACTGGAACGGTGGAGGAAATATTTTCAGACTCCGGGATATACTCTTCTAGCACAGTGTACACCTGTTGTGGGCGCTTCATGTCGATACGTCCTTCGAAACCTAAGTACCCGAACGACTCAATCTGCTGGATACGGTTAGCCTTGCTATTCCCACGGTAACACTCAAACTCAAACTTGAAACTGTCGTGACTGAACCTCTGCTTATACTCCTGGAACTTGGGACGCTGCTGTATATCGCGGTGTAGCTCTTCGTAGTCGGCACCTTCACCCCACAACTCGTACACACCACGCGCCAGCACACATCTCCCAATCCATTCAGCAACACCACTGTCACTGCCCTCATCCAGTCTCACAACCAGGTAGGGACTGTCGTCACTGTATCCACTCAGATCAACGGAAACACCGGGCATCGCTACCTCGGCCAACGACTCCAGCTCAGCCAACCGGAACCCAACATGGCTCTGCACCAAATACACCAGATACTCCTTCATTTTAGCCAATTGTGGATCTCAATTCCAGATTATTGTTGCGATGAGATGAGAAATATAGCATCCAAAAAAATTTTTTTTTTTTTTTTCAGTCTGAAATTTTTCACTCCGAGTCCCGCGATGAGCTCTTAAGCTGGATCAATTTGCATTTGTACTATATTATAGCACAGTACAGTATAATAAAGTGTGTGATAATGCACAGTACAGTACAATGCAAAATTGTGTAGTGCACTACACTTCAATATAGTTCAACGCAGTACAGCATTGTAAACAGCATTAGAATAATGCATTACACTACAATACAGTATATTATAGTTCTGTGTAGTATAGTGTACGGTACATTATAGAATACTCCAGTATAGTATGGTATAATATACTAGAGTAAGGTTTTTGTATAATATACTAGAGTAAGGTTTTTGTATAATATAGTATAGTAAACTACAGCATATTATTTTATAGAACCGTACGGTACGATAAGTAAATTCGTTAAGTTTCTGTCGAAATTTGTGAAATCGTTGGTTTTTCACTAACAAAACCCCGTACAAAAAATGCCAAATTTCCTGTTTACAAGGGGGTACCCTTGGTGGATTTATGTTTTTGCTGGATTGGCACGTCGTAGCTGGAATTGCTGTAGATGGGGGTATATAGTACTGCAATACATTCTTGGATGGGTATGGTATAGAGAATAACAGTGTTTTGTGTGTTATTGTACTGTACTGCAGTGTACTGCAGTACAGTACAATGTAGTAGATCGTAGTGTAATACAGTGTAATCTGGTGTAGTATTGTATAGTGCAGTACAGTATAGTTTATTATGTTATAGCATAGTGTAGCACATTAGTAAATCGTGTAGTACACGGTTATAATATAGTATAGTACAGTACTGAATAAAATACAATACATAGTACAATATGGTATAGTACAATACTTACGCCCCCAGTACACTAACTCGTACGTCACGATAATGTAGTAGCATAGTTGCATATGTCGACCAACTGGGAAATCCACTAACAAACCCTCGTACAAATATCGTCATTTCCCACAAAACCAAGGGGGGTACCCTTGGTTTTGCAGCGGTTTGGCTGTGTGGGGTGGAGAGGGTAATTCTTGGTTGTGTAGAGAAGAGCAGTGTAATGTGCAGTACAATACAGTATATTATACTGTATTATATACATTATACTGTATTATATATTGTATTATATATATTATATTGTATTATATATTGTATTATATATATTATATTGTATTATATATTGTATTATATATATTATATTGTATTATATATATTATACTGTATTATATATATTATACTGTATTATATATATTATACCATACTATACTGTATTATATATATTATACCATACTATACTGTATTATATTGTATTACATTGTATTATGTTATTCTGTATTGTATTATATTATACTGTATTGTATTATACCTAGATGATTTGAGAATTTTACTTTGGAAGCTAATACATTAAATTGAATTGTATGTGACTAGAAAGTTACATTGCATTATTATGCTGAGGAATAACAATATAACAGGACTACGATATTTTAATAATTTTAAATACAAGATCACCATGATCGTAAAACAATTTTTTCATGGTTGATAAATGTAGTATATAATGATCTAGTATAATAGCATGGAGCTTAATATTCTGTAGAGATGATCTCATCCTTGAGAGAATATTGGAATGCTCAATACATATACAAATATCATCTACGGAGACAAGGAAGCACCATTTGATATTGAGCGTCACTGAGAGACACAGGGTTTCTTGCACCAGATATTTCTTATATTCGTTCGAACCGCAAACAAACGTACATCACCATGTCCATGGTTGATGTCATTTATGTGGAGCCAGCTGATCCATTCGACTGGTTTCTGTGATGGTTTTATTTTTTGTTCATTTTGCGATGAGCTCTCGAACAAAATTTTTCAGCATGAGAAAAAAAAAAATTTTTTTTCAACGCAGGGAAGAAAAAAAAATTATAAACAAATTAACCTTTATAACTGTAAGTACAGGGAAGATAAGCTCAAATAGATCCCAAAGCAAGGCCAAATACGATGAGTTCAGACGAGGATTTTGATGATATTTATGGGGATGTCCAGTCCAAAGTTGAGGACGAGAAGAAAGTGAGTGAAACGGAGGAGAAAGAGGAAAAAAAGGATGCAACCAGTGCTTTGGACCAGTTGGCGGCTTTACAGGCAACTAGTGCTGATCCTAGTGCGAAGATGCCATGGGAGACTCTTCAGAACACATTGAACCAGCTTCAGACCAAGGAAGAAGAGAATACAGACGCTCAAAGAAGCTCGACGACGACGGAGGCTGCCGCTGCGCCCTCTGCAACTGCTACTACAACTACAACTACGAACACAACCACAAGTAATGATAATGAGAAGCCTGTGAAAGCTGATTTGTCTAAGGATAGCTGTAAGATGTTCATCGGAGGTTTGAACTGGGAGACCACTGAGGATGGATTGCGTGATTATTTCAGCAAGTACGGTACTGTCGAGGAGCTGAAGATTATGAAGGACCCTGCCACTGGTAGATCGCGTGGGTTTGGTTTCCTAACCTTTGAGTCTTCCAAGTCTGTTGACGAAGTGGTGAAGACGCAACATATACTTGATGGTAAGGTTATCGACCCTAAGCGTGCCATTCCAAGAGAGGAACAGGACAAGACTGGTAAGATTTTCGTCGGTGGTATTGGTCCAGATGTGAGACCTAAGGAATTCGAGGAGTTCTTTGCACAGTGGGGTACTATTATCGATGCTCAGCTGATGCTGGATAAGGACACCGGTAGGTCTCGTGGTTTCGGTTTTATCACATACGATTCTCCAGATGCTGTTGACAAGGTGTGTCAGAATAAGTTTATTGACTTCAAGGGTAAGAAGATAGAGATTAAGAGAGCTGCCCCAAGACACCTGCAAAAGGCTGGCGGCAACCGTCAACCTAATCAGCAACATAACAACGGTAACTACATGGGTGGTGGCAGCAGTAATAACCAGTATGGTGCTGGATACAACCAAGGATACCAGGATCCATCCATGATGGGCGGATACAATCCAATGATGGCAGGTTTTAACCCAATGTTTGCAAACAATAACCCACAGATGGCAGAATACTTCCAAAAGATGCAGGATTACTATAAACAAATGCAGCAACAAGGTGGTATGGACTATAATCAAATGTACCAACAACAAATGCAACAAATGGCAATGATGATGCCTGGTTTTAACCCAGCTACCATGAACCAAGATGGAAGTCCGAACGCTGCTTCGAACCAAGGCAGTGAGACTTCTACTCCAAACCCAGATGACCAAGACAGAAAGGATTCCAGAAGGTCAGGTGCCCCAGGTGGTCATAGAGGTCGTCAACAAGATAACAGAAGAAATTATCACCCATACAGTAGGTGATTTTTAACTGCAGATATCAGCTTATACATGTTCTCTGATTTTTAATTCCTTATTTTTTTCTCTTAGCTCTTAGTTTTAAATTTTTTTTCTTAAATGATATTCCGGCTATTCATTTTGCTCATTTTAGAGTAGGCTTGATAATGCGTATAAAGGTTATAAATGCAATATCAAAGACAAACAAAAATTTTGAAAGAAAAAATCAGAAAGACTAAAACAAACCATTTTGTACCATATTAACAAACTTACCATGTTACTTTTCTTTTGATTTGAAACTACAGATTAATCAAAAAGGTAGTATATGCATCAACAGCGTGTAATTATTTTTTTTCTTTAGTGCATTATGAATTATTATAAAAATTTTTTGATGATAGAAATAAACAAAAATATGAGATTCTTTCGAGGAATATTGGTGAAATTTTAGTAAATTATTTACGTTAATTCATGGAATCACGTTTCTAAGTGACTTGTACTTGAGAACTTTAACTAATATGATTTCCAACCGACATATTCCTTGTTTATAGGTATTTCTGCTTGTTTCTTTGATAACCTCTCATTTTCTGGCATATATTTTGTAATAATGAAATAAAAACAGCAACTTTTGCGAAATCCAATGAAATAAGATTTTTTGTAATGAAGTCATAATATGTTATCTGTATTCTATACTTCTATATTATTGTAAAACATAATACTTTCTAGCTAAAAAAAAAATAACTGTTCATATAAAATCATTCTGGTTATATTATACTTAAGATATATTATTCTAGAAACCTCAATTTATTAAATTGAGAAGGAATTAATGCTATTAGAAAACGCTATATGATAATAAAATAAAAAATATATAAACCAATATAAAAAATACTTACATAATCAAAAAATATAAAATCCTAAATGTTGGACATAGCAATATGACTTAATTAAAGGTTATACCTTATTTACATGATTAAGAAATTTCACCATGTGTAATACCTAGTTGAACAATGGCATAGATATTCAACACCGATAAGAAAATCCAGACGACAAAAGAAATAATTGTAACAAACCAGTTGTTTGCCATATTAATGACTTTTGTTGTTTGTCCATTTTCCAATTCTGTGCCATTTTCAGAGATAGCGTCTTCGCATTCGTCCATGTCATTGACAGTAACTTCGGTCTGCATAATCTTCTTGTTGCAAGTGAAGTAAATCAATGGGGCAACCAAAAATGGTAACACAATGGATAAGACAACTTGGGATGCATTTAGAGCCTTCGATAGAGCCTCTTTACCTAAACTGATAGAAATAACCAAACAAGGAATTAAAGAAATAGCTCTGGTAATAAGTCTTCTTTGCCATGGCTTCATCTTCCAGTGGATATGACCTTCACATACAATTTGGCCAGCCATAGTACAGACGATACCTGCAGATTGACCACTTAACAACAAAGCAAGCATGAAGATAGTTCCCGCAATCGGAGCCAAGGTTTTTGATAGAAGATCATGAATTGAGTACAGGTCAGCATCAGCGGCCTCTGGTGACCCATAAAGTGTTGACCCAGCAACGACCAGGATCGCACAGTTTACAAATAAAGCTAGTGTAAAAAGTGTAAGTGCAAGTTCGACCATAGAATACTTCATACAGTATCTAATAGCGGCTCTTGTAGGTTTATAATTAAAATATCTATCATCCATTACAGCTTCCTTGTTTTCCTTTTCAGAGTCTTCAGCTAGCATAGAATAATTACCGTTATTGACATCATACTCTAATAGTCTAGGTTGCACCAAGGCTGAACCCAGGAACAAGGAATGAGGCATGACGGTGGCACCTAATATTGAAATAGCAGTGTAAATACCGTTGTGTTCAAACATTTGGCCCGATGGAACAAAACCTCTGAACACCTTACCAGCAGAGGTAGTTTTAGGGATGTATGCTAATTCCACAGCAAAACAGATACAAACACCAACCACAAGGACAGCTACAAATAATTCAAACATTCTCACCACCTTCATAGAAGATGCACCAGGTCTATAGGTTGCCATAATTGCTAGTACATCCACTAGGGTGATGACCACACCGGCTGGCAATGGCACCCGTATCAAAATATTCAAAGCGATAGCAGTACCAATAACCTCTGCAACATCCGTAGCTATAATAGCACATTCGGCAAAAATATAGATGGTCCAGTTCATCCATCTTGGTAGATACTTCCTACAGCAGCGACTTAGGTCCATTCCGGTAACAGAACCCAGTTTAATACACAAACACTGGAGAAAGATAGCTATAAAATTGGATAGCAACACGACACAAAGCAACGAGAACTGGTTTGAAGCACCAGCGGATGTTGCCGTGGAGTAATTACCGGGATCGATATAAGCAACACTAACCAAGAGACCAGGTCCTATAAATTTGATGTATTTCTTCAACCCAGCCTTTATCGTATCCATTTTGGATACTGTTTGGTTAGATGAGCAACTAGCCACCGTGTTAACTTCCTCCATTGTAACATTGGGTTCTTTAACCAACTCTAAAGTCTTGCTAGGACCAATATTCCCAGAATGAATATTATCACTTCCAGAAGCACTCATTTTGTTATTTTATTATTATATTTTTTAGGCTCCTTCAGTTCGTCTCCTTTCAGGGTGCACAATATCAATTTTTTTCTTCAATTAGATCAAATGCTTCTCCTTCTCTTTCCTTCTTTTTTATTATTTATAGTCCTAAGCCAGTTGAATAATTTCCTGCTCTTAAATACTCATCAAAGAGATTGTAATCACTTTTTCTGCCGACAAACAAGACCACCTTTACAGTTAAATTGTTTTCTATAATTAATTAATTCTTGAATTTTTTTGCAAATTTCGGTCTTGTGCCAGGAAAAGCGAACTCTGAACTGATATTTCTACCTTTTTCCGCGATATTTTATGTGCAAATGCTCAGAAATAATTGTACAACAAATTGGCGTCGCGTCGGTGTTAGAAGGAAAGAAAGTATAATTTCTTTTTATTCCCTGTTTGGGATGCATAATACTACTGTTGTTTCTATTTATAGCTGCCCTGTACAGGTGCATTTGGGTGAGGAACACCAATTGTGCATTTCTCTATTTTGGCTTTACCATAAGAATTGGCAGAAGCCATAGGTACAGAGAGAGGGAGAACAATGGGAATTCATTTGTATTTTGTAGAAAAATTTTAATCACTAGTAGTGAATGAAGTATTTATTTAATTACATACACAAAATGCTATGTTAAATGACTAAAGATAACTTTGTTTTTTTAAAATATCTTATTAATGAGGATTTTTCTTATTTATTTTTTATATATAGAAATACAAATAAATGGATCTTCTAGGATCTTTGTAGAAACTAGAAAATAATAGTATGATTGGTAAGGAGAAAAAAAAGAATACCTTCTTTCATCGATGACTTGAATAAGAAAATAGTTTTGACATAAAGTGTAGTCCCTAAAACAATGCAAGCTTCAAACTTGACCTTGTCTGTTTAGAAGTATTGTTAACATAGGTAAAAGATTCCCATGAAAAAGAGTTTTAAAGATTATGATTATGTTTTATTCTTAAAAGCCATTTCAAAAAGTAGTATTATATATAGTTTAAAAAAAATAAAATAAAAAAAATGAAAGGGAGTGGAATCTCTCTTATAATGTCTGTATCATCTTTTTTTTTATTGATTTTTTTTTTTATATTTATTCTTCTTCTTCCAAGGTTTGGGCAGCGATACGGTCCAAATCTCTTTGACCGTTCTCGGAGATTCTTCTACCACCCTTTGGAGAGATCTCGACGACACCGATCTTTTCCAAAGCTTGCAAGACTCTTCTGTTAATGGAACCAGAAGCGTCACAGTGGTGAGATGGTCTAGCACCTCTGCTCTTAGCGTTACCGTACAACTTGTTCAACTTACCGACACCGACTTGCTTTCTCAAGTAGATGTGTCTGGCAACAGAAGCGGCACGCTTGTAGAACCAACCCTCAGCATCTTGTGGTGGCATTTCGTTACCAGCGGAAGTCTTGACGATATCCACGTAACCTGGAACTTCCAACTTACCTTGTCTTTGCAAGAAAGAAGCGTAAGCGTTGATGAAATCTTGGGCAGCAACGTCTCTGTAAAAATATTAAGTTCTTCCCTTCTAAAACATCCAAATATTTCCACTCAAATCAAGTGAAAAATTTTACTAGTTTCAAAAAAAAAAATTAAATAAAATGTTAGTAAAACATATTCATAAAAAAGTGAATTTTCTAGCACCCACATCAAAAACAATCAGTAGAACCTGTGTGTATCTTCCTGTTCAAACAGTATTATCACCACAACGTTCAGAAGTTCATCTCATCACATTTTTATCATCTATTCCACTATGTTCACCATTTCTTTTTCGGTAATATTGATTGATTGAGCTCATTTTTTGTCATTTCCTATTGTTCGAAACACAGTGTTCCAATCATCTTAATCTTATATGGTCTAATTCTGAAATGATGTCTATTATCGAACACGCAACTTATTCATAATAGCTGGTCTATCATATATCATTAATCTCTAAATTCTCACTATCTTCATATCTCTTTCTTTGTCTATCTATCTCTCTCGCAATATCTTCTTTATTTGTTCATTGGTTCTCGTCGTTCTTGTTTCTGGATGTCTAGTTCATGGATAAGTCTTAATTACGTACCTAACGGAAACACCTGGCATCTTTATATTCTCTTGGGGATCTGGTACCTGCTCTAAAGCCTCTAAATTTACAAATCACGTACTTTTCTTATAATAACTAACCGCCCAATTCACAAGTAATCTTAGTAAAGCAATTTTTCCAAATTGTTGGAAAATGCAAAAACCCATTCGCTGCGGTGACCCTCTCTGCCTGCCCTCTCAACTTTCCCTTTCCCTCCTCCTCCAAGTCCAGCCTAGAGCTCGCCCACACTATCGGTGTCCCCCTCGCTCTGCGTTCTCTCTGCCTACAGGGGTGAGATGGCCAAAGCTAATGGGAAACTATGGTGGCAAGAGCTTTGCGAACTTCCTGCCTGGAGAAACGGACAGACACTCCCTTCCCCCCTAGTGTCGCTAAACAGAATAACCACCACACTGGGAAACAAATTCCATTCTGCCCTGGAGGACAATACATCCCTGCCTGGAGACAAAAGTCGGCAGTGGATGGGAAAAAAAAAAATCCCCATTTCGCTCTTTTTTGTTATAAATAATTACCTATTTAGGAAGTTCAAGAAAATGAGTCTACATTCTAAGACTACAAGTCCCATGGTGTTTGGGTGTTTACAGTCACAAATAGTTTGGTTTTGTTTTTTAGCACCTAACAATACAACGGAATACATCGATTATAAAGAACATTGTACAACTGGTTCTCCGTAAAGTTTTTAATTATCGGTAAATTAATATCGTTAATAGTATACATATGTTATGAAAGTAGAATATTTAGTCGTTATTTTGTTTTAAAATAGAAATAGATTTCTTATATTAAGGTATAAGTACAAATTCGCTATACAACTTTTAAAAGTAAAATAGTTATACAGAGGAATTTGCTTAGACCTTGAAACCCTTAGATCTACGTCTACCTCTAGCACGTTCGAACTTTCTACCCTTGGACAAGATTCTTGGAGCCTTACCCTTGTGTGGACCCATACCGAAGTGTCTGACGGCTTCTCTGGCGTTTCTTGGACCTCTCAAGATCAAAGTGTTTTGACCCTTTGGAGCTCTGACAGCCAATTGATCCAAAGTGATACATTCACCACCAGCCTTGGTGATTCTAGCTCTGGCACCAGCGGTGAATCTCAAAGCAGCAACAGTGGTCTTTGGCATGTCGAACAATCTGGCGTCATCGGTAACGGTACCAACAACGACAACAGTCTTGGAGGCAGCACCATCTTGCTTCAAAGCTCTAGCGATTCTAGAGACAGAGACAGGTGGTCTGTTGATCTTGGACAAGAACAAAGACTTCAAGACAACCTTGTTGAATGGAGCATCGGTACGACCTATAAAAATTTAGTCCCTAACGATTCCTTTAACTCAAAAACGTTATCAGTATACTTGTGATACATAATACAACCATTAATGTCCCCCTCTCTGAGAAGTAATGTTAACAGAAATACTATCACTCAAATACACTAATTACATGTAGTTAGAACAGAATGATTAGAAAAAATAAATTGTTAGTAACTTAAAATTCATTGGATAAAGGTAACGAGGTCAGCATTTTATGCATTAGCATATCTTGAGAAAAGAATCCACTTCTTATATCGTTTTGAAAAAAAGAAAACCTGAGTATACACTACAGCGAGAAACGAGACCTCGAATCTACAAGCTGCGCTCGATATCAGGAAAAAGCCAATGTGAAAATTCACAAAAACTTTTTTTTTCAATTTTTTTCTCGACATTTTATACATCAGTGATGTATATCCTTTCCATCTAATCAAAAAATGTGACCATTAAAAAAATTTTAATGGTGATGGAAGAAGAGATTCTGCTCGCTAAATTACTGACAGTATAGTACAATACTATCAGTAGATATTATAATTTATTGAGTTCGCGCAAATCATTCATGCCTTCTTAAAAAGAACACACTAATTTCTTTGCACTCGCAGAACTGGAAAAAATTGTAAAAAAAGAATATCAGTGAGGAAAGTATTTAGAATACTCGACAGTAAAATAGCGGGAAGAACCCCTCAAATCCTTATCCATTGTTTCATTAATAAGACATACGAGCTAGGAAAGTGTACAATCTAACCAACATCTTCAAGTAGACATTGTCAGACTTTGGAGCAGTTCTGTGACTGACTCTCTTGTGTTGCTTGGAAGTGTGATCAATACCCATTTTTGTTACTTCTGTTGCTTACTCGATTATCTTTAAAATTGAATTAAAGTAAAATATAATTAAAGATGTTGTAATTTATCCAATTGTCAGAAATAACTTTCCTTATATAACTTTTCACAATTCGCTGGCTTCTCCCGAATTGAAAAAAAAAAATTCTGCGATGCCCCGATGGTAAAAAAAATTTTCGGGAATGATTTTTTTTCGAAAGTTTTTTTAAATTTCAGTAATTACTCTTTCAGGAAAACATCCTAAACATCTTTACACCTCACGTTAAGTAATTTGGCAGTCACAAATAAATATAAGATGCGTATATAATGCCATGGGTATATGGCAACCATCTTTGTTACCATTATTCTGGCAACTTAATATGCTATCAATAAACTGCTCATAATTTTTAATAATAATTCAAAGAAAGGTATTTTGTATAATTGGAGCTTTTAAAATATCACCTTTAAGGATAACATACCTATAAGCAATTTCGTAAAGAAGAGCCTATAACAACTTAATTTATATAACATCGTCGTTTCAGACCCTTTATGCCAATCTGTAGCTAACGAATGAATTGAGCTTTTTCAAAGAAGCCCTCTCCCTTTCCTTCTCAATATTGATCATCCTTTTCCTGAAGGGTCCCGTAGAGAAGGGAATTGTTAAAACACTTCCATTGTGACTTCAAATAATTATCACCAATGAAAGATTCTGCTCCATGTAATGCAAAAATTAAACAGTTAATTCTATAAAAGGTGTATCTACATATATTCTATCAAAATTTTTTCAAGTTGAAGCCCACACTGCAATGTCTTGAAATAACGTAACAGCAAGAACCTGCTCCCATAAGTACTGCGACATAAATGATGAACTTATTGTAATTTTCAATTGAGCTATCTCCAATAATTGCACCACCAATAGGTAGCATTGGTATATTGAATAATGATTCCACAAAATAAGATGTGGCATATCTTTTCCCAAAATCGACTGTCTTTGAAATTTGGCCGATACAAACTGGAGTCAATGACAAGATCGACCCTGTAAAGAACCCATAAAGACAGACAAAGGCCCATAATGCATGCATATTTCCCCCAAATGGAAGCCAGATTACTAAACACAAAAGTGCAGACATGAATATAGTTACTATCATGACGTTAAAACGCCCAAAGTACTTGTCTGCAACATAACCAGGGATATAACGTCCCAATATACTGACTGCATTATAGGCTGTCAGCATAGTATAAGCAACATTTTCGGAGTTACCTCTTGCAATGGAATAAGATGCTAAATAGGTTGCAGCAGTGGTCAAGGAACTTTCTGCCAGAGAGGCACCTAAGGTGACAAAGACAAACTTGGCTTCTTTAAAATAGCTTATGTTGAAGGAAGAAGCCATGTACCATCTAAATAACTCATATTTAGATTTGAAAGGTTCACGGACAGGTTTGGACCTCTCTCTAGTTAAAACTATTGAGCATATTAGACATCCAAGACATAGAAAACCTAGCACTCTAATGGCCCATTTGAATCCAATTTCTACGTATAATTTCCGTAACATAATTGGAATAATAACACCTCCGACAGACCCACCAGTGGTAGCTAAACTTGTGGCTGTGGCTCTCTTACGTAAGAACCAAGTAGCTACTGCGCTTACCAAAGGAGTCATTAAAATACCAGTACCAGTGCCACATAATATAGAGAAGGAAAGAATGAATTGATAGATTTCTTTGCAATCAGCCATACCAAATATACCACCAACATAGAAGCATGTTCCTAGAATCATTAAATCCATACTACCATTTCTATCGAAATATCCACCTGCAAATATACAGGTTAGGAAACTCATAGTCAAGTAAATGGAGAAAATCCAGGACGTGGTCGATGAGGATACATTTACCAGCTGATGTGTGGAGATATACGATTCAATGGCACCAAGTGAGTTAATGACTCCAAAAACTGGAATCAACCCCATAAAGGAGCCAAACACAACAGACCAAGCCCTCAGTCCACCATCAGGAAATTCTTTGTCATCATCTAATCCATAAAGTTCTTCATCCTGTTCTTCTTCAATAACTAGAGTCTTCTCTCTGGCGAGAGTATTCTTTACATGGGTATGCTCATCGATTTGAAAACCCGTATTGGCAACAGAGACATCCTGGTTTCCATGACTCAAATCATTATGACTGTTATTGTGTGCTTTCAAATTCTTCAAGTGATATTCGGAGTTAGTATCCTCCTCGTAATTTGTTCCTTCTACAGGATCATGGCTTTCTTTCTTTTTGGAAAATATATGACGTTTTAATGCTACCACAGTTAAATCAATCATACTCTAGATAGAGATGGGTATGTTTCTATGGTGATATCCAAAAAAAAAAACTTAGAATTTAGTTTTAACAGCTGTTCAAAGCTATTTATTCTTATATATTCGTAATTCCCACCGCAACTATAACCTTCATTTAAAAAAAAAAAAAGAAAGAAAGAAAGAAAGAAACGGATCACGTCAGTTCATAAATTACTAATAAAGATGAGCTTTTTTCTTTCTTTCTTTTTTTTTTATGGAAATCTCCGAATCACTGCGAGATTTCTGTGGTGACCCATTGTTTCATACGTTTGTGATGATCTGCATTCTTTTTAGTGTCCTTGAGAATTACCATGGCAACGGATTTAGCTTGATATGAAATTAATATTGTTATTAGATTTGATAACCAAAAAATAGTTATATAAAAACGAAAAATAAGAGAGGAGAATGTACCGACAAAAAATAAAGAAGAAAAAACCAATTGAGGAAGAAAAAAACAATTAAGAAGAAAAAACAGTAATATCGTGAATTTATCGATTCGAAAAGAGAAAATAGAGAAAAATATTTTTATTCAAAACTTTTTGAAATTAAATCCAACACAGAGCACCCTGGACACAAGATAACAGAAGGAACCTGCTGCCATCAATACAGCTACATAAATAATGAAGTTGTTATAATTTGTGATGCTTCTTGAGCCAATTATAGCACCACCGATAGGTAACATTGGTATGTTGAACAAGGCTTCAACAAAGTAGGCTGTAGCGTATCTTTTACCAAAGTCCACAGTTCTGGAGATTTGACCTATGCAGACAGGTGTCAATGATAAAATAGACCCAGTGAAGAAACCATACAAACAGGCAAACGCCCACAAGGCACTGGTATGTCCACCGAATGGTAACCATACTACCAAGCAGAGGAATGCTGAAACTGCGATGGTGATAATCATGACATTGAATCTACCCAAGTATTTGTCAGCAACATAACCAGGGATGTAACGGCCTAGAATACCTGCAGCATTATAAGCTGTTAACATCGTGTAGGCAACATTTTCGGAGTTTCCTCTAGCGATGGAGTAAGAGGCTAGGTAGGTGGCTGCAGTAGTTAAGGAACTCTCTGCCAGAGAGGCACCCAAGGTGACAAAGACGAACTTTGAGTCCAAGAAGTAGCTGATGTTAAAGGAAGAAGCCATATACCATTTAATTAGTTCGATTTTAGAGTGGAAAGGTTCTGTCACTGGTTTCGATTTCTCTCTAGTGAACACGATGGAACATACCATACATGCCAAACAAATAAAAGCCAGCACTCTGATTGCCCATTCAAATCCAATTTCAACATACAGCTTACGAAGCATAATAGGGAAGATGATACCACCAACAGAACCGCCTGTAGTGGCCATACTTGTAGCGGTGGCCCTCTTACGTAAGAACCACGTTGCTACTGAGCTTACCAACGCGGTCATTAACAATCCTGTACCAGTTCCACAGAGTATCGAAAAGGAAAGAATGAATTGATAGATCTCTTTACAGTCAGCTAAACCAAAGATACCTCCAATATAAAAGAGAGTACCGACTACCAATAAGTTAGTACTACCGTTTCTATCAAAGTACCCACCTGCAAGAATGCAACTGAAGAAACTGATAGTGAGGTAAATAGAGAAAATTCAAGACACGGTAGATGAGGAGACGCTCATCAACTGATGGGTGGAGATATATGACTCAATGGCACCAAGAGAATTAATAACACCAAACACCGGGATCAGCCCCATGAAGGAACCGAATACTACAGACCATGCTCTGAACCCACCATCTGGGAATTCCTTGTCGTTATCAAGAGCCCAGACATTATCCTCGTGAAAATCTTCATCCAAACTGGTCTTAGACTCTTGAGTCACGCCAACATCACCAAGTATCTTCTTGTTAAACTCGTTGAGTTCATCACCGTGACGTTCCTTCTGGAAACCAGAAATCGACACCAATCCAAGGTCAGTATCAAGATCATTTGGCCTCAAGTTCTTTAAAGTAATATCCTGTTCTACATCAAGCACAACTTCGTTTGGAGTACTGTCAAGGACATTCTCCTCCAACGGAATATCATGGCTGGTACCTTCCCCAGCACTCTTATTAATTCTACCTAAAACATTTCGCTTCAAAGCAACAGCAGCCAGATCAATCATGTGAAAGCTGGCCTCTTGTAAGGAAGTTTAAGAACTATGTTTTGTTGCCAACTCCTCCCTTTTATACCGTCAAACAAAGAGAGATGGAGATGGCCGTCCGGAGATAGCATAATCGTACCATTGACTCATCTTCGGAGTGACGGGACACATCATATGAGTACGTAAGGTCATGTGATAATTTATATTTATGTATTTATAGAATATTGATATGTGAGAATGTACCAAGATTTCATTACAGATCAAGTATATATGTATTATTGTAATAAGTATACCATAAACTCTTGCCTTGTTGAATGTGTCAGAATGAGGAGTGTTCCCCTGGGTCATGGTAGCCAATCACGAGAAGAGGAGATGTGTTATTATGACCGGAGTTTCCCTATAAATGTCATGATAGTCGAATTGTATATCTTCAATTGGATTGTAGCTAACAATCAATGAATCCACCTTGCCTGCAAGGGGCTACAGGAAACTCCTGTACGATTTATGGTCACTCTGGCAAGAATCTGTACTCGTCAGTGTCTTTCTGAAAACGTGGAAACTTGATAATCCAAAGTTAAAACCTTCTTTTGTATTTTCATGTCAGTCTTGCTTCCATCTCAAAACTTGTTGTGATTTCTTTTGTAAGAACCCTTTACTTTTTTCAATTTGTCAAAAGCCAAATCTTTAGATAAAAACTAGTGAGTGAAATTGCACTGAAATCATTGCCGTTTCCAGAACAGGTATCTATTGAAACAGTAATAACAGAGCTCTGAACACAATGTCTGATCAGGAGAACTACGACGATTTTATGATGTCGGATGACGACATGGACTCCATAGAGATGGAGGATGAGGAGAATGATACTAGAGAAGCTGAGTCATCTAATACCTCAGATTCTACTGGATTGATGGAAAAGTATCAGCGAGGGATAAACTTGATGAGTGATGAGGAGTTTATTGCTGCTCGGGGTGTGTTCTTAGGTCTTTTAGGGGAAGAGACTATTGGTGATGAGTTGGCATTACAGGTCAATTCACATATACTGAGATGCTGGTGTCAGCTATTGGTGTACAGCGAGCCTGAGAGTGAGCAATACCAATTGATTCGTGGGGATTTCGAGAGGTATGTGGCCAGGGTCAATGATCTACATGGGAAGAACGTGTCTATGGATTTAGAGCAAGATTATTTAAATGTGGTATCACAGTTCCAGTCCAATTTGGTGGACAGAGTATTTATATTTGATGTTTCTGTGGAACAGAGCCGGGATCTGGTGAGTAAGTTACAGTTCAAACAAGCTATTTTTGAGATGTTGCAAGGTTCATGGGTATTTCATAAGTACCCGAGGGTCAAGAGTGCTATATCTTTGAAGCAACAGATCACACGCACGTGGATTGAGATATTGAGTAATGGGAACTCGGCAGACGTTGATACTAGTGCTTTGATATCCTCTTTCCAGCGTGATCAGCTCAATCTTGATGAGTTGCAGTTAGTGTTGCAATGCTACGTGAGCAAATTTCTAAACGATCAAGAGATTCCGTATAGTGAAGGTAACGAGTTCAAGGAGTGTATTCGACAGCTGGAGTCAAAAAGTAATGACTCTCTTGCGATTGCACAGAGGTCAGATATCAATCTGATTTTGCACTTGTGTAAAGCACTTTATCTCATCATGTTTGAGATGGATCAAGAGGAGATGGTGGGTGGCCACGACGAGAGGTGTATCCGTCGGTTTGTCAGCATAAATAAGTTCTACCAGAATATCAGCCACTGTAAAGAAGAATTTTGGGAATGTCTCAAGAGCCTTGAGGAGCTCGGAACGAACAAGTTCCACTTCGACAAGTTCATGCAAATAATCGTAGGTGGGTTTGTCCTCTGCGCGATGATACTCAAGAAGCCCAGGAGCCGTAGCATTGCCCGGTCAGAAGCAATGGAGGAGGAGGGGTTACAAGTCGACAACAATGATATTAACCCCTTTGAGTATGAGCAACTACGTATCGCGCCTGACCACGAGTTCATCGCGAAGCTACAAACGCTCTACGAGGTGTTCACGACACTCCGCGTCGACCAAATGTACCACTGCCTGGTGGAACTGGACTGCCTGCGGACTCCCCTGGCTCGGCTATTCGACCAGGTGTGCTACCTCGTCCAAAAACGCAAGCTCTTCGACGAGATAGCCCCAGTGTACTCGCAAATATCCATCAGTGATCTACGCAGGATGATCCAGATCCACCCCGCAAACCAACCCTCTCGGGACGAAATCCTGATACACCTGATGAGGTATCGAATGCAGGACAAAAGTATAGATTTCAAACTCGATTTTACAAAGGACATAGTCTACTTCCACGAAGAACAGACTCCAATCGCTACATTACCTAAGAGGCTCGATATACCGGAGAAAGACTTCTTCGACAACCTACAAGAAGTTCCGGATGAAGAAGGCCTTTACTTAATCACTAAGCTAACTACAGAATCCCTGAAGTGAGTTTTCTTCATCCCTATTTTTTTTTTTTTCAGAGAGTGATTTGTCCTTGTTTTTTTGTTTCTTTCTTTTTTTTGTTTGTTTTTCCAGTTTTTTCGCTGTTTTTGACAGCTCATTGGCCCATTTTTTCACCATTTGTTTAGGTCTTTTCGTTAGGAAGACCTCCTTTTCTTTTGTCTTCATCCCGTTATTCTATTAGAAACGACTTTCCACAATTCTTCCTTCCCTTTGCGTTGATTTCTCTATCCCTTGCGTTGATTTCTCTCTTTCTTCAATAAAAACAAAAAATGATCAGCGTAGCCCAAAGACGCAAATCATTTTTTTTTTTTTTTTTGATAGAAAGAAATTTTTCATTGCTTTGTTTTGCACAATTTTAAAAGGACACTAACTCATCCTTTGTTAATCCCTTTTTTTTTTATTTTTCATTAATGGTAGAAAGTACCAAAGTACTATTCCTTATAAACTTATAGGAAGTACTTTTTACAAATAAAAATTTCTTCCCAAATCAAGAAATACATTTCTATAAATCAATTACAAAAAAAATACTTGAAATAGCCATTTGAAAAAAAAAATAACACTAAACTAAACATAAAAAAATGAATAGGGAAGGTATTAGTGGTCCTGGAGGGACTATAATAACGCACGATTCGAGTGCGAGCAGTGCAAGTTCTAACAACGGCGGGGCGATGGCGAATGGCAGCAACAACATGAACGATGATCTCGTTTTCCTGACCAGGGTGAACGATATTGAGCGCAGGATGATGATGTTCGAGAACATGTTTCACGCGCTGAGCAGCAGGCTCGACCACCACTTCAAGAAGTACGACGTGCTGGTTACCTCGCAGCAGCAGCAGATATCGGAGCTCAACGCAGTGATATCCACGCTGCTCAACGACCAGTACAGACACGCGGAATTCATGCGCGACAAGCTGTCGCACTCGCTTCACGGCGTGTCCTCTACCTCTATCTCCCTGAACGGTATCTCCAACCAGAGTAGCGACAGAAGCTTTAACGGCAACAACAGTAGCAGTAACAGTGCTAACGGGGTACAGAACAGCAGCGTAGCGACATCCAGCGTCAATAACCCGAACATCAACAACGCGCAGAACAACAACAACCACGCAAATAATAATAGCAGCAATAGTGGTAATAACAGTGGTAACAACAATAACGGCAGCAACAATAGCTCCGGCGCCCTGAATGGAAGTGGAAACAGCGTAACGAACAGTTCGAACGTCACTCACACGATATTGGACGATATCCTGAACGACCACGGTCTTCAGGGGAAGAAATTCACTAGCCGTGACCCCAACGACATTTCCACCACTGCCGATGGTACTACCTCAGACCCAACCAAATCACAGCACGGCAGTAGAGACTCGATCTCGTTGAAGAAGGCCAAGTTCGTGCACCACAGACAGTATAACGACGTCACTGACGGCGACTCCGTGATACCGTATACTAACCCATACGTCGACCAACAAGGGCAACAGCAAAACACACTGACCACCAATATACTATTCAATGAGCACGGCAGCAATGCAAACAATCAGAACCAAGTAACCAACACGTCAAACCAAGTAAACGGACAAAATGGTCAAGTCAGGGAGGATGGAGTCACCGGTTCTCCTGTGAATCGCAAGTCGTTTTCCTCCAAACGCGGGCCTAAAAAGAAAAAGGTCATGTACCACAAACCATTCCAATTTATTAAGTCACCTCACTCTGTAATGGAGATTTGGAAAGAGTACACCGAAGGTATCGACGGCCAACCATCTATTCGCGACATGGAGACGCTGTATCAAACAGGCTGGAGACGTGACGCCGCTGTTAACAAGAGATACTCCAGAAGAAAAGTTCTGTGGAAAGCCATTGAGACTGGTCTTTCTAGGGGCTACACATTGGACTATATCATTGATCTACTAGAAAATTATAGAATTATAGATCCTGAAAAAAATACAAAACAGCCAATTGGTTGGTTATGTCAGGTTAACAACATCCCAGACTTACTAAAATAAAAATTTGCAAAAAAGGATAGAACGTTTTTTTTGTTGTTATTTTTGTTAAATTTCTAGTTTGTTTCGTTTTTTTAATACTCCCATTATTCTTTCTCATTCATTTGTAAGACAAGAGAATGTAAGAGAAATGAGCTGTAATGAGAAAATTTGTACTATTACTAAAAAAAAATGGATTGATTATGTTTTTCACGTGATTTTCATTAATTTTCCTGTTGTCTGTTTATTACTATTGTTGTTAATTGGGATTTTCATGCACACATTGTACTATTTCATTATTAAACTCCTCCTCTCTCAACCTGAAAAAAAAATCCACAATACACGTACCCAATCATTTTTTTATTATTTTTTTATTATTATTCCCCCCGCCCCCATTTCTTATTTGATCTTCCAAATGTATTTTGTCCTATTTTCCAATTATCTGTTGCTTTGTCAAAAGGCAACTAATCAAAGGAAGAGGTATCAAATAAAAATAAAAATTCTAACACATTAAAAAATGTTGTACTAAAATTTTTAATACAACTATTTTTTTCACAAAGAAGCAAACATGTACTATTATTTTATTTATTGCACTTAATTTTTTTTTTAAAAAAAAATTCAAAAGAAATAAAGAGCACTAAATAAAAAGCCGCTAAATAATTTTATATTCCAGTTTTATACACTATTCTCACTAATTATTACTAAAAAAAGAAAAAATTAAATATATAAAATATAAATTAACTTATGAATAATTAATTGATAATATTTTTTTTTTTTTGTAAATTTTTTTAATAAGAGCTCATCGCAACCAAAGATGAAAAAAAAAATTTTCATCCGAAATTAGGAATATCAATGGTTTAGGATTTATTTCAAAACCTAAATAGCCACAATCAGGAATATTCCGGATAGTGCCAAGATCTATACGTTGGAGAAATGTCAGAAGTTGAGAAAGAAGCTATTCCAGTTGTTGAAGTTAGCAGTGATAGCGAAGGTTTTGATGACTATGATGGTCACAATGACAACCCTGTTCCACAATTAAATAAGAATCAAATAGATAAAAATGAGGATTTCATTGCATTTTCAGAGAGTTCAGAAGATGAGGAGAAGAAGAAAGAGCTAGAGGAAGAACAACGTAAAGAAGATATTGTCAAGAAGGAGGAAGAAGATGAACGTGAGGCAACCACGGATTATCCTTGGACCATTGGTAGAGATTACTCTAAGGAAAGAGAGTTAGCTGACTGGTTAAACTATGAGATATTGGATTTTATCGGTTACATATCACCAAGTAAAGAAGAGATTGAAATGAGAAATAGAACGATTGGTAGGATAAGAGATGCGGTGCAGGAACTTTGGCCTGATGCTGACCTGCATGTCTTTGGGTCCTACGCTACAGATTTATATCTACCGGGTTCTGATATTGATTGTGTGGTGAATAGTAAAGAAGGTGACAAACAGTCGAGAAATAATCTTTATAAGCTAGCGAATTTTTTGAAGAAGAAAGAAATTGCTACTGATATTGAAGTTGTTGCCAAGGCTAGAGTACCGATCATCAAATTTGTTGAGGTGGAATCCCGAACACATCTTGATATATCATTTGAAAGGCTTAACGGTCTAGAGGCCGCAAAACTTATCAGAGACTGGTTGAAAAGCACACCTGGTTTAAGAGAACTTGTGCTCGTTGTAAAACAATTTTTGCATTCTAGAAGGCTAAATAATGTGCACTCCGGTGGTCTTGGTGGGTTTAGTATTATCTGTTTAGTGTACGCCTTCTTGAACTTGCATCCTAGAATAATATCGTCTGAGATTGACCCACTCGAGAATCTGGGTGTGTTGCTAATAGAGTTCTTCGAGTTATATGGTAAGAACTTCGGGTATGATGACGTAGCGATTGGAGTGAAGGACGGCGCACCATTTTACATGGCTAAGAGGTCCTGGAAGTCTCTTCAACAGACTCGTGGTTCTTTCAACCTCGCTATTCAGGACCCAGGTGATGAAGATAATAATATCAGTAGAGGATCTTTCAACTTAAGAGATATCAAGAAAGCATTTGCAGGTGCCTTTGATCTTCTCACGAATAGGTGTTTTGAACTTAATACTATGAGTTTTAAGGAAAGGTTCGGTAAAAGTATCCTAGGAAATGCTATCAAGTACCGCGGTAAGAAGAGAGATTTCAACGATGATAGAGGTCTGGTACAGAATAAAGCTATTGTTGAGAATGAAACGTATCACAAGAAAAAGCGTGGTATTATTATGCATGGTGAAGCAGAACAAAATAATAAGAGAACTCTCGAAGAAGCTGACGAGAATGTCGATACGAAAAGACAAAAACAAAAACAAGACGATGAAGATGATTATAATCCTTAAGAATATTACCAAAACAGATATTTTATTTACATATGTGATAACATGTTAAAAATCCCTGTATTATCTTTATCCCTAGTTTGGAAGTTTGTATTAATTATTACTATTTATAGAAGAGAATATATTTATATACATATATAGATATGGAAAAATGGATTCAATAATCAAAAGAAGGTTTCTTCCTATTTAGCTTCTTCTGTGAGCTTTTCTTCTTTTGACGCAAACGACCTTCATTAGATTGTCTTTTGATTTTATCCCACCTTGATAAAGTTTCTTTTGATTCTATGCCAGGAAACTTACACTCCGCAATCTCCCGCACCAGCTTTTCCATGCATAGATCCTTGTTCCTTTCCCTCGACCGCGTCTCATCAGATCGCAACACTAAACTGTCGCTCACTGGGGCGTAATACTGTGAGGGCCTCCCCGTAGCAGTGGTGGCAAGAAAAGTCCCTCGCGAACACCGGCCTGTGACCAATAAGCTACGTATTTCTACAGGAAACCAAGAACATTGCGAAAATTTATCGATTGTAGCCGTACATTTGGTACTGACCTTGTTGACATTCTGTCCACCAGGACCACTCGACCGGTCGTACCGTATCGAGAACAATCCCAAAGGCACATCTACTGCCCGTAACCGCTGGACCCACAAACGGGCACCAACAAACGGATCAACAGTACTGTACCCACGGAAAAATATCATCTGGTTTTTTATTAGCCCCACTTCTGCCCTACTCCTTGGAAGCTTAGTATAGGCTTGCGATTCATTACCTTAAATATTGCACATTTTTTGTTGCTGAAATTTTCGTGTTCTGGAATGCCTAATTCGGTAAAAAATTTGATCCAAATGTAAACAAAGGAGGGGAGGAAGCAAAGCAAAGAATGCTTTATTTAGAACTTATTTATTTAATTTCGAGATAAAGGGAGAGAATTAAGCTTGGATCTATCAACCAGGTCAATGCTCAACTCCTTTTTTTTTTATTTATTTATTTTTAGATCAATCAAATCACAATCCTTTTTCGTAAAAGATTGTGGCTAAATTTATTTATAAATAAAAGAAGCCTACTTACTCTTGCTTAAAATTGTATGAAACTAGACTCTATTTTTAGGTACAAAACAGATCCAAAAGTAACTGTAGATGCTAAGATATAGAGATCGGAGCAGGTATCCGAAAAGAGAAGGATGGGTTTCTTATAAAGAAGATGGGTTGTTCTCAATCCTCTGGCAGAAACGTTTCATGGTGCTCAATGATTGCTATATTGAGTTTTATAAAAATGATAGGTATACTGATACTCCGCTGATGTCTATCCCGTTGACTAATGTTGTTTGTGTTAGTTTAAACAAGGTTAAGACGCATTGTTTGGAGATTGTCAGGGTTAATAACAAGAACGGTCAATTCCCTTCGGGGTCTACCACAGCTTTAAGTTCATTGGGTGTTCAACAGAAGAGTATATTTATATCCTTGAAGTCTGAGCAGGAATTACACGGATGGGTTGATATAATATTCTCCAAGTGCCCGTTACTAAGTGGTGTCTCTTCACCTACTAATTTTATACATAATGTGCATGTCGGGTTCGAGTCTGATACTGGTAATTTTGTTGGGATGCCTACTGAGTGGGAGAACATGTTAAAACACTCCCAGATATCAGAAACTGAACTTAAGAAGGACTCTCAAACTGTGATGAGTGTCTTGAAATTTTACCAGGAGTATAAGAATAACCCCGGTAGTGGTTCGAACAAGTCTAATACATCACTACCTAGGAGATCAGGATCTACGAAGAGAGCCAAAAGCATATTGAAACCTAGTTCCTTAGTTAATCGTAGAACTTCTTTAAAGAAAGAATCGAAACAACAAATGCAATTCTCACAACAGAAACTAGTTCCAAAGAGGAAGGCACCAAGTGTACCGCATCAAAACAAAGATGTTAAACAAATCAATGAAAAATTCAATGAACATGGTAAGGAAAACTATAAAAACGATGATGACGATTATGTCATTAATACAAATACAGCATTTACTACTAATAATCATACTAATAATCATACTACTAATAATAATGATTTTAATAATAATATTCTTAATGAAGATAAACCAGCTAATGGAAAAAATACAGAATCATGCATAGATATGTTTAAGGGACTGGTGAAGATTGACGATATCAACAAAACATATATGATCAATGAAGAAATCGGTCGTGGGGTCAGTGGTACCGTATTCAAATCCAAAATGTTAGGTTCAGTATCTGAGTCCAACTCTGTCGCGGTTAAACGGATTGATCTGCTAAAACAACCAAAAGTTGAACTTATTGCGAGGGAAATCTATGTCATGAAACAGTACAAAAATAAAAATATTGTGAATTATATTGATGGCTACCTTATGAACAAGAACGAACTATGGGTTGTGATGGAATACATGCAAGGCGGATCACTGACATCGATAATAGATTACTGCCATCATAAGAGAAGTCAATGCCCAGTGATTCCAGAGTCACAAATTGCATATATAGTTCGTGAAGTGTCCCAAGGTCTCAAATTTTTGCATGAGATGTCAATTATTCATAGAGATATCAAATCGGACAATATTATGTTGAATTCTGATGGTGCAGTTAAGCTTACAGATTTTGGGTTCTGTGCCAAATTATCAAATGAGAGTGATAAACGTGACACTATTGTAGGGACACCTTACTGGATGGCACCAGAGATAATAAATAAAAAAAGCTACGATACAAAAGTAGATATCTGGTCTCTGGGTATCATGATTTTAGAAATGTTGGAAGGTGAACCCCCATATATAAATGAAGATCCTCTCACGGCCCTATATATGATTGCCAGTAACGGATCACCAAGGTTGAAAAATCCAGATAGCGTAAGTATCCCTCTAAAGAGATTACTTGGAATATGTCTTGTAGTAGAAGTACAATATCGTGCTTCTGCTGCAGAGATAGTCCAACATAAATTCATGGAAACTGCAGGTTCCATTAATGAAATCATTAATTTAGTCCAAATTGCAAATAGCGCTGGGAACATATCATAATCGAAAGGAGACTAAAGAGCATTATATTATTTATATATTTATCATTTTTATTGCATTTTATTTATATAGTTGGCTGATTTCTTCCAATACTTAATCCAATAATTCATGTTGATCTTTGGCCAACTCCCAACCTCTTTGCAATTGATCGAACATCGCGGCAGCCTCTTCGCCATTGGATATCTTTTGCTTCAATAGAGTCTGGATATCTTCCCATGGAACAGATGCAGGTGTAGGTTGGCTTGTAGGTGTAGCTGTGCTAGCGTCAGCCGTGGTATTGGCAGAGGTTTCTGCAGCCTCCTTGGCAATCATCACAGTAACAGCAGCGCTGGTAATACCAAGATCGGATAGAACAGTATTATCTTGTAGAACTTTACCCTTTAGTAACAACTTGATGGACTCCACATGGCGACAGTGGCCCTCTTGCACAATACGTTGTTTGACAGTGAATACTGTGGCATTACCACTAAACTTATCGGTAATGTTGAATTTTGGTGGTCTAACACTCTTCAAGTTCAATTCGACATCGTTAACAGCGGCACCACTACGTTTAGCCACTCTGTTAGGGTCGTATTTGTATTTCAATGCAGGCAAGGCAACACCTATTGATTCAACTTGGTTCAATGGTTTCTGGTAATTGGAGCTGTATTTTGGTTCATTGAGAGTGGCCAAAGTCAGGAACTTCGTCACAAATTGGTATTCTGGAGTGTTCATTGTTTGTAGGTTCGGTTTTGTTTTGCTGTTGGTTTATTTTGTATTCCAGGGGCCTACTTTAAACCAATTTTTGTGTGTTTGTTTAAATTTTTTTTGTTGTTTTTTTTCACTTTTGGTAATCCAAAAATATATGAAATTTCAACAAAAAACACTCAATATAACAATACAATAACTATAAACAACTACAAATAACAACTACAAACGACATCTATAAACTATTAGAACAATGGATAATACCTCTACAGTTATTGACGGGATGGGCAGTACTATCAACAGTGGTACGCTTTCAAAACAGCCCACTGACCTGTACACTGATCTGTACACTGACATGGATGAAGATAATGACAACAGGTATATCAACGATGCCGACGTCATCCCCGAGGAAG
The DNA here is from genome assembly GCA_030556385.1 of Nakaseomyces kungkrabaensis. Taxonomy (NCBI): domain Eukaryota; kingdom Fungi; phylum Ascomycota; class Saccharomycetes; order Saccharomycetales; family Saccharomycetaceae; genus Nakaseomyces; species Nakaseomyces kungkrabaensis. Next base: position 252,207 of record JAKTPY010000004.1, on the reverse strand, counting down.
ACCTAGATGCCAGCGAAGAGATCAGCACTGATGAAAAGGGTCTGAAGAAGCAGAAACCGGTATTTTTCAACTACCACGAGTTCTCAGAGACATACTACGCCGATATCAGTGATCCCGAGCACCAGCGTGAGCATGATGAGAACAGTGGGCTCTGCATTACCCATTTTATGAACGTCTACGCGGCACCTGAGTCCGCGAGGTTCAACGAGACTCGCTTAGTCCGAGTTCCCAGAAGGTTTGACATTGGAAACAAGTGGCACCCCATGTTCAGCGACCTGTTGCCAGGGCATGAACCTGGGGCAATGGTGAACCAGGAGGATGGCTACGAGTTCGTCCCACGCGGTGTGACAAGAGACGGACAGCTCTATGGCTTCTCCAGTGTCTCGCCGCTCTCACTGTACCTCACTCAGGAACAATTCAGCGAGATAGTAACACGTATCAACAACTACTTAATGGCTACATACTCAACCTTCGGCCTCTACAACCTCATTAACCTTGTGTTAGAGTTGCTAACACTGGGCCTGTGGAGCTACGTGAGCAAATACGTCAACACAGCGCTCCGGGACCCCATTACTGAGCTAGACAGCTACGTGCAAGAACTCAACGACTCCCCATTATTTACCAAGAACGGCATAACACTGATCAACCCGAGAGAATCAGGATTCCTATCATTAGACTTTGAAGTGCCAAAACCCCATATCAAATAAATGATTTACCCAATTAGGAATCAATTACAAGCATTGTTTCGAGTGATTACCCTTTACAGGTTTTATTAATATCATTCCATTTGGTGTTGAAGTTGAAGTTGGCTGCTTTTCCCTTCCCTCCTGCGCGAAACGCCAAAGGGAGAGCCCCTCGCCTCTCCGTCTAGCCCTTCCTTCCACGCGTTTTTTCTTCCCTCGTGTGGGGCGGGGAGTGGGCAGTTTAGAAAAAGAGGCGTAGGCAGAGAGGCGTAGGCAGAACAAGAGCGTACAACCAAAAAACGTAGGCAGAACAAGAGCGTAGGCAGAGAAACGTAGGCTGGTGAGTGGAGCCCATTTACTGCACTCGGTAAAAAGAACACCAAAAAAAAATTAAAATTCCCGTAGACAGGAAAAAGAATCCACGAAAAATCAATTAAGACGTTGACTTATATTTCCTGGCTAGGGAATTCAATTGCGAATTGTTTAAACGATTAGAGTTTGACGCCAAAAATGCAAACTGAATATTTGGTGTCCCTTCAATGATGATTCAATTAACAGTTGCCCTTTTTATTCCTTTTCTTTTTTATTGAGATAAACCCAGGAACACGAATTTCTCATGGATAAAGGTAAACTTTTGGCGTTAAGTCTATTTGATAAATGATGCTTGATGGGAAAACTCTAAAATCAGATAATTAAAAAAAAAAAAAAATCAACATATATAATACAGATGTTAATTACATCTTTGTTATATTTTCTCTCTCTCTATATTCTTAATTGTAAAAATAAAAATAAAATAAAAATAAATCAAAACTACAACACATAACAAAAGATTAACAATATTAGAAAAATGAGCGATTACAAGAAAGCTTTGAAGGTTCTGATGAAGTCACCAGTTACTGATGACATGATCAGATATCTAACCAACACTACTTTGAAAGTGCTTCCACAAAACAATTACCCATCCCCACCAAGCTCTCCAAACTCTAGAAACAAGGACCACTTGCCAAGTCTAATGACTTTCATCTCCAGACTTGTGAGATACACTAACGTTTACACTCCAACTCTGTTGGCTACCGTGTGCTACTTGAACAAATTGAAGAGAATCCTACCGAAGGACGCCACTGGTCTTCCATCTACCATCCACCGTTTGTTCTTGGCCTGCTTGATTCTAAGCTCCAAGTACCACAACGATTCCAGTCCAAAGAACGTCCACTGGGCTCGTTACACCGACGGTCTCTTCTCTCTAGAGGACATCAACCTGATGGAAAGACAGCTACTGCAGTTGCTAAACTGGGACATTAGAGTCACAGAGGAAGACCTAATCCTAGACCTAAGAACTCTAATAGAACCAATTAGAGAAGACCTGCAAAGATCGTACATGCAAAGAAAGAGAGTGCACTCCAACCACAGCATCTCCAGCATCTCCACCATCGGTTCTTCTTCTTCTATGAACAAACAAAAGGTAGCTAGCGCAGGCGCAGCAACATACAACAACAAGTACATGAAGTACAATAACTTCAACAATTACCAAGGTTACATCCCAATTAAGGAATTATATCACCAAAGAAACACTAGTGTATCGTCTAACCTAAGTTCTACATCTACTTTGGTGGACAGATACTCCCCAGCTCAATTACAACAATACATATGATCCAAAAAAACAATTTTGAAAAAAAAAACTTTTCAATTTCACGAAGAATACCACAATTTTTTTTAGTTCACGTTATAGATTTTTATAGACATTTTCAACTTAAAATATAATATTCATGCCACTTTATTTACAATTACAAGCAACTCTACACGACAACTATATATACGAATTGAGCAACTACAATTGCGAAACAATTACAACTACGAAACAACTACATCTACGAAACAACTACATCTACGAAACAATATAATAAACAACTACAATTACGCACCAGAACAACGTTACAATGAACACCTCATCACTATTACAATGTCCATTTGTTTATTTATCTCTACTTTTGGTATACAGGGTCCCCCACGTCCGCCTTTATATCTCACGTTGTTCTCGCGCAACCGGGTTTTTCTTAGGGCAAAAAAAAATTAGAATTTATCTCCGAGAAATTCACTGAGGACAAAAAATAAATAAAGAAAAAAATTTTTTTTTTAGTAGGACATTTTGATACCATTGATTGTAATTGTAATCTATTTGCTTTCTCATCTTATCTCTGGTCTAAGAATTCTAACAAAATCCATGCAGCTGCATATGTTATATCTCTCTTATAAGAAAAAATTGCTTTTTTTTTTCTTTTAGCTTTTTTTACTTGTTTATCTTGTAGGACCTGTTTAGAAATAAATGCGGACCTTGAAATGCAGTCCATGGAGTTCTTTCTAATTGGTTCGATGTAATGGATGAAGTAGAAGAAAAAAAATTTTTTCTCTCTCTTCTAAAAATATATAAAAGGGTCCACTATATCTACCATCTTTGCTTTCCCCTTCTCTTGTAGATCAATTATTATTTATATATTAATTTATTTCTTACTAACAAAAAAAACACCAAAAAAAAAAAAAACTATATATATTTATAAATAATGTCTGCTGAAGATATGGGTAAGAAGGTCGACGAGACCATGGACATGGCTGCTGAGAAGATGGAAGAAATGAAGGACTCTGCCAAGGAAACTATGGAAAACACTGCTGACAAGGTCGAGGAAACCAAGGATAACGCTGCTGAAAAGGCCAACACTGCCAAGAAGGATGCCGCTGAAAAGGTTTCTAAGAAGGCCGACGAAGTCAAGAAGGACAGTGAAGCCAAGGAACGTAAGAACTTTTTCTCCAAGTTCAGCAAGAAGTTGTCTTCTTTCTTCAACTAAAGAGAAAGATGGTTTTAACAAAAAAGTATTTTTCTTATTATCAACTATTCTTTTTTTTTCCACTATGCTTAATAACTAATAATTAATTACCAAAAAGAAATATTTTTTTTTACATATATTTTAAAACTATTTAATTTGTATCCACAATAATTAATAAAACCAATCCTTCTATTATTTTGAGTTATTTAATTTCATTATCTCTATTCTACAATATTTATTTATCGATGCTCTAGAATAAAACCCTTAAAAAATTATTATTATATAATCACAAGGTTGTGTCTAGCTTATATAATATGACGTTATGGACAATTTATAGCATTAAATCACTCACGTGATCTCACCAATTTCTTTGACAAAAAAAATAACTTGCTAAGAAAAAATTAAATGAGCGGTACGAGAATCGAACCCGTGTCTCCACCTTGGAAGGGTGGAATGATAACCACTACACTAACCGCCCGTTTGTGTGATTGTTAGCTTGAAACAGATTTCTGTCTTGGTGGTATGGTTAATGAGTATTTTTATTTATCTATTGAATTTTTATAGAGGACGAAGTTTCACACTGTACATTCGATAATAATATATATGAGTAAAATTTGGCTCTGTTGCTCTGCTGTAATTATTCTTGTATCAAAAGTATAATTATGGAATGATATTTACTTATGTAAGATTTGGTATGAATACTAGGTTAAAAACCGTATTACTACAACAGCACTTGTTCAAACTGTAACTTACAAAGAAAAATAGTACAGAGAACATGAAAATTGAAATTTCAATTGGTTACGTCTCATATGTCTTGCATCTCATTTGTCTTATTCCCACCATTTCAATAAAACTAATGAAACCATGTTATCCTAACAAAATATAAAATTATCGTCCCAATTGATAAAAAAAAATTAGACATTCAACAATGTATATAATGTTCTGTAAAAAGAATTCTATATGTCATTTTGTAATTTTCTATATATATGTATTTATGTTTTTATTTATTCATTATGGATCATCGCACTCTCTGGAATATATACCACGTTTGTTTTGGTTTTCTTCCGTAAAGTTAGTTTGGCTGGTATTTTGTTACCTGTCTTATTATCCTGGATTTCAAAATCTAGTATCTCTGCTTCGGTCCCCTCTTCATTTTCTTGTTGTTCAGGTTCTGGAAGGTTTCTTCTCCGTATCGTGAACGGATAGTCTGAGTTCAAAGAAATGGTATTTATATTACTGCTAGGTCTTGGAATATTCAAGCCTACTAGTTCTGCTTCCTCATATTCTTCGTCCTCAGCGTCAATATTATCTTCAGCAGGATCTCCATTCAAGTTTGTTTGCGAGTTATTGTTGGAAGAAGGCGTCAAGATTTCACCCTTCTCGTTGAAAACAGGTAATCTACAGATAGGACATGTTTGAGACCTTTCCATCCAGTTCTTTAGACATGACAAATGCAGGATATGTCCACATGGTAACTTCTTTGGTTTCTTGTTTGCGTTTGCGTTTTCACGTTGTCCATCACCTGGCAACAAATCGTCCATACACACAATGCAGACGTTATCGAAGTTAGGATCATTAGCCAGATCTTCTGGTGTCATTGTAGGTAACTTGGTGTCTAACTGTTTACTATTTCTCCAAATAGCTAGTAATGACTTGGAGCTATCATACAGCACATAAATATCAACAAAAATGTCCTTGATCAACATCAATGGTAAGTTTAGAACAAGAGCCATAACAATGTGCACCAATGTTTGTAGGAACCGTGTAATGACATCAATCAGTTTCTCGTACATGAATTTACCCTCTAGACCGTTAAACTGAGTATCATCTTCCTCCTCCTCGTCTTCACCTTCTGCTGGGATGTGGTTGAAATCAGTGTGGCTATGCTTAGTGGACAAGTAGAACTCGTAGTAATGCAGAGCTGTATTTATGGACAAGTTCATTAGGTCTATCAGCAAATTGGTGAACTCCATGGCCTGCATAATGTAGATAAGAGCTCTCTGCGTGATATTTGAGCCACCACCCAGTATTGGCTTGGCCGCAGACATAAACAGCGAGCTGGCAATAACGTAGGATTTGGATATGCAAAAAGATATAACGTACACATCAATTGAGACCAGCAAAATTAAGTTACAGATATACCTGTTAAACACTAGATCCTTCCATGTAGTGTGCTCGTTTATCCCTTGGACCAGCAAATCGAGTCTATCCCTGAGAATCCAGTGGAATACCTTCAAATACAACAGCACCAGCGCACAGGTAGCCAGCGTAAAGAAGTACTTCTCATTAAACGTGGAGAACATGAAGATCGTGCCTATCACTGCATAAGGAAGTCTCTCAAATATGTGCTCGTGCTCTATCAGCCGTAGCTCACCGAACAGCAGACTCGTGAGGCATTGCCAAAGAATCGCAGAGTTTAACAGCGTGAAAATCGTTATAATCAGAATGTTAAACCCCTCGGACAGCTTCAGAGCTATCTGCAAATAGGAGACACTCGACTGACACGCCATGATCACACAGTATATGGTCAGCACATACACCCCAGCGGTAAACACCAACAGCTGTTTCCTCTGCGTAGCTGAAAGCATTGTCTATTCGTATGTTTTGTCGTCTTTTTAGGCAAGATTTCAGAATGTATAGATTTACACTTGCAGTTCCCTTTAATATTGGGCCCCAACATTTTTTTTCCAGCTTCTTATAAAGACATCTGGCTTGATCGTTAGGCATTATAAATCATGTGACATTGTAGAATAAATGCATACTGATGTATAAATAAATGCATACTGATGCTTGAATAAATGTATACAGATGGTGTTATTACCATTCAACAGTTGCACAAAGTCAACAACTTCACTTAAGGAAAAAAAAGATATTATTAATAATAAAATAGTATTAATGTTACACATATAGGACATTTCAGGAACCGTACTAAAATAAAAAATAAAGGGGGGATATAAAAGAAATGAAGTTTAGCGAAAAGAATTAGATATATGAAGGAAAGAAAAAGGAAGAGACTTATTGTCTACCTTTCTTACCCATCTCTACTTTCAGCAACAGAGCCTTGTTGATGTGAGGCAAGACACCACCGGAGGCGATGGTGGCTCTGATCAAACTGTCCAGTTCGTCGTCACCTCTAATAGCCAGCTGCAGATGTCTAGGGGTGATTCTCTTAACCTTCAGATCCTTGGCCGCGTTACCAGCCAACTCCAGCACTTCAGCAGTCAGATACTCTAGCACCGCAGTCAGATATATAGCAGCTTTGGACCCCACACGCACTTTACCACTGGCATTACGCTTCAAATACCTCTTAATTCTACCAACAGGAAACTGAAGACCCGCCCTTGCAGAACTGGACTGCGCCCTTAGACCACTTCCACCATCCTTGGCACCAGACTTACCTTTACCACCATGCATCTTACCAGACATTGTTTAAATATTTGTATGTTTTATCTTTCCAAGAATCCTTTATTCTTTAAATAAAATTAAAAACTCGATCATTCTTTATTTCTTTTACAATAAAAAAAAACATAAACAAAAGATCCTTAAAAGATCCCAAAAAATCAAAACAAAAAAACAAAACAACAAAATGGTACCATACCACGGAACAGCACGTGGACAAACATATAACTATACGAAAACCATGTGATTTCGTACTAACAGATATACAATAATACGAAAATGAACGTGATATACGTATACCAATACAAACCCCCGTGACCACAAATTACCATCACCCTCAACGAAAAATGTAAATCCCAAAGCGCAAAGCGAGATTTTCCTTTTTTTTTTTGCAGTAAATTTTTTTTTTTCAAGAAAGGAAAAAAATTTTGTGGGTGTTCCCCCTGCGGCGGTTTCTGTGGATGTCGATTGTTTTTTTTTTTTTTTTTTTTTTTTTTTTTTTTTTTTTGTGGGTTTTCCTTATTTTTTTTATTTTTTTATTTTTTTTTTTTTTTTTTTTTTGGAATTTTTTAAAAATGTTTTTATTTTTTTTTTTTTCTAGTTAATTATTTAATTTTATTATTTAGGAAATTTTTAAAACCTGATTTGATATTTATCTTGCAATAGAGATTAAAATAGAGGTGACTAATATGTTATTACATCTCATACTCCTATGGCTGTCGTCAGCCGTTGTGCTTGGGTTCTCGGATGTTGCAAATCAATATGCTCCAAAACTGGAGTACTGTCCCGACACCAATCTGGTGAGAGAAGCCAGCGGGTTATCTCAGAATGAAACACTGTGGCGGTCCAAGAGAGACGAGAAGACTAAAGTCGCGCTGCATGATTTCCTGCAGAGAGCCACGTCTTCTCAGGAGATGACACAACTATTCCACAAAATATTCGATTCTGGCAAGATTCCTCGTATTGGTATCGCCGTGTCCGGTGGTGGTTACAGATCTATGCTTACTGGTGCCGGTATACTGTCTGCCCTGGACAGCAGGACGCGTGGTGCCATGGATCACGGGCTCGGTGGGATCCTGCAGAGCACCACGTACATGTCCGGTGCCTCTGGTGGTAACTGGCTAGTGGCGTCGCTGTCGTGGAATAACTGGACCTCCGTCCAGGATATACTGGATATGAACTACGACCCCAAAGCCGCAAGGAAAGCTGGCAAAATTGTGAAGGACCCAATATGGGACCTGAGCGACTCAATTGTGTCCCCAGGTGGCCTTAACATCATTAAGACTGCGCGTAGATGGGATCACATCACAGATGCAGTGAAAGCTAAACAGGAAGCAGGTTTTACGACCTCGCTGGCAGACGTGTGGGGTCGTGCGTTGTCTTACAAGTTCTTCCCTACCCTCGAGAGAGGTGGTATTGGATATACGTGGTCCTCTCTAAGAGATAACGAAATCTTCAAGAACGGTGATATGCCTCTCCCTATTACCGTGGCCGATGGTAGATACCCGGGTTCAAACGCTATCGCTCTAAATGCTACGATCTTCGAATTTAACCCCTTCGAAATGGGGTCCTGGGATCCATCACTAAACGCTTTCACTGACGTTAAATATATCGGTACCAATGTGTCTAACGGTAGACCCGTGGCTCAAACAAACAAGAAATGCATAGTAGGGTTTGATAACACCGCGTTTATCATGGGTACTTCGTCAAATTTGTTTAACCAGTTCCTGTTAAGAATTAACTCCACACATTTACCTAACTTTGTGACGAAATGGGCAACAAACTTCCTGAAAAACTTGGCGCATGACTTCAATGATGTCGCAATCTATGGTCCTAACCCTTTTAAGGATACTAAATATGTCGTGGAGAATTTCAGTAAGACTTTAGTGGAACACAAGAACCTGTACCTCGTGGATGGTGGTGAAGATGATGAAAACGTTCCACTGTTACCCTTGCTACAAAAAGATAGAGACCTAGATATTATCTTTGCTGTTGATAACTCTGCAGATAATAAATTACAATGGCCAGATGGGTCATCGTTGGTCCATACATATGAACGTCAATTTGTCTTGCAAGGTCAAAAGATTGCGTTCCCACATATTCCTGATACAAACACTTTCATTAACTTAGGCCTAAACAAGAGACCGACTTTTTTCGGTTGTAATGCTACAAATATGACAAGCTTGAAATATATTCCGCCTTTGATCGTTTACTATCCAAATTCAGAATATTCCTTCAACAGTAATCAAAGTGCATTCAAATTATCGTACTCGAGAAAACAAATGGCAAGTATGATCTCAAATGGGTTTGAAATTGCTACAAGAAACAACTTCACAGACGACCCTGAGTTTATGGAATGTGTGGCTTGTGCCATAATGAAGAGAAAGCAAGAATCTCTTGACTTACCACTGCCAAGTGAATGTGAGAAATGCTTGTCCAGATATTGTTGGGATGGTACCATAGATGACACACCGCTGGATGAGTTGAAACAAGATGTACACCACTCGTTTATTAACCCAGAAGAGGATAAGGACGGTGACGGTGTAGATGATTACGATGATGCTGATTTCAATAGTGATGATGACGAAGTTGATGACTACCACTTTTTCCATTACTCAAACGTCGACGAAATACATCACGCAGCGACTTACAAAGGTAAGTTGCTACCTACAAATGCAGTCGATAAAGGGTCAGAGAAACCTCTGGTAAATATGGCTGCCAAACAACTTGTAACTAACAAATATGTGGTTTGGATCACAATTTTCTTAATCCATGCCATCCTATTATTATAAAAAATCTGCATTTCATTTCAATCCTCCAAAAAATACAAAAAATTTTAAAGGGTGTTATGGATAACACCAATAAATACCTTCCATACCCTGATGCATGAGAATTACACATTCATTTCAATTCCTTTTATTTCATTTCATTTCATCCCCCCCGTTTTTTTAAGAAAGAAACGGTATCCTTATAGAAACGTAAAAAAATACACTAAATAGTTTAATAATATAACAAATATGATCGTACTTTTTAATGATATTGTAACTATTTATCACCATCAATAGTCAATTTCTTGATTAGAAAAAGGTCTTAGAAAATCCCGTAGGGGAGAAGAAAAGTGAAAATTTTGAAAATTTTGAAAAAAAATTTTGCGATGAGCTCATCGCATTTTTTTTATAAATTTAACTATTAACTTTATAACAAGGAACAGCAATTATTTAATAGTGAAGTATCACCAGGAAATACTAATAAGCAAAAAGATGTCGTCAAACTACGTTATTTTCCAAGGTGCTCAGAACTTTAGACATAGGATCATATTCGCTACACTATCTGGAAAACCAATTAAGATAGAGAAGATACGTTCTCAGGATTTGAATCCGGGTCTAAAGGACTATGAGGTATCATTTCTGAGGTTAATGGAAGCTGTTACTAATGGTAGTATTATTGAGATTTCATACACCGGTACTACGGTTATTTACAGACCAGGTATAATTGTTGGAGGTCCATATACACATAACTGTCCTACTTCTAAGCCAGTTGGTTACTTTGTGGAGCCTATGCTGTACTTAGCACCTTTCTCTAAGAAAAAATTTTCAATTGTATTTAAAGGTGCGACAGCATCACATAATGATGCCGGTGTTGAGGCCATTAAGTGGGGGTTGATGCCTGTTATGGAGAAATTCGGTGTTAGAGAATGTGCATTACATACATTAAAGAGAGGTTCTCCACCATTAGGAGGAGGTGAAGTGCATTTAGTGGTCGACTCGTTAATTGCACAGCCAATTACGATGCATGAGCTTGAGAAACCACTTATATCGGCTGTTAGAGGTGTAGCATACTCTACTCGTGTCAGTCCGTCAATGGTCAACAGAATGATAGATGGTGCCAAAAAAGTACTAAAAGATATAAAATGTGAAGTTAATATAACAGCCGACGTGTGGAGAGGGGAGAATTCAGGTAAGAGTCCAGGCTGGGGTATAACACTAGTTGCGGAGACCAAGAAAAAAGGATGGTGTTTCTTTGCGGAAGAAATTGGTGACTCTGGTGATATTCCTGAAGAGATAGGTGAGAAAGTAGCATACAAATTATTAGAGGAAATCTCAAAGAGTGCAGCAGTAGATAGAAATCAACTTCCTTTGGCGATCACGTATATGGTTATTGGTAAAGAAGATATCGGTAGACTCAGAATTAGCAGAGATCAAATAGATGAGAGGTTCATCTATTTGCTAAGGGACATAAAGAAGATATTCGGTACGGAGGTGTTTTTAAAACCTGTAGACGAAATGGACAGTGATGATTTCATCGCAACCGTAAAAGGTATTGGTTTCACGAATACAAGTAAAAAAATTGCATAGAATATTGTATCCCAACTTCTCTAATCTCTTTATATACGTACATACAGAAATAGGTATATCTAACTAAAACAACATCTTTTATGTTATAAAAAAGTATACAGAATTCCTTTCTCATTGATTTCAAAGGCAAGGTTATTCCTCATTGAAATCAAGGTTAATCCAACTTGGCCATGCTAATTCTTTTCTCAAGAAATCTTTCATCTTCTGTTTAATGAATTCTTCAAGTTGATTCACACTTCGAAGAGTTGAACCATCCTCTTTATACTCGTCTCCTATCTCAGTTTCAATTTTCATACTTCGTATTATTGATATCCTCTCAAATGGCCTATTGGTCAAAAGAACTGGGCCATTGGGGTCCAGGACACAATCCACGTCGTCTAAGATAGGATCACTGACATCACACAACATGCTAACAAATAATTGATTAGATACATATGATATCAGGCAAAGTGAATGTAGGCCTATACTGCTAATTGTTATTTTTAATGGCAAGGTCATGAATTTTTCCACAGGGTAGTTGAGAACCAATTCTGCAGTTAACGTTAGCGATATATCACCTTTATATTCTAACTCCATTAAGAACTGAACATCTGATTCCTTCCTTTCAACATGTGGGTTTGGCAATTCGTCACCATCAGTTGAATCGTTGTCGTTGTCATCGGCAGAGTCATCGCCTACACCTTCCTCCTCATTCTCAGCATCGATCTCTTCATTTATAGCATCATAAAATTCCTGAAGGGGACTAGATATATCTCTTAACACAACATTGGGAGCAATTTTACCGAATCCAAAGTCCAATAGCTCGATCCCACTCACATAACTGGGCAACTGGATTGCTTTGAAATACCTATTTAGTCCTTCTTTAATTTTCTCATTGAGTTGCACATCACTCGACAGCTTCTTCCAATCAATCTCAAATGACATAGCTGGTTTTAATTTACTGAAATTGGTGATGAGATAACCATCTCCCTTTTCATTATCACCCGTCTCTTTAATGGAGACAAGGCCTTTTTAATTTAAAAAAAGTGGTAACTCAACTTTATCACAAAAGAGAAAACTTTTTGTAATCTCAAAAGTAGATAAACGTATTGCAAATATTATTATGTCCTTACTAATGCTACACCCAAGCCGGCAACTATGGTTAAAACCATTTGGGTCTCGAGGATTTCTCGAGATGATGAATCCCTTTCAGGAGATCAAAGTCCAAAGATATGTACTACCAAAAATTATTAATGGAACCCCGAAAGAGGTCTACGAAGTTGTTTCAGAGGTCTCCAAATACCATGAATTCATCCCTTACTGCGAGGACTCGTTTGTAAATGAACGTGATCCAGTCACAGCAAAACCTAAAGTTGCCGGTTTAAGGGTAGGTTTTAGGCAATATGATGAGAAATTTGTATGTGACGTTCATTGCCAATCAGACTCTACAGGGAAAGACGTCCATGTCGTGACTGCCGAATCACTATCTCATAATTTATTCGATGTTTTGTATTCCAAGTGGACTATACGACCACATCCAACCAGAGCTAATACCAGTACTGTTGAGCTCCTATTGAAATTCCAATTTAAATCTAGACTATATAACAGTGTCTCTTCCATTTTTGCCAAAAGTGTCACAGAAATAGTCATGGATGCCTTTGCTAGAAGAGTTTATCACTTAAAGAAAGCCTCCACGTTGGAAGTTTGAATTCAATATGGTCAACTTTAATGACTTTTATGAAATTTTATAATTTATGTAAATATTTATTGTACATTAAATGAGGGGGAGCTATTCAAAGGCTTCCTTGTAATTAATCATTTTCCTTTTTCTTTATTAGCTGGTATTAAAAGATAAGAATATCTTAAGGAGTCGTTAAATGTAAATATTAGAGGGTATCGTTAAGAATTTTTATAATATGCTTGGGGATGTCTTGTTCATGTCTATAACTTCAAAAAGAGAAGGATAAAAAAAGTTAAAAAAAATAAATGTATTCTTGGTTTGGGCATTTGATTTATAATGCTTGATGCTGATATTTGTAAAGTTGTTTTGTAATGATGTCTTGTAATGTTGATTTAATAACCGTCTAACAAATCGTCTAAATGTGCGCTAGGAGGTCTAAACTTTCTTTTCTTGTTGTCATTTGGACGTAATTGAACGGATTCTGGAGTTCCATCTATTTGTAACTTTGATACTGCATTGTCAAATAGAACATTTCCGTTCAAATTTGAATTACCAGCTGGATTTGATATTATTTGGGCCATTGGTTGTTCTTTAGGTGTGCTTGAAACAGAATTAAAGGCTGAATTCTCAGAACTCCAGTTGTTACCTTCATTTTTCAACAGCTCTGTTGGTGAAGTAAACATAGACAATCTTGGATTGTTCGTCGGCTGTTGTTGTGGTTTCTCATTTACCTTTTCTGAGCTTAACAGATTAAATGCAGAACCACCACCGAGACTATACAAACTCATTCTAGAGGATTTTTGTTTTAAAACCTTTTCAGAAATATCACTTGCCATATCCGAGTCAGATGAAAACCCGTCACCATCACCATATTGGAAGAAATATGGATCATATTGATACTGATGTTCACGTTCTCTAATTTGATATTCATTCCTAGCATTTTTCCAAGACTTGATTGCAAATGCGAACCAAACGAAGAATAATACAAGAATAATGAAACCAAGACAGCTTCCGAAGGCTGTGTATACCGTTCCAGATGGCTGCTTTACATGGTAAACATACTTGTTGTTTTCAGCACTTGGAATATATACAGGACTTGGAGTAATTGATGAGCTAGAAGTTGAATATGAAGAATAACTAGTAAAACTGGTAGAGGTGATAGTAGAGCTCGAGTCAGATGATGTTGTAGAACTTGAGTCAGAAGAAGAACTTACAGAGGCACTTGAAGTAGTACTACTGCTTTCTTTAGATGAGGAAGTAGAACTTTCATCTGATGATGATGATGACGATGACGATGATGGCGTCTCTGAAGCAACTGTACTGGACTCTCCACCCGTGCTCGAAGTCGGTACTGCGGAAGATGTAGGAGAATCCTTTGTAGTAACCAATTTGGGAAGGGCACGTCTCACCAAACTTGAGGCATCAGCAGTCTCAATGACAGCACCTTCCGAAACAACAATAGATGATATGCCAAATAGAAGTAAATGCAGAACATGCGCCAACTTCATTTTTTTTCTAAAGATTTCCTTTTAAATGTACTCAAAATTTGAATTCTTACTCTAACTCTTTATTATCTCTTTTTCTAGTTAATATCTGTTTTATAATTATTGGTAATTGAGTTTATAATTATCAAATTATAACTTCCAGGGTATTACTTATAAATCTGTTAATAGTTTTGCAGCCTCCTTTCAAGAAACATAGAGAGGGAAGAAAAGACTTTCTGATATATATATATAGATATATATATATATATATATACTATCATTCTCTCTACCTCGTATTCTTCTAGTAAAATAACTGTATCATTTGATCGAGAATTTGACCACCATTGCTCCGCCCCACTTTGCCGTATTGATGCATTGTCAAGGGGTGAGTGTGAGAGATATTGGTGTAGATGAACCTAATTTTATCCTTCATCCACCATATTACTTTCGAAATCTCGAATGTCTGTGATGGTATGCCCAATTAGCATAGTCTTCTGCGGGTATCAGTAGTCAGCTATTCATCTAAACTTGATCTCTTCACGAAATGTATTTAGCTTGTTTTCATTTTTTTTTAGTGTCAATTCGCGTTTGGCGTTTCGCGATGAGCTTCAGCCAAATTAATATGAAAAAAGTGATAAACAGTGTGATTATCTTCTAAATTAATTAGATAGAGGGTCTATAGATCATAAAAATAGAATTTTGCTGCTTTAACTAGAAAAATACGTATTACTTACTCTATTGCTATTTTTATTCCTTTTTTTTCTTTCTTGGTAGTTGTCCTGCTTCTGCTTTACAACATAAAAAAAAAATACAATAGGTCTTATAGAATAGAAAGTTACAATCTCCCTAATATTTTTTTTTTTTTTTATTCTATTTCTTCTTCTTCTTTTCCTCTTAAAATCTCCAGTTCTCATCAACAGATTCTATAGCCCACTTAAATTTCTCACGTAGAGATTTAGTGAATATCTTCTCTATAGGAACTTCATACTTTTTGCAGAATACTACAGATAATCTTGGATCAATATAATTAATTTTAGAAGTACCTAGAGATACTTGGGAGTTTTCTTCACGGTCTCTTAGTTGGACTTGGCTGTTGACGATTCTCTGTTCTAATTTCTCGATTGAGGCAAGTATTTTCTCAGCATTGTTTAGGGATGCCTTCAACTCAACCGTGCCTGTCTCGATCTCTTGTTCGTACTGCTCTTGTAAGGTCTGAACTTTATTCATCCATTCTTTTAAGGACTCCTCTCCTAGTAACTCATTACCTTCGTATTTTCTTTTATCATTTTCTCTCTTAAACTTATTTTGGATTCGCAGAGTTTCTCTTTCAAGGATTCTGTGTTGGATTTTGATTTGAGTTGGTTTATCTATAGAATCAATATCTTCAAAAAAATCTGGACCTTTTTGTTTGACCATCTCAGGATCTAATTGAAGAAGAGCTTTTTTCAATCTCATCTTTTGCCATTCTAATTCTTGAATTCTGTCACTTGACTTAGCAACTGATTTGGCATGACCTGCAGTAACAGTCCTTTGGTGATTACACAAAATCGCAACTGTTCTATTAGCTGCATTATATCTCAGGAGTTTTTCGGCCACTGTACCTTCATTTGGAATTAAGTCAAGTTGATCTTGCATAGTCTTCGATGCATTATAAGTACGGAAAACTTTGGCCGTTAAACCAGGCATGTAATTTTGCAAATACTTATTCAAAATAGATGGATCTAAGCGATCAAATAGCTGATGACCTGGTTGTTTGGGTGGTTTTTTGAAAAGGGCAAGGTTTTTAAAGACTTTGGGATCAACTTGTACCTCTTGGTAGTACCTAATAGAATCTTTACCTAGAAAATCGAAAATAACAGTATTTGGTGGTCGCAGTGTAACATGCTCATATCTAAGAGAACAACAACCTACAGTATCAGCTTCCTCTTCAGATTTCTCACCACCAGCTCTTAAGGCAAACACATCAATTAGGTATACAGCCACAGCTTTTTGCCTTTCAATCATCATTTTATTTTTCAGGTTCAGTCTATAGTCACGACGAATTCTATCAACATGATTTTTCAACTCTCTAGCCTTCTCAAACTTTTTAAAATCACTTTGACCCTTCAATGACGAATTTGCTGCTAATCTAACATATTTGAATGAACCAAATATATTTTCTTTCCACATTGCAAGCCACTGGACAGTATTATCATGTCGTATTTCACCCCATTTATGACCCTCTGGTGCAGGTGGAATAGGTGCATCTTTACTCAGATTTAGAACAATATCCTCGGGGTAGATACGTCTCTTTAGTTTACCAGTCTTGGGATGAGCACCTCTGCCTCTAAATAAATCAGGAGGTTCCACTTTAAAGTTACCCACTTGTTCCTTTCTACCATCCAAAGTACAAAATTTATATTTTTCTTCAAATTTTTCCCTTTCTAGACGGATTTCTTTCTTCTCCATTGCTGTTAGACTTTTCTTTTGCTCTTTTAGCATAACGAAATAATCATGCATTTTTGTGAAATCACATTTATCGAAATCCACAATATCAACACCATTTTGAGTTCCACCTGCCTCTTTTAAGACATCTTTAAAATCAGAAAAGAAGTTCCTTTGAAATACTGGATTCTTAGCGTGTGTAGTTTCCAGCAAATGTGCATAAAATCCTGCAACCTCTTCAGCTTGTGGAGGTAGATCAACTGGTTTGTTGTCATAGTAAAGTTTGATATGTGATGGTAGTGGTTCATATTCAGGTGGAAACAACACACCATTGTGTAAAAGAGTTGTCCACTTGATTGTGTCGTCTTTATCTTGTTCTTCCCACCATTTGTAATCTTCTTCCTCTTCTTCTTCTTCAGATCCATCATGATCTTCATCATGATCCTGATCGTTATTAACATTGTTCTTATCATCCTCAGCTTCTTTTTTCACTTCTTGGTCATCTTCCGTTTTAACATTCTCTATGTAATCATCATTACTCGTACTAGTGCTTTCCTCTTTCTTAACATTTATATCTTCATCTACCTCATCGTCATCTTCGCTAAGTCCGTAATCGATCTTCCTTCTCTTAACAATGACACTTTCATCATCTGATACTGTCATCACAGGTTTCTCTTTTTTCTATCTATTTGGGAATTGTTAATGCTTATGGACTGTGTATTTAATAGTGTTCTATTATGATTATAAAATAATTCGTGCGAGCTCTCATTTCAAGTCATTTACGTGTCGCGCTGCTTCGCAAATTGGCATTTCTTTAATGAAAAAAAAAAAAATTTAAAAAAAAATTGAATATAAGAAACACATAACAAAAAAAAAAAAAATATTAAAAAAAGCGTCAATTACAATTAAACCAAAGGAAATTCAAAGTAGTCAAAATTCCAGAACTAGTTAATATACAGGTTTATGAGTTCTTGTCAGACTCAATTCATTTGGTTTCTTTTTCTCAATTTAGAGTTAAGAATAAAAAAAATAAGAAGTAAAAAAACAGCCTTGATTTTTGTATCTTTTTTTTTTTTTTTGATATTTGTATCAGACCATTGCTAATCCCATTCTTTATCCATAGCTCTTGTTCTAAATTAAAAAGCGTCATCAGATGCCAATGTTTGCAAATTCCATTCTGTCTCAAAATTGGATTTTAGAGCACCTAGTTTATTAATAATCGAGCTGCATGCATTTCTGAGAGCATCTTTAGGATCGTAACCTTCAACCGTTTGTATCCTTAGTTTGAATCTTGCAAAAAATGGATGTTCCACCTTGTATGCAGCAAATAAGACCTTGTTATCGTTTAATAGCTCAGCCCTAATCAAGTTACCCAAGGTATGGTCCTCTTTCTCGAACGTTATAACAACTGCATTTGGAGCTTTGGTATCTGGGTCAATTTTTAGCTTGGATTCACCTTCTCCCAGCAGAAACAACTCAAATCTATCTGGAGCATTCATTTCTTAATGTTTTTGGATATCTTTCTATATGTCTTATTCGTTGGTTTCTATTCCAAAATGTGTTAAAAAGTCATCTTTGCTCTTTGTCTTCTTTTTTTTTCATTAATTTTTTTTTTTTTTCTTTCTTCGCCCACTTCACCTCCCCCGGGTAATTAAAACCTACAATGTGATATGCATAAAAACTTGTTAGCAGACATGCATTGTGCTAAAAAGTAGGCGTTTACGACAACCGTGTATAATTTTCTTATCTTATTGGTATTGTTAAGATTTCTTTTTCAGTCTAGTACCACTGAATTAATTTTGACCAATTTCACTTTTAAAGAAAAACGTTAAAGTTTCTCAATTCCAGATGGCAAACGGTTTATGTACCCAGTTCTTTCTTTTTTTTATTTCATTTTGCTAGCGGCTAAGTTACCGTTTTAAGTAAAATGTAGGTCACGGAATACAATATTATATAATGTCTGTTTGAGAATTTCTCGTACAATGAAAAAAAAGCCGTGCATATTCCGCTGGGATGAAAAGAGAATTTGATGCGCGCTTAAATTACCAAGATAGGGAAAAAGGGGGGAGGTAAAAGAAAGGAGGTCGGTGCCAGATCTAGATGAATATATCGAACTTAAACAGAGAAAGAAACCCCCGTACAACTACAAACAATTACTGGTCACACGTGTGGTTCTTAGAACTTTTCTCTATCGGCGGCTAAATGTTTTAAAAAGAAAGCAAGAAAAGAAAGAAAAAAAGGAAAAACGTATAAATACCGAGGACAGGGTGTCGCATTTGGATTCCTTTTTTTGGTTTCTTTTTAATTCTAACCTTGATAATAAAACTATTCTCTTTTTATAAAACGTCATTACCTAATACGAATATATCATGTGATAACATTGTTGTTGTTGTTTTTGAACATTAACATTTTAGATAATAAGGGAGTTAATTATTCCAGGAAATGTCAAATCAAAATTTTTGCTCTACTTAATAAAAACATAAAATAAAAAATTCTTTCCTTTTTTTTGTAGTGGAGAGTAAAATAAAGGGAGTGCTTTTTTTGTTTTTCTAAATGGTTATAGTTCGGGTTACAAAATGGAAGAGTTTTCTACATTGATTTTTGTCTCTCCGTTCTGTACAATTTTGCCCCTCTTTCTTCAAGGGGGGGGTAGGTAAAAGGAGCGAGGCAGAACCGATGAAGGTGTGGTTTTTTTTACAATTTTTTTTTTTCCCTTTAGCACACACATTCAATGGAAAAAATAACTCCATGCGTTCTCTCTCTGTGCACAAAGTTATTCTTCTTTTTTTTGAGCGAATGAGACAATCAGCACTTAGTTGTGTGTTTTTTTTTTGCTCCCTTTTTCTCTTGGGTCTTGTTCAGATTACGCTTCGGCATTTGGGAAATAGTAAACATAGGGAATAAAAAAAAAATAAAAAACTGAAAATATCAAAGCAAGTATCGTGGACATATCCGCCTACGCGATTTCACTGCAAAAAGTAAAACTAATTTATTCAAATTGAAAAAAAAAAAAAAAAAAAAAAGTAGGATGAAGCTTTATGTGCGTGTGTGTAAGTCTTGAAAATAAAGTAAAATTTTTTGAAAAGTTCAGGAACTTATAATAACTGATTAGATTCTAGTAGTTTTGAAACAAGATCCAAGATATAACTTAAACAATATAATTCTAGCAAGAATCAGAAGAACCGAAATACAATAATTCAAGTTTGTCTTTTTTTTCATTACTGCATTCAGCTGTTTGTTAATAATTCCATTCATAAAATTTGACTGCATTGAATCAACAAAAGGAAAAAAAGGAAGTTGGGAAAGATTCTAATAAAAGCAAAGACTTTTCTCCCCTCTGATAAAAATATACTGTGACAAAAAACAAGTAAAGTTTTTTTTTTTTTTGATCAGAGAGAAAGGAAACGATTGTTTCGCTCACATTTGTTTATTATTCAATAAAGCATATTTAAGGAAACCAATTAGCACAGGACAATTTCTTTTGCATTTTATAGTTGTTTTTTCTTTGTTGTATCTTTATCGTTCTGAATGGAAAGTAGAGCTCAGGAGAAAGACAACGCAATGGATAACGTTCCTCCCGCTAGAATGCATGGAGATTCGAACAGGACTGGTAGTCCAAATCGTAATGGTAGCACATCTCTACCCTCTACATCTGGATCCGGCATAGTCAATAACACAGTTCCTAATAATTCTGCTATAGGTTCAGTAACTGGGACGGGAAATGGAAATGTTCCTAAGAATCCAGGGGACAGGGTTGTTCTACCTTCGTTCTCTAACATTAAGACTGATGATGAATCTAAACCCACAACGCAACATAAACATACCAGTTCTAGTAGCTCTGCATCGGCAGGGTTCTCTGTTGCAAGTTTAGATAATCCTTTACCACCATCAACTAAAAAACCTGACATCACTATGCATCAGCTACCTCAACAAACTCAACCTCCAACATTAAAGCCTATTGCTCCACAACAAGAAGTTAAAGACAATAGCCCTCAACAACAAGCAAATTCAAATGCTACACCTTCAGTTCAAGATGTTTCACAAGTTCAAGGTCAGGCCCAAGATCCAATGGCTTACAGACCTTTAAATGTAAAGGATGCACTATCATATCTCGAGCAGGTGAAATTTCAATTCCACTCTAGACCTGATATATACAATTTATTCTTAGATATCATGAAGGATTTCAAGTCTCAAACGATTGATACCCCTGGAGTTATTGAAAGAGTATCAGCCTTATTCAAAGGTTACCCAAATCTAATTCAAGGATTTAATACATTTTTGCCTCAAGGTTATAGGATTGAATGTTCAAATAATCCTAATGATCCGATAAAGGTTACCACACCCATGGGTTCGTCTACTACCGTTCTAAATACAGCTAATGCTGTTAGTAACATTCATCAAGAGTCAGTGCTACTGCAGCAACAACAGCAGCAGCAGCACCAACAACAACAACAATCTCAGAACCAGCACCAGCAGCAATCTCAAGGACCTCTTCAATCGGCTTACCAAATGCAAGCACCAGATCAGCAAACAGATCAGTCTACTGCGCAGCAGCAAGCAACGAGACCTCAGTCACATAGTCCACAAGAAGCATCCCAGCCAACGAGCAATGTCAAGAAACCAGCTGATGTAGAATTTAGTCAGGCTATAACATATGTTAATAAGATTAAGACTAGATTTGCTGATCAGCCTGACATTTACAAACAGTTCTTGGAAATACTGCAAACATATCAAAGAGAGCAGAAGCCAATACATGAAGTTTATGCACAGGTGACAATACTCTTCCAGAATGCACCAGATTTACTTGATGATTTTAAGAAATTTTTACCAGATTCCTCAGGCTCTGAAGCAACCCCTGCACAGGAGGAACAACCAAATTATGGACAGGTTGGGAATATTGGTCATGATGGTACCACTTATGCAAATAGCGGAAATGCAGTGCAAGGATCATATTACCAACAAGGAAGCAGTAATCAAGCTTATGTTCAGCAACCACAGCAAGAACAAGCACAACAGCCTGGCCAACAAAATTTACCACCGATTGGTAGTTTCCCACCTCCATCAAATGGATCTGGATTTGACCAACAACAGCAGCAACAACATAACCAGCTGCAGCATCCACCAAAGAATGTTATGAGTTTACCCTCTATGATGAATAATGCATCAGGTAGTACTGAGGGGAATCTGAGTCAACCTCCTCCATCACACTTGATACCGGAAGTACATCATGTTCCCTCCACCGTTCCCTTAGGTCAACAGCCAGTGTTGACCAATGAGGATATTCCTATTTCAAATTTGAGAACTAATATCAATGAACAAGGCTATAGCCCAGAAAATATATATGGACAGCAAGTTGGCGTTCAACAAATGGTTGATAACGGGTATGCAGTAAATCCGAATGATCCAGTAGTAAGGCCAGAAATTGACCTAGATCCAAGTTTGGTACCAGTTGTCCCTGAGCCTACAGAACCTATTGAGAATAGTTTGAATCTAATGGAAGAGACTAATTTTTTTGAAAGGGTTAAAAAATCAATTGGAAATAAGCAGTTGTATAACGAGTTCCTAAAAATTTTGAATCTCTTCTCACAAGATCTGCTGTCTGTCGACGAACTTGTAGAAAAAGTTGAATATTATATCGGGTCATACAAAGAACTATTTGACTGGTTCAAAGTCTTTGTGGGTTATCAGGATAAACCGAAAAGGATTGAGAATGTCGTACATGAGAAACATAAATTGGATCTTGATTTGTGTGAAGCTTATGGTCCAAGTTACAAACGGTTGCCAAAAACTGATACATTTATGCCTTGTTCTGGTAGGGATGATATGTGTTGGGAGGTCCTCAATGATGAATGGGTTGGCCACCCAGTATGGGCTTCTGAGGATTCTGGTTTCATTGCGCATCGTAAAAACCAATACGAAGAAACTCTTTTCAAAATTGAGGAGGAAAGACATGAATATGACTACTATATTGAGTCAAACTTAAGGACAATTCAAACCTTAGAAACAATAGCTAATAAGATTGCTAACATGACTGATGTCGAGAAAGCTCAATTCAAATTGCCACCTGGACTGGGTCATACATCGATGACAATTTATAAAAAAGTTATAAGAAAGGTTTATGATAAAGAAAGAGGTTTCGAAATCATTGATGCATTGCATAACTATCCTGCTGTTGCTGTCCCTATTATTTTAAGAAGATTGAAACAGAAGGATGAGGAGTGGAGGAGAGCTCAAAGGGAATGGAATAAAATTTGGAGAGATCTTGAACAGAAGGTTTACTATAAATCCTTAGATCACTTGGGTCTTACTTTCAAGCAAGCAGATAAGAAATTGTTAACCACCAAGCAGTTGATATCTGAGATAAGTGGTATAAAGGTTGATCAAAATAATAAAAGAATTCACTGGTTAACACCAAAACCAAAGAGTCAATTAGATTATGAATTTCCAGACAATGAGATTCTTTTTGACATTATCTCACTCGGATTCGATTTTACCAATAATACAAGCATGTATTCTAATCCAGACCGTGAAAGAATTAAGGATGTTTTGAGGGTGTTTGTCTCTCAATTTTTTTCAATTCCACTAACTGAAATAAATGAGGCATTGAAGAAAAGAGGTTATTCGGAAGAAACTTCTAGTGATACCGAAAACATAAATGGGGCTATGGAACAGATTGCTGAAGAGGGTGTTGAGAATGGATTTGAACATGAATCTAGAAAAAGACCGTTAGATACTGATTTATCTCTTGCTGATGTTCTGCATAAAACGAAATTACAAAAACAGAGAGTATCCAGGGACAATGAAGGAAATAAATCACCTTCCTATGATTCAACAGGTGTGAGAACGGATGAGCTTAACAATGTTGCTATTGATGATGAAGTTCTCATTCAAGAGTCAAAGAATCCGTGGTTGGTTGGTGAAATGATTGAACAGGCAAACAAGAAAGGGTCTATTGAAAACAGAGAAATTTACAACATGTTCGCCAATACTAACATCTACATTTTCTTCAGGCATTTGACTACACTCTATGAAAGATTGCTTGAGGTTAAGAACATTAATGATGAAGTTAATAAAGAAATTAAAAGCAGAAAGGTCACCACTTTTGCAAAAGATCTTGGTCTCATTTCAACCCAATTAACTGAACTTGGCCTAGATTTTAACAGCTCAGATGCTTATCAAGAGCTATTATCATTGAGTAAGAGACTTATCGAGGGAGATATTGAGCATCAATGGTTTGAGGAAAGTTTAAGACAAGCTTACAATAATAAGGCATTCAAGTTATATACTATTGATAAGGTAGTCCAAGCTTTTGTTAAGCATACACATACATTAATTTCGGATTCCAAGACATCTGAAATTATGTTGCTATTTCAAAATGATAGAGCTAGACCTACAACATCTACAAAAGACCAAATACTGTACAGGATCCAATGTAGATCTTTCATGAGTAACACTGAGAATATGTTCAGGATTGAATTCCATAAAAGAACACGTCATACATCTATTCAGTACATTGCTTTAGATGATTTGACCTTGAAGCCACCTAACGCTCCAGAAGAAAAATGGAACTACTATGTGACTTCTTATTCATTATCGAATCCAACAGAAGGGGTTCCCCATGAATCACTAAAAGTCCCATTTTTAGAAAGAGTCATTGATTACAGTCAAGAATATAATAATGATAATGAGAGCTTCCCTTCATATTCACCAGCTGGTATTTCGAAATCAAATTTACATATTAACATTAACAAGCAAAACTTCGAACTAGAACTTGAGCCTGGGTCTTCAGACGTCTTTTCAAGAGAAACCGTGCAAACCTATCCTTCCGTTTTTAACAAGGAAAATAAGTACGAAAAAACTATAGGAACAACCAAAGATATCTTGGACGGGTCACACGGGTGGAAGAGGTTTGTTGAGAAAGAAAAAGCAATGTTATTGCAGGATCAATTCCAATATCTAAAGCAAAATGGTAGTCTCGTTGGCTTTACCGCGAAATTAAAGCCGGAAAGCATTCCTCCATTAAATACAGGAAATTCAAAAACAGCAACAGCACAACAGACTATTATGGGATCGGCAACTGAACGCAAAACAGAGCCATTAATTAATGGATCACCGATTGTTGAGTGAACACACACTTATTGTAATAATCAATACAATTCAAGGTATTTTCATTATGAATGAACCTTATGTAATTTTTAATTTTAATTTTAATGTATTTATAATGAATTTACATCAATCTATAAGAATAGTCAATTACATGTATTAATAAGCTAGTGGCAGAGGTCCATTCTGTGTTTAGTCTACATCTATATCTACACCAAAGTCTTCTAATGTTTCGCCCCAGTCATTTTCCCAGTTTGCTCTGGAGAGGTTACTGTTGTTTGTTCTATGACGGATAATCTGTTCACCATCTTCAGAAACAGTTTCAGTTACAGACGCACCGGAATTCTCATGGGGTAAATGTTTACCTGAATCAGGAGGCCAAGGGAGACCCATCATAATGTCACATAAAGATGATCCATCTTCAATTACAGACTCTTCATTTTTTTGGTATAGCATTCCGCTGCCAGTTGGGCCAGCAAAGGGCCACAACCACAGTAAGGGGGAACCGAGTAGATTCATAGCGTTAGAAACTGGACCCAAGTCATAAGGGAAATTTATATAGGATTCCATTGGAACTCTTTTTCTTTCAAGTAATTTTTTGGCTTCACTCTCTAGTTCATCAGATTTCAGCTCTGGATACATTATCCAGGTATTTTTTATAACTTTCGGTAAAAGTCTTTTCAACCTGGATAAAGTTTCTAGTCTATCCATCTCCCATGATTCAATTTGGGACTTACCACCAAATATTTGGTTCATCAGACATCTTATGAAAAGTACGGATATTGTAAAGAGAACGAATAAATCCATTGGGGTTAATATAGTAAGAAATATTATTTCTGATTTGTGGTATAAGTAACTTGGAGAATGGCGGTCTCTCCAAATAAATGCAATACGGTTTAGAAGGAATATGAAAAGTGTGAGGGTACCAATAATTACCCACAATAGGAACCGCATGAAATGAGGGAAGTTTTTGTAACCGACGCAGTTCATTGTCCAAGGGCAGTGATGATCCATCATCAGAACACATTGGTTACACGTCTTACAGTGATGGCTCCGTTCGGGTTTATAATTTTGGCACTTCTGACAGTAAACCTTCCATTCTTTGTTCCTTGGTTTATAATCTTTTCTCGGAGATCCTGGATTGGTATATATTGCTAGGTAATACGATATCCATATCATAGTCTGGCATATCTCATACCAAATTTGCTTTTTTATGCTTAGATAGTTCCACAAAATAAATATATGAGCATTGATACCTATAAATGATATCAAAAATGAAGGTATGGCAATACCTAACCACGGCCACTTTAGTTTCACAGCCATATTTTAGGCACAAGAGTAATGCAAAATTTTGTATTTATCCTATTATGTGATATAATACACCCTTGTCCTTCCTTTCTTTGATGTACCAGCCACTTATTGTATAGTATTGTATAGCAGTTTTCACTTTCAAATTATTGGAAGATAGGGAAATCACTCTTTATAAATACATTTACTATATTTTGTGCATCCACACCTACAAAATATCAAATTTCACAATTACGTAACATCAGAAAAAAAAATAAAAATTGACACACATATTATAAAGTAACATAGTCACAAAGAGACAAAATTCCAGCACATCCTTCAACAATTAAATAGCTTCTATGGCCAAGTTGGTAAGGCGCCACACTAGTAATGTGGAGATCATCGGTTCAAATCCGATTGGAAGCACTTTTATTTTTTTGATCCCAACCGCCTTCTAGCCCCAATGATTTATACCTAATGGCTATTGACATAGTGGGTCAATTATGATTGATACGATATGGAATAGAATTACTTATGATTCATTCCCTACTTTCCTTTTTCTTTTCATAAGTGCAATTTACAATTTGTATACTGTATTCTTCTAAAGGCTTTTATATTTTCATGAACATATATTATTATGTATAATACTAATAAAAATCAAAGTACTAGTCTATCTTTCTATCTATAAATATGGGTATTTAAATAAATCTGAATGTATCTCAACCACCACTAAGTAATTAGAAGCCTATAATGAACTAACGCATAGCTGCCAATGAGTGCTTTTAAGTGACATAGGGCTGCTACAACAACAAGGACGTGAAAAATCTGATGTGAGTGTCCCCAAAGGTCAAAATTACCTGGTCTCACTTTCTCTGGGAATCTAATTCCATAGAGGAAAGCACCAAAGATGTAGAACACACCTTCCAAGACAACCCATTTCAATTGGATTCTTGTCCAGGTTTCTTGGAAACCATAGTAACACAGTCCTGCTAAGATTGGAAGAACTGCGGACAAGCCAAATGCCACAAATAAGGATGCTCTATATGGTCTCCATTCCCTGGACCTGAACTTATCTTCTAAAGAAACCACAGCGCATGCAACACCAAATGAGATGGTCACAAAAGAAAAGAACCCGAATAACCAGGGGTCTCCAAAGAACCCATAGTATAGGATACTCACCATAGAAGAAACAATCAAGAACACAATTCCCAAGTAATCCAATTTGTTACCGAAGATAGCAATTGGAAGTGAGTGACTCTTGAAACAATGGAATATACTACTCAGCGACAAACACGAGAAAGCACCAAGGAAGAAGATATCGATAATGATATAATCCAACCAGGTAGTAGTAGAATAAGTCGGTACCACATACTTGTTGAAGAATATCGTCAGTAGGAAAGCTACCGCAGGTAAAAGATGAGAGTAAATGTTCACCGTCTCATTATGAATGTAAAATAGCGATTTGATACATTCTTTGAAGCTGCTTGTCTCACGGACGTATCCTGTGTGTATATGCTCATTGTCCTTCTGCCATTCAGGTATTTCTTCCCATGTATACAGCTTCCTAACAGTTTTCTTCTGCACCACCTGCCCATCGCTCCTTACCAACGGCTCCGTTTCCTCAACTGTGGTAACAACTTTCCTTCTATTCATAGTCGTCATAGTCATTTCTACACCAAGGTCAGTTCCCCCTTTTTGCAGTTATGAGATTTTATATGGAGTGTGTGTTGTAGTCGTTCCCATTAAATAACAACATTTCGAGTCACCATAAAAAAAAAAAAAACGAAATCAAAACCCGTTGAGAAACCAAGAAAGCTCAACAAAAAAGTCACAGAACTATAAACTTATGTTTGATGAGCTTATTGATCAAAAGTATCCCGGGGTTAACACTAGTATAACCGTATTATATTTTATACAACACCATCACCTTATATACTTTTTTTTTTATTGATTTTCTATTTTTTCAGCAAGAAAGAATAAATAAAACCTTTAGTTTCCTCTCCCGGCAAGAGTCTCCATAATTTGGACAATCACTACACATTCATCTTGAACAGTATTGTAGTTTTTAGACCAACGTAAAGCTGGTTTAATCGTTTTTATTTCCCATTTTCATCTTCAATTCATCAATTTTATTTTTTTTGTGGACAACGTCTCCTCCCCCCGCGTGCATTTTGATTTAAATTTTTTTTGTCTCATTAAATTTTTTTTTTTTTATTTTTATTTATTATTTACATTTCGATATTATGGCAATGCTTTAATTCCATGGAAGACGCTATTAAAGTGGGTACAGATAAAAGATAACTATATATATTTGGTCTTTTCTGTCTTCCTTTTCCTTTCCCATAATTTTTCTTCTCTTTTCAGAAACACTGTGGTAATGAATCAACATCATGATCCTGCCTCGGAAGGAGACGGGAGTTTGAACATACAAGATGATGTTATGACTGTGGAACTCCCGAGAGACTTCTTACAGTGCCCAAGAGCTGATCTTGTGGCTCTGATCTCGCGGATGCTGGCGTTTCTGGTGGAGATAAACGACATGAACATAACCCACATGGCAAGCGGAGAACTCACACGTTTTCACTCTAAGGTACCGCCAAATATATCTATCTTCAACTATTTTGCAAGACTCACAAAATACTCTACTTTGGAGCACTCGGTTCTACTGGCGTCTGTGTACTATATCGACCTGCTGTCAAACGTGTACCCTGCTTTCAACCTAAACTCACTCACAGCACACAGATTTATACTCACAGCTACCACTGTGGCTAGTAAAGGCCTTTGCGATTCATTCTGCACAAACTCACATTACGCTAAAGTCGGAGGTGTACAATGTAATGAACTTAATGTCCTGGAGACTGAATTTTTGAAAAAAGTTAACTATCGCATCCTGCCGAGAGACTTGAACATCAGTTGTTGCAAATTAGAATTACAAAGAAACTGTTTCACACTCCCTGATACATTAGAGTTGGACTCGAAATCCCCATTAAGACAGAAATACTCGAATATACCAAACGCTGGATACAACGTCCTGTTAAGATACTACGTCAAAATTATCCAACTGGTTGGAAATTTTAATAGGTCTCCTGATAAAACAAAGAGAGTAAACTATGTCCTGACTGAAAACACCAATAATATTGTAAATCCTATAAACATTAATAACACAGCTACAACAACAAATAATAACACTAATAATATTCTAAATTTTAACAATAATGATCCAAATCCGAATAATAACCTCACAGGATTAAAGAGGAATTATGAATACGAGACCGACAAGAATGATCATTATGAAACTGCATCTTTGACATATAATGTCAATGGCGATGGAGAAATTTCAACTCCATACAAAAAGCTAATTACGGAGCATAGGAAAGCACATAACAAAAACGTTCTTTCGAAATCATTATAGATATCTTATATACTATTTTTTTTATCATCTATCAAATCACATATAATGCATTCACTATAACTAGATAATTTTTCTATCACAGTGCGACGGAATTGCGAAACAATTTTACCCGAAGATAACGCATTTAACACGATTTGATTTTTTGAAAAAATCGCATCATAACAGATAATATTGGTTCGGAAATGAAAACCATTATGTTATCAAAAGAAAGAGTTAAAAATGAAAATATAAAATAATATAAGAATTAAAAACATATTTCAAAATGTTATCACATGATTATGAAGCAATTATGACTTTGATGTTGTTAAGAATACAGTAAATGAAGATGTGCTATTGAGAAGAAGTCCGTTATATTGGGGTTCAATGGTATTATTCAAGATTATTGAGTGCTGAAAGTGTATTTCTTTTATCAGTTTTCATTTGTTTTGATAATTTTTTATAACTGTTTTTTCACGAGATTTTTTACCGTCTTTCATATTTCTCTGAAAAAAAAATTTCATAACGCAATTTTGCGATGAGATGAGCTCATATAAAATTTGTACAGTTTTTTTAATCCTTACTTTAATATAGATCCAAACAACTAACAACCACGAAGTAATTATTGCAATAATGTCAGATAAGTTACTTCCTAAGGTGATGGAGACGGTTCGTGCGTCTACCTCACTAGCTGCACAAGATGTTGAATTTTACAGAAGCATTGACTCCAATATATCTGAAGGTTTAGATAAGAGTATGAAATCAATGTCTTCAATTCTTAATACTGTTCTTCTTTCCATTGATGAAAATAATGAAAGTGTTGACGGTGATAGAGAGAAACTTAATGAGGTTTGCAAGGAATTCAGTAATGTAATGGATGTATTATTCGAGAAGTCAGATCGGTCTCTAGATATTCTATCCAGGAAATCAAAGACAACTGTAGGTAATGAGCTGCAATTTTTAGATGACTCCTCAAGTAATGATTCACAACCTGGTAAGAGAATTTCTAAACCTCAGTTGAATTTCAAGAAGCCTGTGGACAATAGTGAAAGCCATCCATTTAAGCCACTACTTACAACTAAACCACATGCTTTGAAATCATTAGAGGAATCACTAATATTAGTACCAGAAACAGAGAATGTTCCAGAACACTACCCCCAACCCTATGAATATGAAATTTTAAAACAGGAATACAATTCAAAAATTTTAAAAATAGAAGAACCTATAGAGTCCAAACCATGGAATGAGACTAGTGCCCTGTGGATAGATAATACCCAAGATTTGAAGAATATGATTTCTGATTTGAGAAATGCATCAGAAATAGCTGTGGATTTAGAACACCATGACTACAGAACATATTATGGTATTGTTTGTTTAATGCAAATTAGTACTAGAGAACAGGACTACCTGGTAGATACAATCGCATTAAGAGATGACCTACAAATTTTAAATGAAATATTTGCCAATCCACAAATAACGAAGATATTTCACGGTGCTTTCATGGATATCATTTGGTTACAAAGAGATTTGGGCCTTTATATTGTCAGTCTGTTTGACACATTCCATGCTTCAAAGGCCCTTGGGTTACCAAAGCATAGTTTAGCATTTTTACTTGAGAAGTACGCTAAGTTTAAGACTTCAAAGAAGTACCAATTAGCTGACTGGAGAGTAAGACCACTTTCCAAGGCAATGAACGCCTATGCAAGGGCGGATACACACTTTTTACTTAACATTTTTGATCAAATGAGAAATGGGTTGATCGAAAGTAATAAACTCGCAGGTGTTCTAAACGAATCAAGAAATGTTGCCATTCGGAGATTCGAATATTCTTCATTTAGACCTAAGGTTTTAACACCAAATATCTACACACCCGTCGAGAAGGAATTCCCTTGGAGGACCATGATGTACCAGTATAACATCCCCGCTGAGAAAGAACTACTGATTAAGGAGTTATACGAATGGAGAGATATGATCGCAAGACGGGATGACGAGTCTCCTAGATATATTATGCCTAATCAGTTGATGGTTTCCTTGGTAGCATATACACCAATTGACCCAATAGGTGTTGTTTCTGTTAGCAACATGGTTTCTGATCATGTTAGAAGAAACTCTAAAGTTCTTGCAAATTTGATTAAGAAAAAGCTTGAGGATATCAAGCTAGGCGAAGTTAGAGATATCAACTCTAGAACTATCAGAACCACCAGCGAAATTAATAAGAATAAGGCACAAACACTATCTTTGAAACAAATCGAAACCATAAGTGGAACGTTTGACCAACTAGTAAAGATGTTAGACGAAAATAAAAGCAAGTCAGGTAATGTTATTCCCTCTATTGTACTAAGTGATATCATGATTTCTAATGAAAAGGCAGTTCAATACCAAGGTGAATCTGAACACCAGGTAAATGAAGCTGAAGTTAAAGATAGATTAATGTCTTATATAAGTGCCACAAATAATGCTTCAAACAAAACTTTCGAATTGACGCTAGAAGCGAAGGATGAGGATGAAGTTCAGGAAG
This sequence comes from Nakaseomyces kungkrabaensis, assembly GCA_030556385.1. NCBI lineage: Eukaryota > Fungi > Ascomycota > Saccharomycetes > Saccharomycetales > Saccharomycetaceae > Nakaseomyces > Nakaseomyces kungkrabaensis. The sequence continues at coordinate 220,087 of JAKTPY010000004.1, read as the reverse complement.
AGAAGAAGAATGTAATCGAATCTGCCAATGTTGATAGCAAAACTATTAACGCAGAGAAGGAAGAAAATATGGATGATATTGTGGTACTAAAAAAGAGACATAATTTACCTCAGAACAAAACCAAGAAGAATGAAACCGAAGAATCACCTAAGGAAGTTGTTGACTATTCTAAATTAAATGTTATGAATGATAAAAATAATAACAAAAACAGACCACAAAAGAAAAGAAGATTCGATCCATATGCTGCTGAAAATGAAGGCCCTCAGGCAGCTAAGAAGAGAAGAAACGTCACAAAGGGTAAGAAAATATCGTTCAAAAAATAATAACTTTTTAGTTCGCATGTTTTGCACCTTTACTTATTATCCGGCACCATTGCATAAAAAAATATTTAATATATACTAAAATTAAAAGATTTATTTTGTACATTAGTTCATAGACATATAAATTCCATCAATTATAATCAAAAGAAGGTATAAAGGAGTTCACTTATTAGGAAAACAACTAACAAGCAAAGTATTAAAAAATCACAAAGAACAAAAAAAAGAAAGGTAGGTAGAGCACTCAGTTTCTTAGATTCCGATTTGACCTAGTAACCTCAGCTCAATAACCTTATTCAAATACATGATAGATATTGTAGATGCACTTTTTGTTTTATTTATTATAATCTGATTACTTTTTATTGTTTGCTAAATTTTTTGATAAAAAATACAATTAGTAAAAGGGTTTTTTCCCTTTAACAGCTACAAGAATTTGGCTCGCCATCTAATTGGATATTTATAGCATCATTGAAATCATCTTCGAAGGCGCTCGCATCGTTTTGGTTCTGCTGTAGAGCATTCTTTGCAATTTCTTCAAATGCCGTGTCCACATTTATAGCATTCTTCGCACTAGTCAAGAACAAAGGTACATCTCCAAGAGACTTAGCTAATTCCTGTGCTGCTTTTTCACTTACCACCCTCTTCGAATCCTCGACATCTACTTTATTACCTAATATGACAAACGGAAATGTCTCTGGAGTGGAGACATTAGCATGCACTAAAAACTCGTCCTTCCAGGACTTGATGTTTTCGAAGGACTTCGCATTTGTTACATCATATACTAGAACACAACAATCAGCACCACGGTAAAACGCAACACCTAGCGACTGAAACCTTTCCTGGCCGGCTGTATCCCAGACTTGCATTGTAGCCACTTTATCCCCATCTAATTCGACCTCTTTAGTTAAGAAATCAGCTCCTATCGTGGCTTTGTACTGTTGTGAGTACTTGTCATTTACATATCTGTGCATCAAAGACGTCTTCCCTACGCCGGAATCACCCAATATTATAACTTTTAGTATGTTCTTCTTCCTAGAGATCATATTTATTATATTTTCGTTCGATTTAATGGTATTTCACTCCTTTCTGACCCTTTTGTTCTGGTTTATTTATTTGGTCTTGCTTGTTTTTTTATTTTTTGTCTTAGCTATTTCCTGACTTCCCCCCCCTTCGCTTTTGAAAAGCTTTGTTTTCTGGCTATCACATTTTTTGTGTAAATTAGCAACAACAACACATCATCAAGACCAAACATTACAATAACAACTACATATAACCACAACAAAGGATGGGTGAATCTCAATCTCAGGATAAGAAGAAAGAGAAGGCCCAAGTGGAGGCTGACTGTTACAGTAACGAGGAATATGAGGAGTCTTTCTATGGGTCACCAATTTACGATTTTCTATTCCCTTTCAGACCAGCTGGGAGTCAGTGGCTGACCGAGTGGATTATAATCATGTTTGCATTGATCATAAGATGTGCCATTGGGCTGGGACCATACTCGGGTTATGACGACCCGCCTTTGCATGGGGATTTTGAAGCACAGAGACACTGGATGGAGATTACACAGCACTTGCCTATCTCCAAATGGTACTGGTATGATTTACAGTACTGGGGGTTGGATTATCCACCATTGACCGCTTACCATTCGTACCTACTGGGTAAGTTGGGCTCTTTCTTTAACCCAGAATGGTTCGAACTTGATAAGTCACGTGGACACGAATCCCAGGGTTTAAAGAATTATATGAGATTTACTGTGCTATTGAGTGAAGCATTGTTATACATGCCTGCTGTAGTCTATTTTACAAAATGGGTCGGAAGACGTCGTAATCAATCTCCAATTGGGCAATTTATTGCTGCAGCCGCCATTTTGTTTCAACCATCACTAATGCTCATTGACCATGGTCATTTCCAATTCAACGCAGTGATGTTAGGTTTCACGGTTTATGCTATAAACAACCTCTTAGATGAATTCTATGCCCCAGCTGCAGTGTGTTTTGTATTGTCTATCTGCTTCAAGCAGATGTCTCTGTACTATGCACCAATTTTCTTTGGTTATCTGTTGGGAAGATCGCTATTCTTCCCAGGTTTCAACATTCCAAGATTTTTCTCTATCTCAATTGCCACAGGTGCTTCTTTATTGTCGCTTTACCTCCCATTTTACCTCACTGGAGGTGTCGAAGGTGTCTTACAATCAATCGCTAGAATTTTCCCATTTGGTAGAGGTATATTTGAAGATAAGGTTGCCAATTTCTGGTGTGTGGTCAATACCATTGTGAAGTTCAAAGTTCTTTTCACTAATGATGAGTTAAGATTCTATTCTCTTGTATTGACAGTAGCTGGTTTTCTACCAGCAATGCTTCTGATAATGTTATACCCAAGAAAGCATTTGCTACCATACGCTCTGGCTGCATCGTCTATGTCATTCTATTTGTTTAGCTTCCAGGTCCACGAGAAGACTATCTTGGTTCCATTGCTTCCTATAACTTTATTGTACACTTCAAGAGACTGGAATGTTTTGTCGATGGTGAGTTGGATCAACAATGTCGGTCTCTTCACTTTATGGCCATTATTGAGAAGAGAAGGCCTAGAACTACAGTATTTTGTTTGTTTTTTCTTGAGCAACTGGTTAATTGGTAACTTTAGTTTCATTACTCCAAGATTCTTGCCAAAATTCCTGACTCCGGGTCCATCCATCAGTAGCGTAAGTGAACATTACAGACGTAGAAGTTTGCTACCGCATAGCATTTTCTGGAAGTTGATCATTGTAACGTCCTACATTGGAATGTTTGTGTTCCACTATGTTGACTTCTTCGTCGAGGCTCCTCCAAGATACCCAGACCTGTGGGTTATATTGAACTGTACCATTGGGTTTGTATCATTTTCATTGTTCTGGCTGTGGACTTACTATAAGTTCTGCACTCTGTTAAAGAAATCGATCAACGACTTATAAAAAGTTAATATATTGTATATAAATATATACTTATACGTATATAATACTAATATGTTTAGGTTAGCTTAGTCACCTGAGTCATCCTCAGGAACATTCGTTTCAAACTACGTTCTCTATAAAAAGGGATCCTTACTACATTTGACAACTTTTGAAGCATTTAAACGTAAACGGACCAATAGAGATCATTACATATAATATGAAATTGACTAATGTTATTGAAGCTTTACTGTTTGTTTCAGGGAGTTATAGTGCCCTAATACCTGATCTTACCGAGACCACCCCAAAGCCATTGCAATCACCATCGCCTTCAGTAATTAAGGATAACTTGGTTAACCGTCTATTTAGCTGGTTTAAAAATGATTTGGGTTCATTTGAACTACCTGAACACACTTCTGAGGTAATGATACATATCGATGAGTCAAAACATGATAGAATTATTCCTAATCGCTATATCATAGTCTTTAAAGATAAGATTTCTAAAGCTGCTGTTTCCGAGCACATGACTATGGTAGATTCTATTAATGCTGAATCGATAAGATTATATGATGACACATTCTTTACTCCAACTCAGTATAATGACATAGAAACAAGGGGCATAGGTATTCAACACAAGTTCGATATTGGCGATTTGATGAAGGGTTACGTTGGTTACTTTACTAAAGAAACTATTGATTATATCAGTAAGAGTCCCCTTATTGACTTCATTGAGTATGACTCGGTTGTTAGAGCTGACAACTACCAGGTTCAAAAGAAAGTCCCCTGGGGGCTAGCAAGAATATCACAGAGAGAGAGATTACCAATTTTAGGGAAGAGATTTTACAATTATGATGACCAAGCTGGGAAGGACACTGTCACTTATGTCGTAGATACTGGTATATACGTTGAACATGAAGATTTTGAAGGTAGAGCCAGTTGGGGGAAAACTATTGTCGAAAACGATAACGATGAGGACCTCAATGGTCACGGAACCCACTGCGCCGGGACAATAGCCTCTAAACATTATGGTGTCGCTAAGAAGGCAGAAGTAATTGCAGTCAAAGTACTCCGTTCCGATGGCAGTGGATCCATGTCTGATGTTATTAGAGGTGTCGAGTATACTGTAGAATCTTATAAGGAACTTCTGAAGTCCCGCAAGAACTTCAAAGGTGCTGCAGGAAATATGTCTCTAGGTGCATGGAAATCGTATGCTTTAAATAAAGCTATGGATGCTGCTGTCGCAGCAGGAGTAAATTATGCCGTCGCAGCAGGTAATGAAAGTGATGACGCTTGTAACTCTTCACCTGCTTCAGCATGGAGACCATTTACTGTAGGTGCCTCTACATTAAGTGAGGATGTGGCCTTCTTTTCCAATTATGGAAGGTGTGTAGATATATTTGCGCCGGGAGTAAACATTATGTCCACGTATATTGGAGCACATAACGCCAGCTACAGATTGTCAGGTACTTCAATGGCATCACCTCACGTTGCAGGAGTTATAGCATACATGCTATCCTTGCAACCTGAATCCAAAAGTCAGTTTTATAACCCAAATACTATTGTCTCTCCAGAACAACTAAAGAAGAAACTAATAAATTTCGCAACAAACGGCACTCTGGGACAACTTCCTGCAGAAACTCCAAACAAATTAATCTTCAACGGAGCTGGACAGAATTTGACCGAGTTCTGGAATGGAGAATAGCTATCACTAGTTGATTGAACTGCTACCATTGGTTTCCTGCCTTTTTTTTTATTCAATTATTTATTGCTCTACGGGATTTCTCTGCGAGGTGAAATTTTTCACTATCGAAAATTTTTTTAGCGATGCTCATCGCAAAATTTTTAAAATAAAAAAAAAAAAAATTAAATAAAAATACCATAATCAAGAGGAATATTTGTTATTTTATAAGAAGCTATAGATTAACTAATACAGCAGATAAATATATATATTTGAGATGCGTCAGAAGAGAGCAAAGTCTTATAGAAAGCAACTTTTAGTTTACAATCATACTTTCAAGTTCCGTGAGCCTTACCAAGTACTTCTAGATGATCAAATTGTGTTTGATAGTAACCAATCCAAATATGATCTTGTCAAGGCTTTGAAGCGTACCCTACAAGCTGAAGTTAAACCTATGATTACACAATGTTGTATGCAGGCCCTTTACGAGACTAAAAATGAGCATGCCATCGATTTGGGTAAGCAATTTGAGAGACGTCGTTGTGGCCATATGCCAAGTGATGCTGTGAGTCCCAAGGAGTGCATTCAAAGTGTTGTGAAGATAAATGGTAAGAATAAACATAGATATGTTGTCGCCTGTCAGGATGTGGAAATTAGAAGATTATTAAGAAAAGTACCAGGTGTACCTCTCTTACACATCTCTAGATCAGTTATGATTATGGAGCCATTGAGCGATGCCAGTGCCAAAGTAAGTCAGAGAGAGGAGGAGGCTAAATTATTCAAGGGCTTGAATGATCCAAAATATGCTGGTATGAAGGACGAATCGGAGGAAACAGAGAAGGATGCCCCTCCAGCTAAGAAAAGAAAAATTGGCCCAAAACAACCTAACCCATTAAGCATGAAGAAGAAAAAGAAGGATGATGGTGAGAAGAAGAACAAGATTCAAGAGAAAACTGAAGAGAAGGATTCATCTAAGAAGAGAAGGAGGAGAAAACACAAGGGGAAAGCTGGTGACGGTAGTCCGGAAGATAATGATTCTGCTGAGCACCATTCTGGAAGCGACCACGAATAAAACTCAGCGTTCAACTCTAATATGTTTGTTAATAGAACCAAACTCATAAATAAGCATTCTACCTAAATTTTAAAATGGAATTTTTGGTCACCAATTTTTTATATAGGCATTATCTGTACATTATAATTAATAACCACCTGAAAAAGGAGATATACAAACTTCCAATTTATATAGCAATACTAATAAATACGGTATTCATCTTCAGCGACTTGTGTCTGCTCCTCTATTGAATCGAGAATCCATTTGTCAACCACAATATCTGGGATGCGGGGCGGATTTTCTTGCTTTAGTACTAAGGATGATATAGATTTTCTCAGTTGGGTATTTGCATCTTTTAATTCACTTTTTGTCACTACGATATTTGAATTATCAATATTTTTACCAATAGTTCCTCCATACAAAATGAACTGATATTTGATTATGTCGGAATTGTTTGTTTCATCAACAAAATATGCAGTTCTTCCATGAAACAAAAAAGTGGGTAACTTGTTGAATTTCAAGTCCAAATCATTTGTATTTTCATGACCAATAGGTCTACTTTCATTACTTTCTATCAAGTATTCCAATCTGCTTTCATCGATATCTTGTTCGAAACTATCCCCGTAGCTGTCAACCCGTTTCATAGAGATTTCCATTAGTTGTTTTGAAACATCAAAAGCATACCTAGGTTCTAAATTTAAATTTCTAGATAGTTTAGTACAGTCTATGATCCATTCAGGACTGATAATATCATATCCTCTAGATATCAAAGATTCACATTCTATGGTGTTTTTTGAACTGATTATCCTAAGTCTTCCCTTATCATATTTACTCGAAATCACATTCTGTACCAATGTACCACCATTAACAGCAATCATTCTTTGAATATCTGTCTTTTTCAATCTTTTTTTTCTCTCATAATCAAAATAGTCCGATATCACATAAAAATATAAATCATCAAATATCTTAGATTTGAAATCAATTTGCTTCAGTTGATTTAACGTAAAATTAGTTGACGAAAGTACCGAGAGCTTTTTCTTTCTTTTCTTTATAATTTTCTTAACATCCTTAGTATTTTGTGGTTTCCAAGATTTATCAGACTTGGCCAAACTAAACTCTCTCCAGGTATAACAAGACGCCCAATCTTTATCATCTCTAATTTGTCTACAATAACCACCAAACAAAGTGCAGCCTGCTGCAAATTTTTTTTTGCTAGTTTCTGTATTGTCTAAGGATCTTGCCTTGATTTCAAGTACCAAAGACTTTCTTGGGTCGATCCATTGAGAGGGAATTTTGCTACCAAATTTCATAAATTCTGGTGGTGGAACAGTTTTGGAGTCATTCCATAGATTTTTAGTTTTCCTCTCTATTTCCTTATACTCAGAGTTAGAAATACCATTTGCAATAATGCATAAAGAAACAAATCCATTCAATCTTTTGTGATTTGTATTTTCTTCTGAACTTTGTGAATTCAACACAATAGGTTCTTTTTCATCCTCCTCACTAAAATCTACCAAACCTAGCATTAATGAGTCCTTCTTTGCAGGATCTCTGCCCATTAAAACCAAGTCCATATTTTCTCCGAATTGTTCAAGATATTCAGGTTTTATTTTAATCCAATCATCGTTTCTACTCCCTATATGGTATCTGCAAGAATAATTTTTTAATATAACCCCTTCTGATCCAACAGATAGAGCCTTAGAAAGAGATTTTTTAATCATATCTTCATTATTTGCACGAACAGAACGTATGATTTCAATCCGATGAGGTGTTGGTGTAATAATTTTGTCCAAATAATTCCTTCTTTCATTATAAGGCAAATCGATTAACGATGAACCGTTTAGATAAAGTAAGTCGAATACCATAAGTAATGGATAAAACCCCTCTGTGGAAATATTGTCTTTCGATAACGCACTTCTAGCACTGCTCTTCACTAACCCAAAGGGTAGTACTGTATTATTATTGGAATCAAAAGTAACCACTTCACAATCTAATACACAGTCTTTTACATTTTGCTCTAAATTTAGGTATTTTGCTAAAGTGCCAGCACTTAGATTATCTCCATATAAATAAGTATAATCAGTTGCCCTTCTACTGTAGAATTTTATATCTTTACCAAAGTTCATATAATGTAACTGAATTCTTTCACCATCCATCTTTTCTTCAATAAAGAAATCAGAATTTAATTTATTGCATATTTTTTCATATGATACATTTACTTTTTTAGCCAATTGAGGTGCAAAGGCCATCCCGATATTGATCTTTAAGTCTTTATTCCCAAGTCGTTGAGTTGGATCCCATAATTTCTTAGTAACAGTTTGAAGATCTGATACTACACTCAAATAATCCTGTGCATCAGGGTGCCAACAATTCAGTAGCTTATGTTCATGACCTCCAATTGGTCTATTTTTTAACAAGATGTCAAAGAAGTACTGTAATTCCATATAGGTCATCTTCTCAAAACATACCTGAAAAATCTCTGAATTTGCTAAGTTTTTAAAGCTTCTTCCTTGGGAAGACCTCTCTATTGTTAACTTATCCAGTAGATCATTTAACTGATCAATAGTTATTCGCTGTCCAGCAGTAACTTGGGGTTCACTACGACGTTTTTTGATCTCATCGACACAAAATTTAGACAATTTAACACTTCTCCCAGCATCCTGTTTCCAATTCATCAAATATTTCTCTGTGGTTGAATTTTTGGGTAGTTTCAAGTAAGTGCAAATGGCTTTAATCAGGGTGTAATCTTTGATGTTGAAGATTCTTCGATCTCGGTACGGAAGAATCAATCTCAATGCTGGATAGAAATCATTACCAACAGAAACCCTCCAAAGCTGAACAAACTCAGCAATTATGTCATAATATCTAGCGGTTATAGGCTTCTTCAGCAGATTATTCACTTTTTCAAAATGAACATGATCAACTTTAGCAAATAGCTCCTGACATAACCACAAAAACTCCGGTGAAGGTGCAAAATTCCCTGGATTCTTATATGCAAGGGCCTTATCCTCCGGTATGGACATATTATTTACTAGCACAAAGCATTGCAATATTGTTGTTTTCCTTTAAATTACGACTTAATTATCTTTTAGGGAATGGATTTAATATTTCGGAGATGGAAAAGAGGTGAAAAAATAAAGAATCAGGTCACTTCTAATCTATATATTTACATACTATCGTTATACGAAAATTGCACTTGACTGACTATATTTCTATTTATACTAGCAAGATAGACCAGACGTCATATTTTAAGTTGGTCTACCTTTTTTACAACATTTCCCAGAGAGTCGTATTCTACATCCTCATCCTCCTCATCCTCTTCATCCTCATCTTCCTCATCTTCTTCATCAGTGCTCTCAATTATGTTGCCTAAGTTATCATACCTAACCTCCTTGACGTCTTCTTCAATTATATTACCCAAGTTATCATACTTGACTTTGATTTCTTGCTCTTCATTTTCTTCTTCTTCTGTCTCATATTCCTCACTATCGGATGGCGGTAGAAGACCTGCATCAGCTCTATTTGTGTTACCCATCATCCAAATATCCTCACTCTGGGCTTGTTGCTTACGTTCCTGAACCTCCTGGTCAATCCTCTCAAGCCATTCTTCTTCTGCTTTCTTTACTGAATCAGCATCTGTACATTGCTGATATATTTCTAACAAATCCTTGTTTAACTCCAGGAAACCTAAACCCCAGGAAAAATGTGATAAAAGCTCAGTGGCTAAGTCCATACGTCCTACAATAGCAAAACATGCTGCTAGGGCCTCAACACAGTTTAATCTCCAAGGTCTACCATAGTTAACTTGATTTGCAGCAACCAAATACGGCAATAATCTTTCGTGCTTACCACCAATCTTGTTAAATGGAACTTCATCTAGTCTGGCCCATGAACACTCTACAACAGAGGCACCGTGCTCTTCAACAATTTCTCTATCGTTGGGACACACAACCCCTTTACCATTAGGTGACACAACTATACCTTGAAATTTCTGTCCAACCCTCAATGATTTGATCAAGCCTAGTCTTTCCAATTTCTTACCACTACATCTCTTGGGGTCACAATGATCAAAATCCCACATACCCAGTTTAACGGGGAATGATTGTTTGTCCCCACCGTCATGCTTCATCTCCATATGACGATGGTTTTTCCTGCTGTGATGCCCATTCGATCCACCGGAACGTGTGGGTCTACCTTCATGTCCTTTATTCTTACCTTTAGCCATTATAATCGTCGTTATCCCAGTTATTTTTAGAGCTGCCAAAGTGAATAGGCCATTGATCTATATTGGTTACAATAATTTTTCAATAGCTAAAAATTTTTCTTCAGCAAAATTTTTTTCACAGTTTTTGCGATGAGATGACGTCATTTTTGGATATTATAGTATTGTAAAGACTGAATAGTATGAAAATAATGCAGTTATTTGCAAGTTAATGTCGAATTTATTCTATTTTATCGTAGTTTTAATTTACAATTTCATAAGCTATGTAATGGTATATTTATATGTACGTTGAGGGTTTGAAATTTTTCATTTCTCATCAATTTCACCCTTTGGTTCAGCACCAGCATCTGGAGCACCTGGAGCACCACCACCAAACATACTACCGGCCATGTTTCTAATGGCTGGGTTGTTCATAAGCTCTTCCATGTTTGGAGTACCGTTGCCAGAGGTGAAGTTTTCAGCCATCTGTCTAATGCTTGGATCTTGCATCATAGATTGCATCTGTTGCATAGCCTGTGGGTTACTCATCATTTGCTGAGCGGCTTGCATAATTTGTGGGTTATTCATCAACCCACTCAAACCACCACCAAGCATAGAGGCAAAATCGAAACCGCCAGCGCCACCAGCACCGCCAGCACCAGAACTCTTATCCTCAGCAGATTTCTCCAAGTTCAAAGATTGTTCCACCTTCTTCTTAGCAGTCTCATAGTCCCTCTTCATGATATCAGTGGCCTTGTCACCTTCCAGGTCCATGACCTTCTTATAAGCCTCCAAGGCTTCTTCAGGCTTGTTTTGAGCGTACTTTGCAAAACCCAATCTAGAGTAACCCTTGGAATAGTTAGGATCAATCTCAATAGCCTTTTGTGCATCTTCAATGGCCTCGTCGTATTGCTTCAAAGAAGAATGAGCAGCAGCTCTGTTAGCGTAGTAAATAGCATTAGTTGGCAAGACCTCGATAGCTTCAGTGTACTTGGTAATGGCCAAAGCGTAGTTCTTACTGGCAACTGCCTTGTTACCTTCTAGCTTCAAAGCCTCAGCCTTGGCCTTCAACTCAGCATCTTCAACAGGAATGTTTACCTTGACATCCTCAGTCTTACACATCTCTTCTTCAGAGTTGGAATTTAGGTAGGTGGACAAATTACCTTCCAACTTTGCACTCTTCAAAATTTGGGAGACATCAGCACGCTCGATCTCAAAAGATTCAGAGATACAATCAATGGCAACGTTCAAAGAGTCCAAGTAGTCCTCGCCAACCTCCTTCTTCTCGACAACACTTTCCAAAAATTTGATTATAGCAGCAGCAGTTTGTTTGTTAGTGGCAGCCATGGTTTTATTTTCGTTTTTACTATGCTTTTCTTCTGGAATTGCAAAAAAGAATTCAAATATTGAATGTTGGGTTTGGCTTTTATCCATTTGGGCTTCTTTGACCCAAAGTTTTTCTAGAAGCTTTGCGTAGAAAAACCAAATCGGGAAATTACTTTTTTTTCCAGAGACAAAATAATTTCCTATTTCAGTATCCACTTTCCCAATTTGGAAATAATAAATCGATATAACTACAGCAATTTGGAATATTGAGTCGCCACCCTTCCCACATGCACACGCACTAGAACCTTTAACCAATTTATACTGTTTTATACTATTGACTATCTACAATCAGTCTATTATAATCTATTACCTATCTATAGTCAGAGCACTACAATGTATCACAATGCAATGATAAATTATAGGACAAGACACTTCAACGCAGATGAAATAATAGGAGATACCAATATATTTGGGTCACTAATATAAAAAGCACTAATAAACCACACAGCTACTATTTCACATTTTAATTCCCAGTAATAAATATATGTCATCGTTATCTACGAAATCAAGTGGTGTTTTCTTGTCTGGCACAATATTAAATAGTGTCATAGTGTTAGTGGTATAGCGACCTTTCAGTGATTTAAAGGCATTGAATGATGAGAAAGATTTCCATAGCATACAAGGATAGCGGTATTTGACCAGGATCGCTGGGGGCAGAACTGGTTCGCTTAACTTTCGTTGTAGGGAAAAGTACTTTACAATTCTGAGCTTATTACTAAGATGTTTCGCTCACTTCTAAAAGAACAATAGTGATGTACTAAGACTCATATTTGTGTAACGGTATCTCGTCCATAATATCATTTTGATTATTTTGGGAATACCTCACAAGGTTCACAATATTTTGACACATAAAGTGAATGACGTAATTAAACACAAGGAGAACAATGGGGATCTGGGGGGTCTGAGCACAGAAACAGCCGTACAGAAACTGTAGATCATTCGTGTTTTTTTTAATTTTTTTTTTGATTTTGGAATTTCGTGGTTGCTACGCTGTTTTCTGTGGTGCGCTAAACACAACTCGTATAAACTTGAGTACCTTTTCTCGCTGTTTTCGTTCTGGATTATACGAGGTTGTTTGGTCAGCAATATTATATAAACAATCAACTCGTTATTGAGTTTGCAAAGGTAGGGATTGGTAGTTTAACAAGGAGTACAGCGGTAGCTAGAGATTTTTAATCAATGAGTGAGACCAAGAACTTCCTGCCTCAGGGCAAGTATTTGAAGAAAGAGGAGATCGAGTATGAGTTCGGTGGAACCGTTGGTGTTCTTGGGATGCTGATTGGGTTCCCACTGCTGATGTACTACATGTGGCTGAGTGCTGAGTTCTACGGTGGCAGTATTGCGCTGCCAGCGGAGGGTGAGAGCTGGGCCGAGTTCATCAAGCATCTGTATGGACTTTTCCTGGAACACGGTGTTCCTGATAGATATGCATGGACTGTGTTTTTGACTTTTTGGGTTTTCCAAATTATCTTCTACTATACTCTGCCAGGTGTTTGGACCAAGGGACAGCCATTGACCCACTTGAAGAACAAGCAACTACCATACTACTGTAATGCCATGTGGTCTTTGTACACCTCTACTGCATTGATTTTGATTTTGCATTTCACTGGTGTCTTCAAGTTGTACACTATTCTTGATATATTCGGACAGATCATGACCTGTGCCATTGTTTCTGGGTTTACTTTCTCTTTTGTCCTGTACGTATGGACCTTATTTGTCACCCATGACTACCACAGAATGACCGGCAACCACCTGTACGATTTCTTCATGGGTGCTCCATTGAACCCAAGATGGGGGATCCTGGACTTGAAGATGTTCTTTGAGGTCAGACTACCATGGTTCACATTGTACTTTATTACTTTGGGTGCCTGTCTAAAGCAATTGGAGCAATACGGGTACGTCACCTTGCCATTGGGTGTGTGTATGCTTGCCCACTGGCTATACGCCAACGCCTGTGCAAAGGGTGAAGAACTAATTGTGCCAACCTGGGATATGGCCTACGAGAAATTCGGATTTATGTTGATCTTCTGGAACATTGCCGGTGTTCCATACACGTACTGCCACTGTACCTTGTACTTGTATTACCATGACCCATCCGAGTACAACTGGTCCTTGCTATACAACATCTCCCTGTATGCAGTCTTGTGTTTTGCATACTACGTGTTCGACACCGCCAATGCGCAAAAGAACGCATTCAGAAAGCACATGGCAGGCGATAAGTCCATCAGAAAGACTTTCCCATACTTCAAGTACCAAAACTTGCACGATCCAAAGTACATGGTTACGTCAAACGGCTCCTATCTGTTGATCGATGGGTGGTACACTTGGGGCAGAAAGATCCACTACACTGCTGACTGGACTCAATCCTTGGTGTGGGCTCTAACCTGCGGCTTCAACTCCATCTTCCCATGGTTCTTCCCTATCTTCTTCTTCGTTGTCCTAGTGCACAGAGCCGCTAGAGACAACGCCAAGTGTAAGAAGAAGTACGGTAAGGACTGGGACGAGTACTGCAAGCACTGCCCATACATTTTCATTCCATACATATTATAAAAAATGGTTGAATGATTACGATGGTCCATAAATATTTAATATATTTATATATTTGTATATGTATATAGTGTAATTTATCACATATAACGACAAACCACCTCTTTCAAAAAAAAGCCCAAGAGCTCATGGAAGAAAATAAATGGATTTGGAATTTAAACAAAAACAAGCAATTAGACTAAAGATTCATTTTAGATAAAGGGATCTGGAGGATCAAGAGCGCAAAAAAAATGGTTGAAAGGAAGTTAGATTACTATGATGTTATTAGGGGGCTTGCGTCGCTGGATCGTTCGCACCAGGTGAGTTTTAACAAAGGTGAGCTGCGGGAGCTCGTCAAGAACCGTATTGAGAACATGGAGCCTGCAGTCACGGATCTATACAGAAATAACAAGAACAGAATTAATATACATGGGTACCTTGGTGGCAAAGTGGATATGAAGCAGATAACGGAGATGACGTATGACTTAGACCACAATTTGCTTGGCGGGTTCGTTCCGAGACAGCAACTGGAGACCTTATCGAGTGCAGATTTTGCACGCTACTTCCACAAGAAGATTGAGTGCGGTAACTCACTTCGGACATATGACACGTTCTTGTCAGACGTGCATTTTGGACTGATGGCCAAGCCAAAGAAGATAGAAATGAACGAGACGGCAGAAAACAAGGACACAGCAGAAAATAAGGAGACGAAACCCATAACAACACCTACATCAGCACATATACGGAAGGTTGTCGTGTGTAAACGTTGTAATTCCCGTTTCGTAGGACCAAGTCGGATGAAATCCCTGAGAAGACACAACTGTAAGCGCTGAAAAGCAACTCATGAAACAAGTAACACACATGCAAACCTCAGATATAACTATTTGTAACTATATAACCTCTCAATTCTACAACAACCTTGAATTGATTCATGCTTTGTTATTATTTTATAGATCACTAAGCACGGTGATAGAGGGGCTCGCAACAGGGGAGGTCAATTGGAAAAATAAAGTTGGACAAAGAGCACAAATCAAGAATTTGAATAAGAAAGGAACTTCTTGAAATTGTCGGTTAAAAAGCCAAGAGATAGCGTCAAATCTACTTAGAACTCGCGAAAGAAAGAGTAATCCTAGCATCTGTAACCAGAATTCTTTTTTTTTTCATTTGTTCTTCGAGAAATTGAAAAGCACAAATAAATACAGTTGATAAGAGAGGAGAAAGGATCTAAGGTACTCAGTGAATTGAATAGAGTAGAAAGTAAACAAACTGGATCTCGATAAAGGGAATTAGAACATTAGTTGAGATCAAGGCACAGAGAAATACAGTCAGAAGAAATAAGTACTGCCCCTAAATATTTCAGGGAAAAAAAAAAAAAAGAGGAAATAAATGACGGTCTTTCTTGGTGTATACAAGGCTGTGTACTCGTATGAGCCGCAGACTCCGGAGGAATTGAGTATCCAAGAGGATGATATGCTTTATTTGCTAGAGAAATCTGAAGTTGATGACTGGTGGACGGTTAAGAAAAGGGTTATAGGGTCCGAAGTAGAAGAACCTCAGGGTTTGGTGCCTTCCAATTATATTGAAGAAGCTCCAGTCATCTCTACAGTGAAGGCTCTTTATGATTTCGAACAAGCAGAGAATCCACAGGAGGAATTGGTTTTTAAAGAGAACGAATTATTTGATGTTTTCGATGACAAGGACCCTGACTGGTTATTAGTTAGATCAAAGACATCTAATGAAGTTGGTTTTATTCCTGGTAACTATGTGGAGCCTGCAGATGCTGGTGCGGCTGCTTCCTCAGCTCCAGCTCCAGCTCCAGCTGCTGTCCCTGTAGCACCACCCGTTGCTACACCAGCTACAGCCTTCGCACCACCACCACAACACGCTGATAGAAATAGAATGGCTTCTAACAAGGAACAGGAGAGGGAAGAAGATGATATCCCTCCACCAATGCCTCCTAAACAACCAGATCAACAACAATTCAGTGACGAAGAGGAAGAAGCCCCTCCTCCAAAGCCTACCAGACCTACGTCAGACATTCAAGACTCTAGCAGAGACAGAGCTAGGTCTAGAATGGACTATGGTGACTACGAAGAAACAGATGACCGTAGAGATAGAGACAGAAGCAGAAATGAAAGACCTTCTAGGTATGATGATTATGATGATGAGGTCCACACTTGGAGTGTTTCTGAGATCGAAGGTCGTAAGAAGCACAAGGGTAAGCTATCTATAGGAAACAACAAGATTATCTTTGCTCCTAATAAGGGATCTGCACAAGAGTGGACAATTGACAAGTTGATCTCCTATGATAATGAGAAAAAGCATATGTTCTTGGAATTTAAGGACCCATATAAGAGCTTCGAATTACACACTGGTAACAATGACACCTGTAATGAAATCATGGCAATTGTGGGTGAATTCAAGGGTGCTCAACGTGATCCAGGTCTGAGAGAGGTGGAAATGGCCACAAAATCATCCAAAAGAGGTGTTGTATTATACGACTTTGAAGCTGAGTCACCAGATGAGCTGACAATCAGACAAGGTGACGCTGTTTATGTTATTAATGATAAAAAATCTAAAGAATGGTGGATGGTTGAGTTAATTTCTAATGGTAAGAAAGGTCTCGTACCAGCCCAGTTCATTGAATTTTCTAAATCAAAGGAAAGTGGTCTACTAAATTCTATCAAGAAATTTACAACCAAGTCTCCAAAGTCATCTAAGACTCGTGACATGGGTGATGATGATGACTGGAAACATGATGCTCTTCAAGACGGTTCCAAGAGCAAATCGAGAAGTAGAGCGGGCTCAATGGGCGGAAGAAGGAAGAGATCTTCTTCTGCCAGCGCCAGAAAAGAGTATCCTAATCCAAAGAAGTCAAGACTGTGGGTGGATAGAACTGGTACATTTAAGGTTGAAGCTCAATTTATTGGTTGTGCCGATGGTAAGATTCATCTCCACAAGGCCAATGGTGTGAAGATTGCTGTTGCTGCCGAAAAATTATCCGACGAAGATATTATATATGTTGAGAGAGCAACTGGGTTCAGTTTGGATAAATATAAGGGAAAGAAATCAGAGTCTAGAGAGAGTGATAGTGACAGAAGAAGAAGAAGGGAGCAAGAGGAAAGAGAATATGAAAGGAAACTAAGAGAAAGAGAAATAGCTGAATTAAAGAAGGCAAGAGAACTTCTTGATCAAGAAAGAAATAGGTTGCAAGAAAAGGAGTTACCACCAATCAAGCCACCCAGACCACAGTCTACGACTGGTGTTTCCAAGAGTGCTAAGTCAGACTATGATTGGTTTGAATTTTTCTTAAGTTCTGGTGTTGACATAAACAACTGTCAAAGATATACCATTAACTTTGACAGAGAAAAGATCACCGAGGATATGCAATCAGATATCAACCCACCTATGTTAAGAACATTGGGGGTTCGGGAAGGTGATATTGTTCGTATCATGAAGGTTTTAGACAAGAAATTCAACAGAGAACCACTTCAGACTTCTGCAACTGGTGCTGCTAATATGTTTACAGAACCAGATGGATCTCTAAAGATTAATGCTACTGCACAACCTTCATCTGGAGAATTGCCACAACAATTGCTACCTCAGGCCCAGCCAGAACAACCAGTTGCTACTGCACAGGATGACGATGCTTGGACTGCAAAGCCTGCAGCAACTTCTGCAACCAACACTGTTCAAAAGAAGACAGAGTTCACTGGTTCTATGCAAGATCTGATCGATCTGCAGCCATTAGAGCCTAAGAAGGCAGAAGTGACGAAGAAAGAGTCAGTACCTGAGCCACAATTAAGTAGTCTAGAACCTGTTAAAACTGGTCAATCGACTCAGGCTGCCATGAAACCAATTGTTACTGGCGGAACTACTCTAGTACCATTAGATCCATTCAAAACTGGTGGTAATAATATTTTGCCTATGACAACGGGTTTTGTTATGATGCCAATTGCCACTGGTGGACTAATGCCGATGCAAAGAACGGGTGGTTTAACCATGCCAATGACTACGTTTGGATCACATTCTACTGGTGGCTTAATTCCATCCACTACTTTTGGCGCACAATTAACTGGTGGTGCCTTACCCTTACAAAGAACTGGAGGCCTGCTACCACTCCAGAGTACAGGCGGTGCTTTGCCTAGAACAAGTTTCAACTTACCTCCAGCTGGTTCAGTGTTACCTGTTCAAAAGACTGCTACAGGTTTGATGCCTGTTAACACTGGCGGAGCTTTACCACAAACAACATTTGGAGCTCAAATGACTGGCGGTGCCATGCCTCAAACCAGCTTCGGTGCCCAGATGACCGGTGGTGCCATGCCACAAACCAGCTTCGGTGCCCAGATGACCGGTGGTGCCATTCCTCAGACCAGCTTTGGTGCCCAGATGACCGGTGGTGCCATTCCTCAGACCAGCTTCGGTGCCCAGATGACTGGCGGCGCTATGCCTCAAACCAGCTTCGGTGCTCAGATGACCGGTGGTGCCATGCCACAAACCAGCTTCGGAGCACAACCTATGTCTGGCTCAATGCCTCCAAATACATTTGGAATGCAGAATACTGGTGGTGCTATACCTAATATGGGTGCACAAATCACTGGCGGTTTCCAACCTCAATCACAATTTGGTATGCAATTACAACGTACTGGAGGCATGCCAATAAACCAAGTCACAGGCGGTGCTATGCAGCAGCCAATGAACCAATTCACCGGAGGTGCTATGCAGCAGCCAATGAACCAATTCACAGGAGGTGCTATGCAACAACCTGTCGTACCAGCCATGGGTGCTTTCAACAATGGTGTGCAAAACATCACTCAAGGTATGCAAAATACTTTCATTACACAACCACAACAACAGCCACCGTTACAAAACCAACCTACTGGATTTGGGTTCGGTAACGGTCCACAACAGGGTCAACAGCAAAGACAAGCCAATCTGTTTAATGCATCTGCGTCTAACCCATTCGGATTCTGATTTACCGGTATATATCTATATAATAAATTCTAATTGACTGTATAATAAATCACTTATAGTATTACATGTTTATTTCTACTGTTTTATTTATGACACAATGCTAGCTCCTAAATTTCCGATTTCTGGTTCTTTGGTAGTAGTACTAGATTGTTCTTCTGACCAACATCCAAAATTTGGTAACCACGTAAATCTTTGGTTATTACTTAAAGCAACCCAGATAGTTTGATCTTTCGGATGTACACCAATATTCTTGATATTCTTTGTTATCCTAACTCTATTTCCTTGAACTGGTTCACTATTAATTACAGGAAGGATAGGAATATTTTTCAAAATGCATTTTAGTGTTACAATATTCCACATGAAAAACAAGCCTCTTTCTGTCAGGACAATTAGGTAATCTCCGTCAGCAATTTGTTTTACAATTTTATGACCCAAACTTATTCTAGGAATTTTCTGTAGCCCATTATATGTAACTAGGTACAAATATCCTTCTGCAGTAGCTAAACTCCAATACTTGTGGATTGGTGAGCCCACTCCGGATATGACTACATTTGGAATAAATAATTCCATGGTACGCTTACCTTTATAATAACCTAAAATTCTCGTCGGATTATCATACAATGCATCAGTGTCAAATTGAATAGCTCTTTCAGCACCATTTCTTATTTCCAACGTGAAAAAATCGTCAATTGATCCACATTCAAGTAGTACAGCATCGGTATCGGGAATAACACCAGTGTATTCGAGATACCTTAGATATGGTTCATCAGATATAACTTTGTCTACTGTTAACCTATTATTCAGAGTCATTCTAAATTCCTCTTTAAATTCATCTTCGTTATCAAAGGTAACTTCACCTTCACCATTTGCACCAAAGTCAGATTCATCTCCCTTAGCTTCATTGCTTCGTAGAAACCTATCAACTCCTCTTTCTTTCACACCCATTACCAAAGTATGGATACCAAGTCTTGGAATTGGAATTGATGACGTGCTTAACCTACCAGCAAATTCAACTTTTGGGACTGATTTAATGATCGCGCTCTTAGACACTTTACCCTTAGTAGAAACATCTTTAGATTGAAGCAGAGTATTTTGAGTCCCCGAGTTGGTTGAGATCAAGGTTGGCATAACTCTCTTCTTACCATCTTTAACAACTGCCTTATTTAATTTCAAATCTTTCTTTCTCTTTGGAATTAATATATTTACTTTCTCGTTGGGCCTCGTTTCCGTTACCTTTTCCTTTCCTTCAATTCTGCCTGCAGACTGTATATTAGCAACATCATTATTAGCACCATTGGAAATTTGATCCATGCGTTTTTCCAAGTTTAAGTTCTTTGGGATTGTAAACTCCTTTTGATTTTTGGCAAATTTATCTTCAAGTATCAACTGATTAACACTCTCAGGCAAATCAAAGGAGTCCTTATCGACACCGTATCTATGTAGTTGTGTAATATTTCCTTCTAGTGGAATGGCATTTCCTAATTCATCTTTCTCAAAAAGGAAAACCGATATAGAGGAGTCTAAAGACGTAGCAAACAGTATATTACCATTAGGATTCCATGCCATATCTGTTATAGATTTTTGAGCAATATCGTAGGCAATAAAAATTGGCTTAGGACTACTTGTGGTCCATAGTGCTAGTGTTTTATCCTGACCAGCTGTTGCAACTATAGTGTCTAACTTCTTGTTGTCCTTAGAACTACTCTTAGAAGAGCCAGCAGGTGCCGTGTTCTCCTTATCTGTTTCTGTAGACTCAAACAACCTGGGGTTAAACCTGGCCACTTCAGTAGGTGCTTCATGACCGATTAAACTTATATTCACGTCCCAAGTACCTCTATTTACAATAGCCACTGAACTCACAGGCCCATTAGTAGCATTAGGCACGGCAATATGTTGACCATCGGGAGACCAGGACAGTCTTCTGAAATAAGTTGTTAGGGGAGACCCTATAAATGGCTCTATTATAACCTGCTCAATGGTGAAAGAAACCTCACCTGTCTTATGATACCTAAATATTCTCATCGTTCTGTCATCTGATGCCGTAGCAAAGTACTTGTTGGCTGGGTCAAATATCACACCCTTCACTAAGGACTGGTGCACATCAAACCGTTTCAACTTCTCAAAGTTGAGCCCGTTCCACACTATCACAGATCTGTCAAGACCCACAGTGACCAGAATACTGGAATCTGGTGCCCAGCATATATCCTGGATATCGTTGTCATGAGCAACCAAACGCTTCCGCACAGTCCAGTGCTCCTTCTCATATTCCGACCCAAAGATGGGCCCGTGGGCGTGCTCATCGTCCATACTCCATATCAGCAGAATCCTGTCGTCTGATCCACTGGCCAGATACTTCCCATCTGGTGAAAACTTCAAACACGTGACAGAACCAGTATGCCTACTCATACTGGCCAGCGGTCTCTTCAAATCCTCATCAATCTCAGCCAGCGGGTCGTCGCTAACCAGCTGTGATACCTGCACAATTGACTCGACAGACCATATCCGAATCTTACCGTCTAGCCCACCAGTAGCAACACGTTTCCCATCGGGACTAACGTCCACGGTGTATATTTCATAGTTTCTGGACTCTTCTTGGTGGGAAAACCAGGGAAATTTCACCACTCTCATTCTAGAAGTTAGCAATTGACTGTTTCAAAATCTTTTGAGCCTGTATCTCGTACCGTTCTACTTCAAAACCTCTTTAACTTTGTCCACAATATTTTGTTTATTATCATGAAGTCGCAAAATGTCAAAAAAAAAAAATGATTATACTGAAAAAAAATTTAAAGAAATATTCGCGATGAGCTAACAATGAAATGTAGCAAACCGTTAACACTAACCGCACTAAACTATTCATTGATCTATCAATTCTGACAAGAGCAAGTGTGTGGGCTCATCTAGTCGCGAGTTACATCCCAAACTTAACCCTGATCGCGAAATTGAACGAGTTCCTGGTTCTTTGGATGATATTAACCCCCCCCCCCCAGCTGGGTTCACTTGTGCAGATATATATGTAGATGAATGTATAAATTCGTAAATGTAATGGTAATCTACGTAGATTAAAAATGGTGGTCTAAAAATAACGTAACAAGAAATTTAGAGGTGTTAAGGGAAATCGATGTTTCTACTGCATCTGGGGGGGGGGGGGAAGTCAATGGTATTCAATCTGTAGCTTGGATTGAGCAGAGACTTAGCCGTGTTTAGATTAATGCATGGGACTTTTGTTTGCCGTCTTTGCCTTTAATTCAATGATCGATTTAAATATTTTCTCGAAATTAAACTTCAAATAGCAAGCCAAAGTAAAAAAATAAAAAAAATTTAAGAAACCGAGTGCTTTAAAAAGGGAAAGGCTGATTAAAGAGGCCCTCAAAGCCATAAGTAACACTAATTAATCTATAACCACAGCCAGTTACAACATGGGTGTCAGTTCTGAAGAAGAGGAAGACGATTTTGGTGATTTTGAGGAGGTTAAGGATGAGAAGACAGTGGTTCAAGAGTGCATCGAGGAGCTAATTCCGTCGATGGAATTGAAACCAGAGCGGGAAGATTGTGAATTAGAGGATTTATTTGTGGAGGAGAGGTCACGGATTATTTACGAGCAATTGGTGGAGTTGAGGACTGTTTTGCATCCGTTTACCTGGAGGAAATCACATATGCGGGACCATTTACTCCACGTTTTGAGATTAGACGAACATAATGCAACAGAGGTTAACGCTGATGATGAATTGATAGATGATTCTTTGTATTTACGGATAAGTTCTTTGCTTCCGAGGTTAACAGCAGAGCAGGCAAGTGCCTCGTCGTTAATACTGCGAGACCAGTTTAAGTACTCATATGCACCACCGCTGACACACCACTCAATACAGTTAGAAGAAGTTGAGTATCAGGAGAAACAAATTCCACAATTACTGACGGTACGGCCAGAGTCATTAGACAAGAAAGAATTAGAGGAGTATCATGATCATGTATGTAATGCCATTGATGCATTAATTGCGACATTGAAACAACTGGAGCTACGCCAGTCTAATCTAACTACAGACAAAACTACATTTGAGAATGTAGTTACGAATTTAACGGGTCATACACAAAGATTACAAAGGGATGAAATAGCTTTGTACAATAAGCAGAGGAATAGAAGGAAAAGGTTTTCATGGATTGGAAGATAGATACCACCCCCACCAACAAAAAAAAATTAAACAAATATATATATTTTTTTATTTTATTTTAAATTTATCTATGTATTAATTAAAATATAATTACAAAATATAAGGGCATAATGCGATGATATTTACGTTTGTCTTATTATTTTTTTAGTTTATGGACAAAAAAAAAAAGGTTTGAGATGCTAGAATAGCACAAAATGATTACCTTTTTAAATTAATGAAATAAAAAGGAATGTAAAATAAAAAATAAGGTATGCTGAGTTTCATTATTCCTTGTGCTTCCTTTTATTGAAAAGTGTTTCTGTGATCTTCTGAGAAAGCTCACTCTTTGGCTTTAGTTCGAGCTCTTCTTCCTCTTCTTCGGATGCAGTATTGTTAGAAGTAGAAGGCATTAACGAATATGTAGAAGATGTGTCAGATTTACTGCCTCCAAATGCTGTTGAGAAAATAGGAATATTTGATAAAGAATTGTCACTGTTGACAAGGGAAATAGCATCGGAATCCTGTGTTTCCTCATAATCGTCCTTTGGATTATTTGCTTCCAGTTCACGCTGCTTCTCCTTTTGTTTCTTGACAATCCTTCTCCTCCTCAATTCAGAAGTTTTTCTCTCTTCCATTTCTTCATCAACTCTATATTCTTCTGACAATGCCTTGTAATCAAAATCTGGGAATAATTCAGTACCGAAGTTATTAACCACTTCAATAATTCTCTTAGATAGTTGACTTCTTTCAACTTGTAGTCTCTTTAGACCTTGTGGAGTTGTAATAGATAGATAAAGTGGTTTCAAAGATTTGAAAATGTCCATACCAATATCACCAACAACTAAAGCAGAATAAGTAACCACTACACAAGCCACGTAAGAGACCGCAAATATAGTAAACTTGCTGAAATCCTTTGCTCTGAAATAATAAGTGACCAGACTACTCCAGAAAATGTAAAGAATTGGTGCTACACCCATGCCCATCAGAATTTTCCATGTTGCAACAACATCGTTAGCTTTAATCTTGACAGTGGAACCAGCCAATGCAGTACGGGCCTTCTCCTGGGAAATCTTCTTGGCAATCAGGAATACTGGTGAAAACATGATAATACCTGGAAGAGCTAATGTAATCATTACCATTAATCTTAGAGACCTTAGAATTAATAGTGTTAGGTTCCTCGTCACATTAATATTGGCGCGATCAACCAAATGGTCTGGCAAACTAAATTGCTTCAAGTGGGCGTTATATTCCATGATATCTGCTTTTAGCTGAATTATTTCAGGGTCATCCTTGTATGTCTCATAACCTTTTACTAATCGTCTATTCATCTCAACAATCAGAGGCAACGGTAATTTTTGATCAAATTGGTTAGAGTACAGTCTTCTCATAGCTTGCACCACCATTAATGTTTCATAATCTTGACTAGTAACGGTAACAGATTGCAGTCCATCAGATATAGTATCCAACAGTTCCTTCACAGCTTCTCTATTCTTTTCAGGATTTTTATATTTGGCAATCAATTCTGGAGTGACCTCAATTGGGTCACCAAACTCAACAACTGCTCTTGACCTAAATTTGTGAGGATGGAAGTAATTCATACCACATGGAACTATCTTGACATTAACACCTTCATGTTCAGCCATACAACCAAGGGCCATGATAGCAACACCGGCCTTCAATGGCAGTAGATCAGTACGGTCATGCGACCCACCTTCCGGAAAAATACCGATGCATTCACCATGAGCCAAATGCTCAAAAACACGATGGTAGACCACAGATTGATCGACCTTGGCAGCGTATTTGAAAGAAGTACCTTTAGTCAATAGATGTTTAATCTCTGGCTTGTTCATCTTAAACTCTTTTCTCAGAGTCAGCTCTGTATCACTTTCAATCGACAAAATTTCAACATAACCCAATGACTTTGGCAAACCA
This sequence comes from Nakaseomyces kungkrabaensis, assembly GCA_030556385.1. NCBI lineage: Eukaryota > Fungi > Ascomycota > Saccharomycetes > Saccharomycetales > Saccharomycetaceae > Nakaseomyces > Nakaseomyces kungkrabaensis. The sequence continues at coordinate 194,951 of JAKTPY010000004.1, read as the reverse complement.
ATCAGACCCTTAACCTTAAAATCCTTGGTAAAACTAGTTCCATGACCAATTATCTTCCTACTGTTGCTGGGATCCACCGTGATCTTGCCCTTTGCGGGGGCCAAATTATCCTGTGCTCTAACAACACCAATTGCCATTACACTACGAGCCAGAAACCCAATTGCCGGATGCTGCAAGGACTTCTCAGCAATCAAAAACGATATACGTCTATTCGACAGCGACTTGACCAAAGACATAAGCACTACGGGATCAACAAATTGATTGGCATGTGGGGCAGCAACAAAGATAACTGGACCACTAGTTGGCACTTTGAAACTACCACGAGACCTAATCTCACGGAAAAAACAACCCAAAACCTTGGACAAAAGGAAAAGTATCACATCATAAAAAATCTTCTTAAATAGAGACGGTTTCTCATATGGATATTCAGCTTTCTTGGCATTCTCTCGAAGTACTTCTTCCTTACGCTTTTCAGAGAGAATTGGCTTCTCCATCTCTTCCTGTCCACTCATGCCGGCTTCTCTGAAACAGCTCTTAATGATTTGAACAGCAAAACTCCCCTTCAAAATCAAGAATATTCTCTGCCTCTTTGATCACTTCCAATTTGTTTAGAAGGGGAAAGGTAATAACCGTCCCGTCAGCATCGAAAAAAGCCAAAAAAAAAATTTTGTTATGCGGGAGGCATTTCCTAAATAGGAAAAACATCGAATCACGTGCAACTAACAGTTAGCACAGATACTTCAAAATAAGTCATGATAGTCATCTATCTATCTATCTGGGAATAAGCTAAACATATCCAATGAGAGATTTAGTATAGTTTTGTTTCCTTCCCGTAATGTTTCCCACATCTTTTCGGCAGTGCTTTCATGAATTTCGATGGGTTCTCAATGGCACAGGCTTCAAATTGGATCTGTTTGACCAGTAATGCGTTGTGTTTACATGGGACCACTATGTATTCACCTTTGTCATCCAGCCTGAACGTGCCAGCATCCCAATCGTTAGCAGTTGGCAGGTCGATGACTTCGAAATCATGTAGCAGGACACGTTTCAAGGAAACAGGGTTCTTCTCCTTTAATTGGCACTTCTTGAATGCATGTAGTGGACCCAATGTCTGTAATTTGTTCAGCAGTTGCTCAGCAGTGTCCTCTCCCCAGTTGATCCTTTTATCGTCTGTAGTAATACGTTTTGCATAGCTTGATTCGTAGTCATTGTTAATAATTGCGTCCTTGGACGCATACACTCCACTCTCAATTACGTCCTGAAGTAAATGACCGCCTACCAGGCCCAATTGGTCCATTAACTGTTTTAGTTTGGGAGGCCTAGAGTCCTCATAATCAGCTCCTGATGGGACCAGAGGCTCTACAGGCTTCCTATGGAGTAAATCAAACACTGGTAAAGGCGAGGTTTGCGCAATATTGTTACCATGATCAAACTTTGTTGGATGTAGGGTTTGTATTGTAACACCTGTGTATTCGTCATTGTTTAAGAGTGTGTGTTGCAAGGGTGCACTGCCTTTGTAACGTGGTAATAAGGATGGATGTACATTCAGGGAGTAAGGCACTGAGCTCAATAGCTCGCTGGGGATTAGTTTCCCAAACGACACGGCAATCAGCATGTTGATATTGTCTCGCTCACAAACTTCACCAAGTTGCAGCATGTCCTGCTTTGTATCAACATGCAAAGGCTCACGCAATTGCAACTGGTCACAAAATTTAACTATGGGAGGTGTCTTCAACACCGATTTCTTCCGCCCACACCATTTGGGAGGCCTGCTCACCACTTGTAGGCTATTCACGACATCTTTCCTCTTGTTTAGCTTAACCAGCGAGTTCAGCGACAGTATACTAAACTCATCACTGCCGAAGAAGAGGATATTCAACGGTTTAGTGGAATATCTCCGGATACCAAGCATAATAATGTTTTGTTATTGTCTATTTAAGATATTTACTCAGCAAATAATTTCACATGTGTGACCTTTTTTTTTTATTGAGATTGCGATTTCACATGGCTCACCCACCCCCTCGTAGGTAGTCAAAGATAAACAAATTTAGGTTCTATGAAAAGGTGTGAGGTAATTGTATTTATTGTATTGATATATCACAATAAGAGATCCCATTGTATAACTGCGTAACTATTAGGTTCGGTTGTTGTAATACTACATAAAAACTATGTTATAGGTATCATAGAAAGATGCGGAAAGTTTCTAGTCCATACAAATTTGTGCTAAAAAGTTGATTTATGGCTACGGTTTCTTGTCATAACCATCCCATGGTCAAGATATTCAAGATTAGCAACTTCTTATGTTCGAGCTTCCATCAATTTCGCTTCGTCAGATCCAGCTTTTTTCCCCTTTCAAAATTTTTTTTCAAGCTTGAAAAAAAAAAAAAAAATAAAGCTGCTAAATTCTTGCGATGAGCTCATCAATGAAATACATGTATTAAAACTATTTGGCAAACCAGTAAGAACAGTTACAACACGGTTGACACAGAAACTGATTAGCATTTGATCCTAAAAGAATAAGGATGGACACGAGAAAGGTTCCAGGAAGCCGACCGATAGGTGCACAACTGGGAATAGGTATACAGAGTCCCAGTCTCTATGTTCCCAAGGATGAAAACTACAATTATGATTACGAGTCTGATGAGGATGATGTTCAGAGGAAGAAGCGGTGGCTGTCTAGTGTGGATGACGGTGTTCCCAGGGAAATATTGGATTTTAAGGTTGTATGGCATGAAGTTGTGGATTTATCTGAGGAAGCAAGGGTTATTACTGAAATATACGTAGACCCCGAAGATATAGATGATGAGGAGGTTATTTCAGAAACAGAGAGTGAATCTAATGAGGACGAAGAACTGAAAATGCATTTAGGGTGGGATAGGATAGATGCAACGGTGCCTAAGCGGGTGGAAGTATATCCAAAGATAGATGTCAAAGCAGGCTTTGATCCAGCATATGCAGCAAATACCAGGGAAAGTTCTCTAGGTGCTGAATACGTTCCAGTTGGCATAATGGATAAGCTGATAAACGAAGTACGTACCAAAGATGTAGTTGGTGATAAAGACGAAACATTGTTTACCTCGTTTGATCCTAATGTTGACGCACCTCTTACTACAGGCAGGGTTTTGACCAGGGCTGATATAAGAAATAACTTGGATGAACGGATCCTGGTATCTTATAGAGATCCAAAAATCCCGTCGTCGCTAATCATCACCAGTCTTGATAAAGCGGAGATAGATGTCAAGGACATTAACCAACAAAATCAAAAAATTGATATATATAAACCATCTCAACGGAAGTATCGTGCCCAAAGGCTCAACCTAAAATCAAATATCAAATCCATAAAGTTTGCGAAATTATCTGAAGCTATTGGAAGTTTTTCTGATATAATTGGTGTCCTAACGGATAATGCTTTCCATGTTATCAAAATAAATAGTTTTGACTTGAAAGAAGGTGAAATCATTTACACTCACTTTGATCCATTGACCTTCCATACAGTAGGCGATTTTTCCATAGCCGATTTTGATTTTAATCCATGGGATTCTAATGAAGTTGCAATTATAGACATCAAGGGAAATTGGTCAATAGTGAAGGTACCAAAGGTTATGAAAAACCCAACTAACATGAGTTCTTTGAAGTTAACAGTTAAAAAATACCATAGTGGTACCATTTTTGACATCGAGGAGTTATCTAACTGGAAACGTATTAGATGGTCCAATCACTTTACTAGATTATTAGTAATGAACGAATCCCGTCTCATTGAACTAGACTTTAAACAAAATTGGCAACAAGAAATAATTCAGGCCAAAACCTGGTCAAAAATAAGAGATATAGCAGATCTTAATGATAAATTTAAGCTGATTTTAACTTCTAGAGAGTTAATTGTAACTACTACAAATTCTCTGTCGGCAGAGAAATCCGGAACAAGTATAAGAAGAGAGGTGTCTTGGCTTCACAATTTAAGCCAAGATGATGTAACGCTACGATGCAGAGTCCAAAGATACTCAGTTAACAAAAAGACACTTTTTTTTGTTTATATATATTCCAAAAGGCATACAGTAATCTATTTACACGGGTTCTCAATTAATGACGAAGATAATATACAATCATTTGGTGTTTCTAGATTACTGAAACTTCCAAATATCTCACGAATTGATTCTCTAGATATGGAAACGGTCGAATCTAGCGATTATTATCATGATAATTCAGATATCAATAATATTGTGACAACTTTATTAGTGTATGACTCCGAAAAGGACAAAGTCTTCAATTTCTGTCTCACAAATTCTTTTGATTATCCGAGTAATGAGACAAATCTTAAGATTAAACAGGCAGAGCTCCGCTCTTTGGTTAAATTACCAACATTGGAAATGCAAAAGCTAATGGATAAAATAAACGAGCAATATATTGACATTCTTGACAAATACCGGAACACAAATGATCCGGAGCATGAGAAACTACAGGAGTATGGTTATTTGCTTTCTAATAAACTCAATGAGGTAATTGATAACTCAGATCTAGAAAATTCAGCAGGAGGACTCAACATGACGAGTATTGTTGCTGGTGCGCCCATGTCTGAGGAATACGATGAGCTAGAATCCTTCTTAGAGCAATTCTTTGAACATTATCAAGAGCTGGGTATTAAATTTTCGGATTTAAGTGTTCTAATGGGTCAGATTCTCCACGAGGACATTCCATCAGTTGATGTATTTTTCAGCAAACTTCTACAATGCTGGTCTATTGTAGAATCAAATAAGCTTAACAGTAACATTGAATATATTACTAAGGATGTGGTTAATAATATAATTTGGAAGTATCTAAGGTATTACAAAAAAGAAAATATCAAGGAGCTGGTGACAACAAATTACCAGAAGCTGACCAGTGAATACCAATCCATTGTTGATCAATGGGAAGTAACGGATGATGAACTCATGGACGGGCTTGGAGACAGTCACGCAGATCTACAAAGTATATCTTCGCTACCAAAACAATTCTCCCAATATCAGGAGAGCCAATCCCAGAAACCTCTTATCAAATCTTCAGATAGGAAACCCGGTAGCACCAGAACACACAAGAGATCCAGCCAAACTACACAGCGCTCTTCTCAATCAACTGTACTACCTACAAGCATGAGTCCCGCATTCAGCTTAATGAACTCCCAACCACCAAACTTGGCTGGCCTCTCACAATCGCAAGTGCAGTCACAGTCTCAAAAGACTAAGCGTAAGAAACGTAGAGTAGGAGGGTTTGGATAATACGATAATTTTTTATCGGTCCAACTGTATTTATTATCAAGCATATCTTTATTTCTTACATCTTTAATCAGCATTACCCCATAACAACAGCTAGTTTGTATATGTAATTTAAAGCATGTTTATTTATTTATTTAAGCATTCGATTTTCCCTTCTAGGAAAAACTCCATCGTTGTAAACAAATAAAAGCAATATACATAAAAAAAAAAATAAATACCAGCAACTTTCAACGTAAATCACAATGCTGAATGAATCTAAATATATCGAATTGCTTAATTAAAAATATATATTTTAAAATATCAAATATTAACCAGTAAATTAATTATATCACTTTTAACGAGAACCAGCCAACTTATTTTTTGTTCAGAAAAGCCCGTAGTACCCAGGCATAGGAAAAAACTTTTGCGCTGGTTCGGCCAAAATGCTGGTTAACCGCGACGAGCTCAAAGGCTTGTTCGATGATATTTAAATTTATTTATTTATTAAAACATGTAAATATAAACAAATAAACAAATAAAAACATAAATAAATAAACATTACTCCAATAAAAAATGTAAACATTAAATTAAGGACCAAAACAAAACAGAGATACATGAGATGGACATGTCGAGGGAGTGCCTATGCATATAGTTAAACTTTGTTGCTTGTAGCAGGATCAATAAGCTTATGATAATAATTTGAGAAAATAGCAAAAATAAAAAACTGTATAAAAGGAGGATGAAATTGATTACTTTTACGAAATTAAAGAATTCATTTTTGTATTTGCAAATATAATAAAAAAACAATAAGAAAAACATAACAATAAACTTCTAATATATTAGAACAAATAATACTAATACTAATATACAACTAATATAACGATGCTTACTCTGATACAAAGTTTACTATTTGCACTTTTCCTCGTGCAAGTTAACGGTCTTCCTCTTTTTCACAAGAGAGAAATAGTTACTAGAATGCACACTGCTAGTACTACTAACACAGTTACTGATTTCTATTCTACTACTACTCAAGTTGTCTTAGCTCCAACTGTTCAATTCATTGTCAGTGGTGATACTACCCTAGTAACTACTCTAATCCCAGAAGGCGGTGATCCAAATGTTCAACCAACTACTACCATTACATCTGTTGTTCAAGTTAAGAGAGTGTTACCTACCACTGCTCCATCTGATGATTCTAATAGCCCAGATGCCGCTGCCACCACTTCAACAAATGCTGACCCAACTACCACCACTAGTTCGTCAACTACTACATCTCCAACTACTACATCTTCAACTATTACTTTGGCTCCAACTACTTCCACTCCAACCACTACTACATCTACAAGCTCTTCTTCCTCCATTATATTTGCTAGTAATGTCGTTGGAATTGAAAATGTTGAAGCTAACCAACAAGAACAAAAGCAAAATGAACAACAACATGTTCACAACGCCGGTCAAGTCTCTACTCCAGTTATTGATATCGCCACAACTTCTACCTCTTCTGCAGTTCAATCTACCCCAACTCAAGACTCTGGTAACAACAACAACGGTGATACAATTACCTTAATTCCAAATGCCATGGCCTACTCTCCTTACAACAACGATGGTTCTTGTAAGACTGCCGACCAAGTCCTACCTGACCTGCAACTTCTAAAATCTAAGGGTATTAACCAAATCCGTATGTACGGTACTGACTGTAACTCCCTACAAACTGTTCTTCCACAAGCTAAGTCACTAGGTATCTCAGTCAACCAAGGTCTATGGATTACAAGTGCTGGTGTTGATTCCATTGATATTCCACTACAGCAACTAATCAGTTACGGTCAAACAAATGGCTGGGATGTCTTTGCCTACATCACTATCGGTAATGAAGCTGTCATTTCCCAATACTGCTCTGTCTCCGATCTGATCTCCAAGATTGGATCCGTCAAGTCTCAACTACAAGCAGCTGGCTACACAGGCCAATTGACCACCAGTGAACCACCAGTAACTTTCGAAAACAACCCTGAACTGTGTACTGCCTCTGCTATCGACTTTGTCGGTATCAACCCACACGCTTACTTCGATGTCAACTCCAATGCTGAAAGCGCTGGTTCATTCGTCAAGGGTCAAATCGAACTGATTCAAAAGGTCTGTGGTACAAATAACGTTGTCGTCACTGAAACTGGTTACCCATCTGCTGGTATCCAAAACGGTGGTAACATTCCAACCAAGGAAAACCAATTGATTGCCATTCAAAAGATTCTAGAAGCTACGAACCAACAGGTTACAATTTTGGCATGTTTCGATGACTACTGGAAGGCTCCAGGTCCATACGGTGTTGAACAACACTTCGGTGTCTTGGACAACTTGCCATAGAAACATGAACAAAAAATCATATAGAACCCATAATTCCCTATATTCAACCATCCTGTAACAATATTCCGCATTAATCATGATAAACATCCAGCATAAAAAAAAAGTGCATCAAATAGAATAATGAAATTTTTAAAAGTTAAATCGAAGAGAGAGTATGCTCTCTTATTGTACTTATATTACTAAAAAAGAAAAAAATAAAAAAACAAGAATAAATCAACTAGTTCCATATATCCATAATTATTGTATTTGTAATTTTTAATTAATATTACCTTTTATTACTATTATACAGTTTTCTTCTATTGTTGTCAGATCTCTACTATTTGAGAACCTTAACGTTCCTTCAGAGCCTTATTCCTCTTTTCACGTCTTCTCATCCTCTCGACCTTCTTAGCATGCATTTTAGCAGCAAGTCTCTCATAACGTTCCTTCTCCTCCTTCTTCTCACGTCTAATCTTCAAGTTTTCAGCACGCTGCTTCTTCAACTCATCCTTCTCATCCTTTAGAGCCTTTAAACGTTCCTTATACTGCTGTTCCTCTAGTCTCTTCTGCTTCTTCAACTCCCAAGAAGTCAACTTCTTGTTCTTAACAACTCGGCTACCAACACGGAAGGGCTCCTTCTCTTGCTTCCAAACACGCCCACTAACTGATGCACCTTTAACTTCTTCTACCATCCTTGTTCTAGTGTTCGAGAGTGATTGAATTACTCTATTGTTTCTAAATATTTCATATAGACTACTAAATTTTGCTTCATTAAAAAATTTTTTTTTTTTTCACAGCTCATCGCATCTCATCGGGCACAGTGTACTTGTGAAAAATTTCAAAAAAAACAAAAAAGGTAAAAAATTTTTGGTTCACCTTTGAAAAAGCACAAATCAAGCAATTTTGAAAGTGATAAACGACTCATAAGTAACCGATAACAAACAATAAACCAGGATTTCGATCTCTACAATGCGTACTCGGGTTACGGTACGGGTGCCCTGGGGTTGTCGCTCAGTGTATATGCCCCAGAGGCGAATTAAGGTGAATATTAAGAAGAAGAATGCAGAGAGGAAAAAAGATGTACTTGATTTTGATATTAGAGGGATTGAGGATCCGAAAATCCTGGAGATGAAAGTTAAGCAATTGCACGAGTTCACTAGGAATTTGAAGGCTGATATACGGAGGAAAGATGCTGAAATAAAGGTAGCCACGCACCATGATGACTCTGTTGTGGAAGAAGTGTTTGCAGGGTTATCTGGTCCAGAAGAAAGAAGCCAAATAATGAATACAAATACACATATTACTGATGGTCTTACTGGCAAATTGATGGAGCATACAATTGAGCAGATTATTGATAATGTGTTACCTAAATCAATACAGTGCAGAATTGACGATAAAAATACGATATTAAGGGCTTTGGTCAAGACTTCGGCTGAATCGGATATAAACAGTAACATTATTATAAATAAAGTATGGAACACGGAGAAGAAACTTCGAGAAATTCCAAGTGAAGACCTTCATATTTTTCTGAAAAATATCAGCAGAAACTTAACGCTCTCTAACATTGAAAAATTGGATAAGATGCTTATGGATTCTGTTGATAATGATGTGACGAAGATTTCTTATGATATGTATTTAAGTCTATTCTCAAGTCTAGCCAAATTAAGCCCAGCACAGGTAGAAAATTTCAAGGACGATCCCGTGGTTCAAAAACTTGTAGATTTACTGGAAAGATATGACAGTAATCTGAAATTACCTCAATCAAATAAATGGTCAGAGAAAAAATCTAATATAATCCTTTCATTTTGTATCAATTACACTATAAAACTGAACAACTTCGAAGCCACAGATTTCTTTGTATCCAAATTCAAAAATGATTATGACTTATTGCCAGATAAACAAAACCTTACCAGTATTATTCATTTCTACTCAAATCTGGGTTTAAAGGAAAAAGCTTGGGATACGTTTGATACCATGAAATTCTTATCTGAATCCCATGCACCAGATACACGTACTTATAATAGTGTACTTTTATTATGCAAACAAGACCAAAACTTCAGAAAAGCTATCGACCTGTATCACGAGATGGTAGATAAAAAAGTACCATTAGACCGCAAAACATATACTATACTGATTCATACGCTGGCCGTTTCAAGTAGAGATTCAATAACTAGCGAGGGAAAGTCGGAGTCGTTACGTTTGCTGGGCTGGAAACTAGTTCATGATCTCGTCACATCGTTGAATAAGAATTTTACGACTAATATTGAACTTTTAATTTCCATGCTCTCACTAGCTGCTTATGACGGAGATGTCGGTATGGCACGTGCATTGTACTCACACATCTACAAAGCAAAAGCCGATAGGTTGTATTCAAAAATGACACCAGAAGAAAGAGATAATACCCATCCGAGAGTAGTCCTCCAGCAGGTTCTCGATCCAAAAGTACTGAACTATCTATTCTTAGCTTATTCCAAAGTTGATAGATCAAGACTCCCTTTAATATTGGCCACCGAAAAAGGTTCCACATTGAGAAGAAATGTTATTAATGCTACTGATTTTGGATCACATGCTGTTGGAACTTCACAACTAGAAATCGTCAACAACACTAAACTACCGTTTTTACCATTTTCGGAACTTACTCAAGACTGGCAAATAATTGCTGAATCAAGGGCACTTTGGGCTTTTAACTTAGAATATGGTGGTCTCACTGATTTGAATATGAATTCCAATCTAGGTCAAAGTATTGAAAAATATAAGAATGAATCCGAAGATAAGAACCTATTTAAGCTAAAAATCATGAACGACTTAGTTAAATGGAAGTCAGAAAATTTCAATAACCGAATTTTGAATAGTAGAACTATGCAAACATTCTTAACTATCCCATTGAAACTACAGGATAAGGCCGAATTCTTTGCTAGACTAAACTCTTTTGCTTTTCAACAACAAGACTTGGATCAAATGGTAAATAAATTTTTTGAATTAGAACCTAACAATGAAGAGTACCAAGATTGTATCAAGTACTTCGAGAGTTTAAAGAGAAAGATTATTATGACAAATAGTCACTACGATCTAATTATGAAAGCTGCAACCGTTTTTAAGGATTCTGATATAGCAAACCAAGTTTGGAAGGATAGAGGTTTATACCGTAAGACATTGAACTTTAGTAAATTACCAGCAAAGGCTAGAATTGAAAGCGATGCAAAGTTTGCTCAATTAATGGTGGAATTCTTTACTTCACAAAGACAATACTCTGAAGCATTGGCTGTGGTGCTATCATCTCAAAATTACATCAGATGGGAATATAATATGATTAAACAGTTACACGAAGGTTTAATCGAATCTGAGGACATTATCAACATTGAAAAGTTACTTGATGTTGTAAATAAGAAAAAGGGAGCTAAGAAGGCTATCGACATTATTAATGAACAAATTAACGAGTTACAATTATCTTGATAGAATAAATGTTAAAGCACAAAAAAATGTTTTAGTTATCAAAACTAACAATAATGTATATAAAAGAAACCATTGCATACCAAATAATTACTAAACCTTGTACATAGAGTAATAAATCTGCATCTTTTTTTGTTTATAGTACTTTTTTATTTTGTTAAGAATATGAGATGAGCTGGAGTTGTACAAAACTTTTGGGAATAACACAAATCTTGGAAAAACCACTAGGACAGACAAAAATACTGGGTTTTAAATAACATCGAAGAATAGGAAAAAAAAGAATATATACATAACAGAAAAATAAAATAATAATAAAAAGGTTTGCTGCTTTTTAAATTTCCAAAGTACCAGCTTGAACAGTTTCTAATTCATCTTGCAGAGCTTCAACTTGAGACTTCAACCTGTTCACTTCATTTTGCATACTCTTACCGTAGTAATCAATATAATAAGTAGCACCGTTATAGGCAGCGCATAAAAATATAGTCAACAAAAAGAACTGAGACCATATTTCATCGTATTTTATCCAGATATTACACAGTAACATGGTTGACAATTGGTACAAGTATTGTAAGAGTGTGTAAATAATCATAGGCCATGGTGCAGGCAACTTCACTGCCCAGAAGTTCTTATACTGGTGTGTGGTTAAGTAATGAAAACTTGTTTCTCTCTCACCGGCTTCAATTTTTGAGCTTTTTCTCATAGTGATGAAGTAATGGTAGAGAGACTGCCATATCAAGTAATAAAGGGACGTGTTCACAATATTAGTTTTCAGAGAGATAGTCCCTCTTGGATCCATTATCATAGCACCTGGGAATCTAATTGCCCTGTACTGCGGGGTGATGGCTCTATAGATCACAAACATGGAGCAAGGTGGGATTATATGGATAAAACAAGACGTAGTCTTATCAATTGAGTGAATCACCAACGAATTTCTCCATGTAATCACAGCGAAACTCAATGAGCCAAAGGTAAGTGCAAAACACGACAAAAACAAAATTGTGCTAGTTGGAAATACCCAAATAAACAACAGACACAGTACATTAACGAAATAACACAGGTCTGCAAGGAAATAATGGTTATTAGTCTTGTAATATGTATAAAACCTTATTGGAATCAGGATACAGAACATCACTGTATAGTAAATGTGAAAATATTCGGGGAAGCCACCCATGAGATACCCAACAAAGAATATATTGAACAGAGTGAATGGATAGAACAGTTTCTCCAGCCTTGTAGTCTTGTGGAAAAAGATGTTGTTCAAAGGACCATCCAGCTCCTTCAGTTTACGAACTAGTCGCTCTCTGTTCTTGGAGATAAGTTTCCCACGTCCATCACGGAGCTTATCTTTGGCTTTCTGCCACGTCTTTCTGTAATCATATCTATTTAAAGTAGGAAATTCGGTATACCGCTTCTTAGAGGCAATAGGGTCCAGTAACTCTAGCAAGTTACCAAGCGAGAGCTGGGGTTCAACTTCATTTACCTCATCGTCCCAGTCCATATCATCCGTCATTGTTTGGTTATACTTTGTACTAATAGAGGACACCGTTTTCCATTCAAGTTATTCACGAGATGAGAAGCCAGGCAAAAAATAGTTTATTCTCTCTAATTCTTTCGCTGTTCTTGTATGTCTGCTTTTAAGTCAAAAGCTTTTTGTTGTTTAACCTTTGTAATCACTATTTTCACTTTCGGTCCCTTAAAATTGTTTTTCTTTTTTTTTTTTTTTCATATTTTTGAAGTCTTTCTTGAAATTTGGCTTTTGAACAATAACTAAAGGATACAGGGACATCAGAATACAATACAAATACAATGTTCCGTGCAGTAACAGCTATATTTCCTCGACCACTGTCGATGGCCACACGTCGTGTGTCTTTATTGACCATGAGACGAACTGCCACCACGATTACAAAGGAAAACACAAAGGGGATCAGGCCTCTTATGAAGAAGTATGGGCCCTCGGCATTGATAGTGTACATTGCTCTAATGGCAATTGATCTACCATTGTGCTACATGGCTGTGCACTCTGTTGGTGAAGAGAACATGAATATTTACTTGAACAGGTGTAAACGTGTCTTTGGATATGGTGTCTCGGATGCTGAACTAAAAGAAACACACCGCCGCAAGGAACAAGAAGCTGAGACCATTGAGCGTACATCTACTGACTGGTGGACACTGTTCAAGAACTCCCACATGCTGAAAGAGCTAATATTAGCCTACGGTCTACATAAAGCCCTAATCGTGGTCAGAATCCCATTGACCGCAGCAATTACGCCCTCAGCAGCCAGGATATTCACCAAGTACGGACTGGTGAAAGGTAATTTCCTGAAAACCATGGCTGATGAAGCTAAGTTACGCTACAAATAAGAAAAGAAAATCGTTTTTTTCGTTTTTTTCTTATTTAATTCTTCATTTTTTAAGTCTTGTGAATATAACAATTTTTTTATTTTATTTTTTACTTTCAAAGAAGTAAAAAAGAAATAACGATAAAGGGTTAGATGTTAAGCCTCTCTCTCTCTCTTCTCTTCTCGCCACTGTCATTCTTCTTCCCCTATGAAAACTGTCCCTATTTAAAGAATTTTAATTTGGTTCCAGAACACTTTCCAAGGCGTAAATCATTATTTTTTCACTCTTCGTCGAAGAAAGCTCGACATAATGAAAAAAAAAGCCAATTGAGAAAAAAAAAAAAGCAATTCAAATATTCTCGATGACATTATTTTTAGGAGCTTTTATTGATCTGATGCAGTTAGGGGCTTTCTAGAAATATACGAATGACGAAACCCTAAGACCCTGGATCAATTTAGTATTGTAGAAAAAAAAAAAAAGTAATTTAAGGGACACTTTTAAATTGAACCCTAAATGCTACTGTGATCTATGATATGCCACATCACGCGGATCAAAAATAGAAAATACTAATACTAATACTAATAAAATATGTATATATAAAAGGGAGCATCGCATACAGGATTACCTAACGAAACTAGAAACAATATAATAAAATACAACAAAAAAAAAAATAAAGAATATATTAAATAAATAATAATGGCTGCTTTCAACGATTATTGTATTGTCTGTGAGAAGTTACTTGATGGATCAGATATATATTGTTCTGATACTTGCAGACAACGGGATACAGTTGGGAAAGTACGAGCTCTTTCCGAACCCTTGTTGAAATCACCATTGATCCCTGCACAAAAGGACGAGCCCACTGAACTAGATGAATTGAGCTTACCTGTTTGTGAGACTTTGGTAGTTCCCCGTAATATGGGTCATCTCGATTTTATTTTCCCAAACAAAGAGTCATTTGAAGAAGAAACTGCTGCTGATAACTACAAACTTTGGGTGGAGAAATACAAACTTCTGATGGGATGATTTACAGTTATTTTTTGTTTCTTTAAAAAAAGATTTCTTTAATTTCTTTGTTTAACATATTCCGCATTGCAAAACTTTTGTTGGTTTGATACCTTTTTTTTATTCACTATAGATTAGTTGGATTAATTTTTTTCCCTGTTTTTGGACTTTTACTTTACTTTCCTTTATATATAGAAAACATACACATATAGACTATATATATACAATAAAAAAAAATAGTACGTTTTTTTTATATAATTATTACGATGCTTTTATTTAAATCATATGCCAGACTAGTCTTCAGTTCAAGATAGTAAAATGAACAGAAAAGATTTCTTAAAAATTGTTTTATAAATAAGTTTACATGCCTCTGAAGACGTTTTTACTAGCTCTTCTTCTACCTTCAAATCTGGGTCTAGATCTACCGTTGTCAGGCTTGCTCTCTTCGTCGTCATCACTATCACTATCTCTCTGTACCTTTCTTGGTTTAGCAGGTTTCTTCTTTTGTGGAACAAACGTTAGTTCAGCTTCACCACGGTGGTTACGACGTAATATTTGTGAGTCGCTCTTCTTGGCGTTCTCCTCTTTATTCATATGCTTAACTTGTTGGCCGAATGTGGCAGAACGCTTTTGGGCATCAACAGATAGACCTGCATCAGAGACCTTCATTTCGTTCAAGAATTTATCAGATTCTTCCTTGTCCTTCTTCCTACGTTCAATTGCTTTACGCTGTTTCTCAGCTCTTCTTCTTTCAGCCTCTGTCAGCTCATCCTTCTCTTCTTCTTCTTCGCTTTCACTTTCACTTTCACTCTCACTATGTCTGCCATCTCTCATGGCTATTCTTTCTTCATCAGATTCTTCAGCAGCAGTCAAGGCTCTGATACGCTTAGCTGCACCCTCTTCGGTTTCCTTAGCAGATTTAACTGGGTTCAATTGCTTGTAATCATAATCGTTCTCATCAACCTTGAACTCTTCATCTTCAAACATTTCTGCGAAACGGTCATCTGTCAGAATCTTGCTTGCAGCATTGTCACCACGCTTACTAGAAATCTTCTCGACCAAAGTCTTATTAACCTTAACCTTAGGTTTGAGAACAGCACCCGAAGTTCTAATTCTGGACTCTCTTTCTTTCTCAATTCTACGTCTGATTTCTCTTTCTCTTTCATCTCTGTAAGCATTAGGATTAGCAATCAATGATACCTTATCATATAATTCAGTGTTAATAAAGAAACCATGCATATAAGCTCTCAAAACCTTGGAACCGACCAAATGCGTTAGGTTTAACTTCTTCACATCGTCTCTTGTAATGAATCTGTAATTTGAGTACACGGAATCGCTTGGTTTCTCTTCTAATTCTTCTGTGATAGAGTCCAAGAAAGAACACCATCTTGGAGATGGACCCAGCGTTGGAATATAATATGTATGCATTGGAATACCTTCATTGGCAGTGAAGAACATACCAGTACCTGGAACGTGCTCAATATCGTTGATATCAACACTTGGTTCCATAGAGGCATATGCTTTACCAGAATCCTTATCCCATAACTTGGCAATTCTTTTGTCACATGTTAGAATATTATTACCGTTTTCAACTCCAACATCGTCTAACCAGATGATCTTTTTGATATCAAACCCATAACCTTGATCCTTGACCCTATATGGTTCAGAAGTACGCAAATCGTATAAATATGTGTAACCATTGGAAGTACCGCAAGCAAAATTTAAACCATCTTTTCTAAAACTGGATGTGCTCACTTGAAATGGAGAGTTATCGATTTCATTTTCCAATACCAATTTGGCAGCTCTTGATCTAGCTCTCGGATCCCAGAATTCAACTACGTTCTCTTCCATGGAAACAGAGACCAACCCATTAGTTTCACACATGGCAACATGATTAACACCCTCGGAATCCAGCTGGAACGGATTTAGAAATCTACCTTGCTCCAAGTTTAATCTATAAAGTTCATTGCTGCTGGCACCGACGTACAAGTCACAGTTCACTGGGTTATAAACCAAACTTCTACCAAACTTAGGAATTCTTGTAGTATAGTGAATACCACCTTTGGTTTGAAATTGGATGCTTCTATCATTCTGTAGATGTATACTCTTGGTCCAGTCATCAGATAATATCACAAAATCGACATTTTCAGCATCTGTGTGCCTATCAAACTTCATGGACAAGTTAGCAAAATCATAAACATGGATTTGTGGCTTGTAAGTACCAGTAGCCATGGCGAAGTTACCATCTTTAGTAACCCGTATCTTATTAGATGCTTCGCTAAACTCGAAATCTTGAATGAGTTCAACTCTATTTTGGTATTCAAGATCGTTCTTCAATGACCTCTTACGCTTCTTAGCAATCCAGTCTGGCAAAGAACGAGAAACGTTTGTACCAGAAACTTGGTACACAGAAATATCATTAGCAGATGTAGATTTTAAAACCATTGCTTTGTTCAGTGTTCGTTAGTTCCGGAGTAATATTGATATTTATTTAGAACTTTAGTGTATGTTTTTATTACAGGCGATGAGCTAGCTCATCGCAAAATTTTTCAAAAAAAAAAAAAAAAAAATTTTTCTTCAGTCTTCAAAAAAAAATTTCGCAATTCTAAGAAATATCCGTAGAAAATATAAGTTATAGCTCATCGCAACTATAATTTAACCCCATATTAGGCAAAGATGATAGCGATAATACCAGTAATCTATCGCAAGAATTAGTGGTTACTGGTAGTATTATACTTAATTATCTGAGAGCACTTGTACTATGCTCGATTGCTCAATTACAAAACAAATTCAGAAATTGATCACTACTGTAGTTTTCAATATATTTAGATGAAATAAATAAAGTTTTGGTCATCAAACTGTCATTTTACTGAAGATTGTAAGGTAACCACTCTATAGTTTATACAGTTACAATAATTCGTCATCACGTGATCAAATTGTATACAATGATTCATTTGGAACGGTGGTTGTGTACTCGTAGCAAGTAGATCATACTGAAAAACAGTACTTACAAGTAAGAAAGAGGGTTGAGGAAAGTCAATGTAACCCAACGAGTATCCCAAAAGAAAATCCAAAACTGAGGGGGGCGCTTTTCCATTTGATAAGGAGTTTGGCAGCATCCATTTTTCAGCAAGAACTGAGTGTGGATACTATTTATGGTAATACTAGTGATCTTTTCGACCATGCCTTCTATTTCTAGACATTCATATATGAGGGGTTTCTTATATAAATCGAGCGTTTGGTACGTCATCTATCATCCATAATTTTATGATAAGAAAGTGGGATATATATAAATTTTCGTGGGCATACCCAAAATATTGCCCTTTCGTCTAACCCCGCTCTACAAATCCGTCAATACGTTTTTATAGTTTCGTATGGCTACCAATCACGTCGATCTTCGCTTAGTTGCTACGATTTGCTCTTCCCGCACAAAGTCGCCATATCGTGCGCTCGTGTTTTTTCTGTCTCTCCGTGACACATTTTTCTGTGCATCTAAACGCAATGTTTTTGATTTTCCTTTTTTCTTTTTGATTACTAAAAACATTCTGCTGGTTGTACGGTGATCTCTGTGAAGGTATACGAACAATGGGTGTACCATTTTTCTTTCTTTCTTTTTTTTTTTTTCTTATTCCCTTCAATGGAGAGAGATATACGGTGCAGCTACGGACAGGTACATCTTGAGATTTATATCCTCGAGCTAAAAAGACGGCAAAAACAATACATAGTCTTTGGGCTGTTTCTTAAACTTATTTTATTTATACTGGTACGAGATCTTTTTTACACAAACGGAAAAAAAGGTACTTTCGAACATGAAGCATTGATGTACAGTGTAAACGATATTGTTTCAAGAGAAATGTAAAAAAAAAAAGAAATACTAAGAACAAAGTAAACGGAGATGAAATTGGCAGTAAGAAAGTTGTTTTTCATTAAATCTTACCCTTTTTGATTTAGTAATATTTCAACGATTATCAAAGAATCTGATGTAGAGGATTCAAAAAAAAAAAATAAATTTATTACCAGAAAAACCTTCTACACTTTAACGATGAGTTACGGATACTAATAATTACTATAATATAGTAAAAAATTTTTCTGTTCATCAATAAACAAATATTTGTACACTGTTCTTTATGCAGCGGTAGTTTCCGTTTAAAGATGCCAATGATTTAGTAGTACTTTTTGCTAAAGTAACAAACGAAAAATCAGATGTTTCAGATTTGATCAAGTTTGTATTTAAATGGTTTGCAAATAACCATCAGATGATGCTAAAATCCTCAATCCTCTTCTTGAAATATACCTAATAACGATAAACATATTGTGTTCATATACAATAATAACTATACAATTACAATGAAGCTATCAAAAAGTTTAGTAGCACTTTCAATTTGTGCTTTTGCTAATGCTGTTGATCCAACCACTACCATCTCTCCAACCGACGAGAGAGTTAACTTGATTGAACTAAGTGTATATATCGCTGATGTTAAGGCCCATTTGTTCGACTACTTGGGTTTCAGAGGGTCTCACCCAGACCAACCATATCCTGATGAGATGAACCAAGCTGTTTTGTTTGGTAACACCGACAACTTGAAAAATATTGCTGGTGAAACAGTGACTATGATGTTGACTGGTGTCCCATGGTACAGCAGCAGAATCGAACCTGCCGTAGAGAAGGCTCTTGCTGACCAAGGTATCGTTACCGCCTACCCAGCACCATCTTCATCTTCTAAGCCAGTTCCAACTTCATCATCTACTTCAAGTTCAAGCTCAAGTTCAACTTCAAGCTCAAGTACAAGCTCAAGTACAAGTACAAGTACAACTACACCATCATCTTCTAAGGCACCAACTCCAACTCCAACTCCATCTTCTACATCCCCATCTTCTAAGGCTGCATCTCCATCTTCTAAGGCTGCATCCCCATCTTCTAAGGCTGCATCCCCATCTTCCAAGGCTGCATCCCCATCTTCCAAGGTTGCCTCTCCATCTTCTAAGGCTGCCTCTCCATCCACCAAGGTTGCATCTCCATCCTCCAAGGTTGCATCTCCATCTTCTAAGGCTGCATCTCCATCTTCCAAGGTTGCATCTCCATCCTCCAAGCCAGCTCAGAAGGCTTCTTCTGCTGCTCCAGCTCCAGCTTCCTCCTCTGCTAAGCCATCCTCTGTAGCTCCAGTCTCTTCTGCCAAGCCATCCTCTGCCGCTCCAGTTTCTTCTGCCAAGGCCTCAACCGAGCCAGCTCCAGTTTCTTCCGCTAAGAAGTCTTCAGTTGCTCCGGTTTCCAGCTCTGCTTCTCCTCAGTCCAGCCACGCTGCCGCTTCTGCTGCCGTTAACTCTTCCAGTTCTGCTGTCCCAGCTCCAGAAAGTACCACCGTCTCCGCACCAATTAACGATGTTTCTTCTACACCAATCAACAACATTACCACTACCCCATCTGCTTACAATAACGGTACTGTCTCAATGCCAGATCCAGTTACAAGAACTGTCATTGACACTATTGGCGACGTCGTTACTGAAGTTGTTACATACTGTCCAGAGACTGACGAACAAGGTAACGTTCACACCAGTGCATCCACCTACGCTATCGGTACTTCCAAGGCTGCCACTAATGACGTTATCACCACCTGTACTGTCGAAGACAATGTCACCAAGACTGTATTGATCTCTTGTGAGACAGTCACTGACCACATGGGCAACCCAAGCACTGTTACTGTCACTGAATGTCCAGAATGTAACCCTAAGACTACTACAAAGACCGAGACTGAACACGAAGGTAAGCACTCTGTCACTGTCACTGAGTCTACTATCGTCTCCAACGGTGAGACCACTGTTACTCGTATCACTGAGACTGTCACAGTCAAGCACCAAGGCACCAACACAGCTATGCAAGGTGAGACCAACACCAACACCAAGAATGGTGTTACCACCGTCACTCAAGTCAACTCCAAGAACGTTGAAAGCACCTCCACCGTCACCAAGAAGATTACCGAGTCCGGAAAGAGCACTTTGTCTACTGCTGTCACAACTAACCCAGGTGCTGGTCCAGTTGTTGAACAACAAGTATCTGCCTCTTCTCAACCAGGCCACACTTCTGCAGTCATCTCTCAGTATGCTGGTGCCGCCAACTCCTTGAGAGGCCTAGGCAACTTCGGTGCTTTGGTCTCTGTCATTGCTCTTCTATTCATTTAAATAGTAATTTAGCGGCATGTCTGTTGATGAATTTCATCAACTAAGGTAATGAATCTAACTTTGCAATATTGCACATATATCGAGGTTTTTTATACAAATATATATTTTTAAATTTTATAGAGCTAGACGTCAAATTCATATCATATTTGTGTGTATCAAGATTAAGCTTAGTAACAAAAATAGCTCTATTTTTATTCTGTTTGATAAAATAACTGGATATTAAGAAATATTAATATAGAACGGTTAACAGCAAAGAATGGGTTAAAAAAAAAGTCTTCGTGCATAAACGTGGGTTTTAAGTAATATGTACAAGTCTTAGCATTATTGAAAGCCTGAGGTTAAGAAGACATATAATGAGTTGAGTTCCGAACTCACAGGTTGCTGTGGTTCCTGTCAAGTAAGAAACAACAAATAGTTAGAAAGGTATTTCATATACGACATTGTTGTTATTGTTTTTATTGTAAAAAGAAAAAAAAGAACAACGATAGTCCATAATTACAAGTCGAAGAAGAGCTTTTATTGTATTGAGGAATAAAAAGTAACAAACTAGATTCATGGTTGATGAGGGTGCCCCAACCAAAGTAAACATGTATTATTTCCACTTTTGTATATTCTCAAAGATTTCGAACTTTAACGAAATGAACTGATCAACTGATGGCTAAAAAAAAGATTTTTTGCTTTTCAGAAACGAGGTTCTCACGAAAACTGAATTCATTTTGAGAAGAACTCATCGATAAATCTGAAGAAAGATTGAAAAAACTTGGCAAACTATCCATTAAAGATCAAAAGCCAAGACATATTTAAATGTGCTATGATACAAATAAAATTCCCGGTTTTCTCATGTTCACCTTGCTAATTTTTTTCTTGTTATTATAACAAAAATCAGTAGACTAAAAAAAAAATTAATACTAAGTAATGAAGGTCTCCAAAACTTTGGCAGCTCTATCTGTTTGCGCTTTGGTCAATGCTATCGACCCAACTACTACCATCTCTCCAACTGACGAAAGAGTCAACTTAATCGAATTGAATGTCTACATTTCTGATGTCAAGGCCCATTTGATGGAATACATCAGTTTCAGAGGTCAACATCCAGACCAACCATACCCAAGTCAAATGAATGATGCTGTTTTGATGGGTAAGACTGATGGTTTGAAGGATATTGCTGGTGAAACCGTCACTATGATGTTGACTGGTGTCCCATGGTACAGCAGCAGACTCGAACCAGCCGTTGAGCAAGCTCTTGCTGACCAAGGTATCGTTACTGCTTACCCAGCTGCTGCCTCCTCCTCTTCCCCAGCTTCTTCATCTACTGCTCCAGCTTCTTCATCTGCTGCTCCAGTCTCCTCCTCCTCTTCCCCAGCTGTTTCATCTGCTACTTCAGCTGCCTCTTCCTCTTCCCCAGCTGTTTCCTCTGCTGTTTCCTCTGCTGTTTCCTCTGCTGATCCAGTTGCTTCTTCCTCTTCCCCAGCTGTTTCATCTGCTGTCTCATCTGCTGCTCCAGCTGCCTCTTCTTCCTCCCCAGCTATCTCCTCCGCTGCACCAATTGCTAACTCCACCACTTCTTCTGTGATCTCTTCTTCATCTACTACACCAATTACTAACTCCACCACCTCTTCTATAATCTCTTCTTCTGTCTCTTCCTACAATAACGCTACCATGCCAGCCCCAACTACTAGAACAGTTACTGACACTGTTGGTGAAGTTATCACTGAGATTGTTACCTACTGTCCAGAAACCGATGAACATGGTAACGTTCACACCAGTACTTCTACCATCACTGTCACTGATTGTCCAGAATGTACTCACAAGAGCACTGCCAAGGCTGAGTCCTCTGTCGTCTCTAACGGTAAGACCACCTTGACCTCTCATACCACTACCCAAACTGAACCAAAGTCCTCAGCTAAGCCAGCTCAATCCTCTAAGGTTATTTCTGAATATGCTGGTGCTGCCAACTCCATTAGAAACCTAGGTAACTTCGGTGCCTTGGCTTCTATTATTGCTCTTCTTTTCGTTTGAACTTCTATGTATTTTATAAAATCTCTTTTTTTGTTCTTTAACTGTTTAAGTTACGATGTATTAAAATAAAATACTGTTATTGATCTTTTGATCTGAGTTTTTGTCTTCATTTATATGATATTCTAAGCATAAGTATCAGTTTAATTGCATCTTATTTAATATTGGAACCGTTAGTCGAGACTTAGAAATAAGTTTAATAATTGTTTAATTGGGCACATGGCGCAGTTGGTAGCGCGCTTCCCTTGCAAGGAAGAGGTCATCGGTTCGATTCCGGTTGCGTCCATATTTTTTTTTCAGAATACGTTGATTCGTCAAATGAAGTACATACCTATAGATTATACAAAATATCAAAGATTAACTTTTATGTACATATTTAGTTATAACGCTCTTACCTAAATTATTATTATTATTTTTTTTACAAAATAGTGATATTATTGGAGGTTGCATTGCAGAAACGGTAATATAAAAAGAAAGACAAATAAAATAATGCTCTGTTTGGGAAGGGGGAAAATAAATATAATAATAATAAAAAAAAAAGAGATATTAAGTTCATAATATTACACATCCCTTGCTTTTCTTCTTCTTCTTCTTGTCCTTGGTAATAGATGCCTTTACAGGTGTCTTTGCCTTTTTAGCAGGAGCAGCAGGTGATTCAGCCTTTTTCTGTTGCGGTTGCTGCAGATTATCTTGCTGTGGGGGCATGATCGGTTCTGGAGATTTAGAAGCCTGTCTATTTCTCTGATACTGTGCTGTTGATGCCATGACTTTCTTACGGAGGTCGTCTTGAGAGGACGCCAGGGCTCTGCTGTTACTTCTTCTCGTGGACCCCGAAACGTCTGTGTTGGATCTCTGTATTGCGGTATGAATGGCGCCATTGCCATTGCTATGGCTACTCGTGTTAGAGTCGCTT
The DNA here is from genome assembly GCA_030556385.1 of Nakaseomyces kungkrabaensis. Classification (NCBI taxonomy): domain Eukaryota; kingdom Fungi; phylum Ascomycota; class Saccharomycetes; order Saccharomycetales; family Saccharomycetaceae; genus Nakaseomyces; species Nakaseomyces kungkrabaensis. The sequence continues at coordinate 171,488 of JAKTPY010000004.1, read as the reverse complement.
CTCATTGTTCCGGATTTGTGTGGAGACGAGGCTCTGTTGTTTATATTATTGTTGCTAGTAGGCGTGTTCACTGCCTCTATCTCGTTTCTTATAATCTGTCTGACGAGGTCGACGAACACTTCGTCGACGTTACTCCTGAGCAGCGCGGAGGTCTCATAGAACGGGACTTTGCCCCATTGGGAACTAACGCCGATACCTTCCTCGACGGTGATGCGCCTGTCGTCGACGAGGTCTGCTTTGTTCCCCACGAGGACCATCGGAACGCGCTCCGAGTCTTTAATCCGCAACACTTGCTCCTTCAGCTCCATCAGCTCCCGGAGCGAGTCCCTATCGGTGACCGAGTACACCAGCAGGAACCCCATCCCGGACTTGATGTACAGCTCCCGCATCGCCGTGAACTGCGCGACACCCGCGGTGTCCAGGATCTCCAGGTCAAACACCTTGTTGTCTATCTCAATAGTTTTGCGATAGCTGTCCTCGATGGTCGGGTCGTACGTATCGAGGTACACACCCTGCACAAACTGCACAGTAAGCGACGACTTACCAACACCACCAGCACCCAGCACCACCAACTTATAGTCTCTCATACTTTCTGTACTCTCTTTGTCTCTTTATCTCCTTGTGTCTTTGTTTTATTGCAGTGTCAATCCTTCTTCTATCTGTTTATTTATTGTTGTTGTTGTTGTTTTTTTTCAACTTTTTTTTTTTCGCAGTCTTCGTTCATTTCCCACGACACTTTCTAAGGGAATGAATTGTCCACGATGATGTGTCCCCATGCATAGGTGTAGGTGCATTGTATAATGTATTGAATAGTTGATATTGATATAATTTATATACTAGTACTATTTACAATATTGCAGTTGCAATATTGTAAATAGTACTATAATAACTACTGCATAAACTACTGTATAAATCACTTTGTATACAAACCCCACGTCATCGAGGTAGAAATTCCTGTCTCTGCATCCAGGAAATCCTCCCTTGCAATTTCTCTCTCCGTTGCCATAACCACCGCACTGACCCCCACTGCCCCCACTGCCCCCACCTCTAATCCATTTGCACCCAGACCCCGGTGGCTACCCGCCCTCACTCTCAACTGGCTTCCCCATCCCACTCCCATCCCACGTACTCCATGATACCATATAACACAGTTACCCTACTCTCAAACAAAAAACTGTGGTGGGATGGTGAAATCGGGCCGTGTGCCAAAAATGGGAGCAGAGGATGGAACTTCCCCTCCTCGATGGCAGCAAAGAAAAAACGGTGGTGGCATCTCGATCTGGACCGTGCGGCGTGAGGAGCCGTGTGGATGTGGGTGGTGTGTGGGCACCGGGTAATTGAAAAAGTTTTCTTTCTGGTTTTGACCGAGAGAGAGATAGCGGGTCTCTCGATGAGGTTGTTATTTAAGCAGTCCTTGTTTTTTTGGTACTGGAGATTGATGTCAAAGTCAAGAATTCAAGAATAAGAACAAAATTTACAATGGATACTAGACATAATGTTATTGATTTGGTTGGTAACACTCCTTTGATTGAGTTGAAGAAGTTGCCTCCTAGTTATGGTATTAAGCCAAGAGTTTTTGCTAAGCTTGAGTTGTACAACCCAGGTGGTTCTATTAAGGACCGTATTGCCAAGAGTATGATTGAGCATGCTGAGGAGACTGGTCTAATTCACCCATCAAGGTCTACTTTGATCGAGCCTACTTCTGGTAACACCGGTATCGGTTTGGCCCTGATCGGTGCCATCAAGGGTTACCGTACCATCATCACCTTGCCAGAGAAGATGAGTAACGAGAAAGTTAGTGTGTTGAAGGCCCTAGGTGCTGAGATTATCAGAACCCCTACTGAGGCTGCTTGGGACTCGCCAGAGTCCCATATCGGTGTTGCTCGTAAGCTAGAGAAAGAGATTCCAGGTGCCATTATCCTGGACCAGTACAACAACATGAAGAACCCAGAGGCACACTACTTCGGTACCGGTCGTGAGATCCAGCAACAGCTGGCTGATCTTTCTCTTTTCGAGAACTTGAACGCCGTCGTGGCTGGTGCCGGTACTGGTGGTACCATCTCCGGTATCTCCAAGTACTTGAAGGAGCAGAACTCTAACATCAAGATCGTCGGTGCTGACCCTGTGGGTTCCATCCTTGCTGTGCCAGAGGCCCTAAACAAGACCGACATTACCTCTTACAAGGTCGAAGGTATCGGTTACGATTTCATCCCAGAGGTCTTGAACAGAGAATTGGTCGACGTGTGGTACAAGACCGAGGACAAGGACGCCTTCAAGTACGCTAGACAGCTGATCTCCAACGAGGGTGTCCTCATCGGTGGCTCCTCCGGTTCCGCTTTCACCGCTTTGGTCAAGTACTGCGAGGACCACCCAGAACTGACCGAAAAGGACGTCGTCGTCGCTATCTTCCCAGACTCCATCAGATCCTACTTGACCAAGTTCGTCGACGACGAGTGGTTGAAGAGCAACAACCTATGGGACGAAGAGATCCTAAAGCGTGTCGACTTCGACGAGAAGAAGAAGCCAGCCTCCGACGACGTCTTCAAGGGTGCCACCGTCCGCGACCTGAAATTGAAGCCTGTTGTCGCCGTCAAGGACAACGCCGTTGTCGCTGACGTCATCACCATCCTAAGAGACAACGCCTTCGACCAACTGCCAGTTCTATCCCAAGACGGCAAGCTTTCCGGTCTAGTCACTTTGTCCCAATTGCTAAAGAAGTTGTCTACCGGTAAGGCCTCCCGCTCCGACACCATCAAGGGTATGTTCTTGGACTTCAAGAAACTAAACAACTTCGACGAAGTCTCCTCCTACAACGACAACAAGTCCGGTAAGAAGAAGTTCGTCAACTTCACCGCCGACTCCAAGCTGGCTGACCTAAACAAGTTCTTCGAAAAGAACTCCAGTGCCGTTATCACCGATGGCTTCAAACCAATCCACATCGTCACCAAGATGGATCTATTGAGTTACCTGGCCTAATCGTGCTCCACAAGTTTTACTAAAGTTTTACTAATGTTTTTTTTCCCATTTTTATTATAATTAAATTTATTTCCCCCCATTTCATCATTCATGCTCATAACAAAATAAAAAGAAGCATAACAATTTCTCTCTTCGGGTATTGTATAAATAACTTTGTTTTTTATTGTCTTCTTCTCTTCTCTATTACGCTTTTATAGATTCAACTCGATAGAAGATTAAATAAATATTAAAATTCAACTATTTTACCTTTATAATTTCATCACTAAATACGCCACACTGGAAATTTTTTTTTCATTTTGACTTGTTAAGACCCAAAATAAAAAATAAAAATAAAATGACAATGAAAAAGGCTTTCAAGGTAAGAAAGTCAAATAACAGGAACTCCCCAGAGAAAAAGTAAAGTACACACAGAAAGTGATAGAATGAGTGATCCTAGGACACGGAACACACGGCACACACTAACCCCAGACAACTTGTCTACCTCTATACTCGTAACTAACCTTCCCAGCGGATGGACCCAAGACGTGGTTTCTTCCGTGATAGCGGGTTCCGGTCCCGTTATACAGATAAGTAACCGTACAGACCCACGTACCGGGAAGGTCAATGGACTGGTGTATGAGTATAAAGCAGCTTCGGATTGTAAGAGGGCGTACGAGTTGTTAAAACGTGTAGGGAAACTGCCAGTTGATCTCGAGAGGATAATACCCAGCAACTACAGGAATAGAGACGTGTCAGATAAGCCTGAGATACCGCTAGAGCGTGATAACTTCCCTTGGAATGCACAATTGGAACTTCCCTTCGAGATGATCTCAGAAGTACCACTGCCCAAGAAGGCCACCAGTAATACAACCAACAATACACAGAACGGACACAGCAGCAGTAATAACAGCAGTGGCTCTAATAGCAGTAGTAACGGTATCGTGGTGTTCCCCGAGATATTGGCGAAGAGTTCGCAGAAACTCCCAAAACTAGAGACAGAAGCATTGACATCATCAGACAGCATTTCCGCCAACCTGGCGAAAATCCCTCCTCCACAGCTGATTGAAGTGATAACGAACCTGAAGATGCTGGCCAACCAGGACAACACCAAAAGAGCCCAGCTAGAGACGTTTTTGAAATCCAGCAACGATATCATCATATCGATGACACAGGCCATGCTCGAGATGGGATTCATTGATTACGAGATAGTTACACAGGTCATGAAAGATACCACTACTGGCAACACCAGCAGTAACGAGACGAGTAGCCACGGCACACCGATCACGGGTCCTTACTCAATCACACCTACAATGCCAATGGTAGGTATGGTACCCCCACCACCGGCAACAATGGGAATGCCCCCAATGCAATTCATGCCACCACCTCCCCCACAGCAATTCGGAATGCCTCCAATGCCTTCTCAACAACCACAACCACAGCAAGGCCAGATCAACCTCGCCAAACTACAACAACTACCGGAAAACCAGCGTGAGATGGTAAAACAAGTGCTGAAACTCACCGATGACCAGATTGCAGCCCTGCCTGAACAACAGAAAACAATGGTAACTAACCTCCGTAAAGAGTATTTGTACTGATGGGAGAACATATTATAATATATTTAGTATATATCAAGGATATAAATGTAATAGCATCATAGACGTAGTGCATGTGCATCGTAGATAATCACTTTACATCACAGTTTGTCCGCTTTAATTTTTTTTTTGTGTGCTGGAAGATTTTCACAGTGCCCGTGAGAATAATGAATCGCGCCGTGTCTGTGGGCCATTTGAAGGGGTTAAAGGGCTTTTTCTGAGCAACGACTCATTTTTGGTTTTTTGGAAATGTCCGTATTTTAGGCCCTTTTTTTATTTTTCCAGGCCCTTAAAGCGGAATATGTGGGATTAATTAATAACTGTGTGTCATAATGTTGCTTATCAATAAAATAGAATAAGAGTATTGATTTCCTCTTGCAGAGGAACTATATAAGCTTTAGATTTTAAAAGAAAAACAACATCAACAAATCTTGCCTCGAATCAGAGTATCTTTCTTCGATCAAAAAAGAAAAAGAACAAGGGAACAAACTAATCTTCAACAGATAAGTTTATATTTTTCACATGCACAAAGTGAATTTCAACATTTTTCATATATAAGAACAAGAAAAAGGACCCTTTTCTATTTCTGAAACAAGAATAAAACCCTTTTAACTCTGGAAATAAATATTAAAATAAAAACGCAAATGTCAACGACTGTTGAAACCAAGATGAAGGCAAGGACTCGTAGTTCAGGTATAAGTTTCAGTCCGCCAGAGACCCATGACATGGTGCGGTCCCTGTTTGACCCACGTATCAAAAAATCTTTTCTAGAAGTGGTGATAGCCGCAGTGATACTGTCTAACTTTTTTGTATGCTACTGGATGCTTGCGAAATGGGGTCTAGTGGCTACTAGGAACTGTTTCCTGGCGCAGTACGTGTTCTGGAGACTGTCATACAACATAGGTATCGGGTGTGTGCTGCACTACCAGTCCCACTACGAGACTTTGACTAACTATGCGAAGAATCATCGCCTGTTCTCTAAGAAGAATACCTCTATACTGGCCAGATTTGTGCAGTTTGAAATAGGGTCTAAGATGCCGTCAAACTACAAGATAGAGGACTCTCCGGAGGAACTTAACGTGTGGCTGCTGTTCAGACAATTTGTGGATTTGATCCTGATGCAGGATTTTGCTACATACATGTTTTACGTTTACTTGTCCATGTCCTCCTGGACCTTCACATGGAGAACAGGTCTTGGTATTGCCATGATCCTGTTCAATATATGGGTTAAGCTGGATGCTCACAGAGTCGTTAAGGATTACGCCTGGTACTGGGGTGATTTCTTCTTCTTACAGGACTCCGAGCTGATCTTCGACGGTGTTTTCAACATTTCACCACACCCAATGTACTCTATTGGTTATCTAGGCTATTACGGTCTTTCATTGATCTGCAGTGACTACAGAGTCCTGCTTGTATCTGTATTTGGTCATTTGTTGCAATTTTTGTTCCTGAAATACGTTGAGACACCTCACATTGACAGGACGTACGGTAACTCCGTTGAGGACACCTTAACTAACGGTACTGTTGATGATTTGATCGCCAGAGAACACAATGATTACACTCATCCACTGATCAGTGCCGGTATTATCTTTGAAAACTTTGATAAGTTAAGAGTCACTGATTACTTGACCATTGGTACCACCATAACCTTACTGGGATACGGTATTTTGGCAAATCCTTCTTCCCGCTCTGTATTTTGGATGACTTTTATTGCCAAGACCACCACCTGGTTATTTGTCAGTTATATCTTGTACAGACAATCTAAGGAAAAATGGTTTACCAAGTTGTTCTTGAAGAACGGGTATACACAGGTTCATTCTTTCCAACAATGGCAATTTATCTACAATTATTCTCTGGCATTGTCTTACACTTTGCTAGTGGTCCAAACAGTGTTGAAATTGAAAGAGATTTATCCTAAGGTTGATTATAGTCATGTAATCTTTGGGTTCATCTGTTGCGCTCTACAAATGTGGTGTAACTCAGAAATTAGAACCGCCATCTCTGATTTTGGTTGGTTCTACGGTGATTTCTTCTTGATTAATTACATTGTTACAAGAAAATTGACCACGCAAGGTATTTACAGATATTTGAATAACCCTGAAGCCATTCTAGGTGTTGCCGGTATTTGGGGTACCGCATTGATGACCAACTTTGCTTGGGAAAATATAGTTCTTGCTCTGCTTTGGACTGCAACTAACTTTGTACTGGTTAAATTTATTGAAACCCCACACGTCTCTAAGGTTTATGGTGCTTCTGCTGACCGTCTAGGTGGTGTCGAAAAGACTCTGCTTGGCTTGAAGCCTTTGAGAAGAGTTTCTGAATTGGTTGATAAAGCTGAACACATCATACTTCGTTCATTTTTGAATAACGAAACACCTTTGAATTCTACTTACCTGAAATCTGACTCTGCCCTATCCTTGTCTAGTGTTGACTCCGAAGACTCAGATTCAAACGGTGAATCTAATATTAAACGCGATAAAGTTGATAGAGATACTTTATGGGAAAATGCTGTCGAGCACGCCATCTATAAGGTATCTTCTAGACTAGGACCTTACTGTGATCTGGATATTGCTGGATTTGACTCCAAAAACAGAGCTATTCTTCCTCAAGCTTTGACAATTACTTGGAAAGTACCTCTTGAAATATACCATGAAAAAGATTGGATTGGCTTGTATAATGTCTTGGATACTAAGAACGTCCGTGAAAGAACTAGGGTATCTTCCTTTGGTCATTGGAGTGGAACTTGTCCAGATGCATACAAGTTGGAAACGAAGAATGTAAAACCAATTGTAGAATTTAAGAGAGAGGAGAATTACGTCCATGGTAAAGTTGTTTTTGATGCCAACCTTCTATATTACAAGCATGGTATTTACGAGTTCAGATATCATTCTAGGGGTTCTCATAAGGTTCTTTTAATTTCCAATCCTTTTGAACTGGAATATCCACACATCACTGCAGATTCTGTTGACTCTTTGAAAAATGAGCTGTCTGGTTTCCTAACCGAGCTAAAGGCCCTAAGAAACAATAAATTTGACAGCAAGGCAAATGAATACTTTGGTGTTAATGAATTGAAGAAGTTTATTAGAGATTCAACCGGAGTTGAATTATCTACAGACTATATAAAGAGAGTGAATGGTGATGTTGATGTCATTTCTAATAGAGTATGGGAAATCAAGGGTGTTCTCGAAAAATTAGAATAATAAAAACACAGCCGGTAAATTTTGTATAAACATTCGATAATTGTGAATTCTATATCTTAATAACATAGAAAACAAACAAACAATGTAATAGTATATAGTGTAGCTCTGAAGAATAGCTACAAAATCATATAAAAAACAAGAAAAAAAAAAAATGCATGGTAAATATTATTATAGATACTTATTTTACTTTAAACATTTGTCTTCTGTTCTAGATATTTGCGCATAATAGATCTATATTGCAGGTATTCTTTCCTACAGTTTTCAATAGTATTCATTATGTCATCATTTTCGTTACTATTATCATTCCACACTCCGATAACTTCTTGTCCACCTTTGATAAACGATACAACACTACCATTGCTTTGACCAGCCGCTGCCAAATCTACCATTTCTATATCTGCATCTATCAATGCCATAGTGATTGACGTTATGCAATGTGAAATAATCTTGTGAATGTTTGAAGAACTACCGGTTGTTCCATCATTTTCTGTGAATTTGGAAAGATCTTTCTCATATGTTATATACACAAAAATATCAATACCAGACTTGGGATACCTCTTCAAATTTACTACACCACTGAAAAGACTGGTCAAGAACCCAGCAACTTCTTTTAGCTCCTTAGAATCGTACTTTTCAAGTAGACCGTTCTTCAGTTGTATGGACAAAGTAGCCTGTGATGTGAAAGAGCCTCTAATAGATTTTGGACCATAGACCGAAGTGATCAAAGAGGTTTGATGTTGTGTAACTTTTGGATCCTTTACTTCAACAAGTGCAGAGCCGTTACAGTTCGATATGAACCCTGTATGGAGCGCAATTTGCTCGCTTGTGTCAACATCCTTTGGTTTTTCCTTGATCTGTTCTACAGTCGTGCTAAAAGCAATAGGTTTCGCGCTAGCAGGACCAAGCAATCTCCTTCTATCTTGTACATTCATTTTTAATTATTGCTTCTGGTTATTTTGATAGAATTATTGGTAATTCATATAATTTCTGATACTTTATTCAAATACTGTACAAAATTTTTTTGTGATGAGCTTCGATGAAATTTTTCAATTTTTTTTCTTTTTCATTTTTTTTCAGTTTAGTTACAAATGACGTATTGGAAAGTTCATAAAATTAAACGGTAGTAGCATCATAAATAATATTGAAAAATAAAAATAATAATATTTTCTAATATAGAGATAAGATTAAGATTCCGGAATTTTTTTAATATTGAAAGAGATATAGAGAAGTGCTTAATATATTACATAAAAATAAAATAATTTAAGATAGAATTTTTGTTGATCCAAATGATTTAGAATAATAAACACATTGGTGAAACTAATATACAGAAGAAAAAAACATTGTAATAGAAAATTAAGATTGTTTCAAATGCCTTGTGATAGAGAAAAAAAATAAAAAATTATAATGCCCAAATTAAATTTTTAATTTAATAAGAAAAAAGGATGTTATTTTCTTTTTTAATTATTTCAACCTTATACTTTTTAATAAACCCCTTAATCGAAGGTCTTCTTTTGACCAGAGAAAGTAGATCTTGGCTTACCCAATGGGGCGGTGTTGGCACCGGAACCGGTGTTTCTGAAACCACCACGGTTACCACCACGGCCACCACCACGGCCACCTCTGAAACCACCACGGCCACCACGGTTACCACCGTCATTGTTTGGCTTTGGAGTGGAGTAGTCTAGTCTAACTGGTCTGTTGTCGATGTACTCACCTTGTAGGGCCTCTAGAGCACTCTTAGCAGAGTCGACGTTGGTGAATTGAACGTAACCGAAACCCTTTGGTTGTTCAGTTTCTGGGTGGGTTGGAATACGGACAGAAACAATTTCACCGTGCTTGGCGAAGATCTCGTAGATGTTGTCTCTGTCAGCGTTGAAGGACAAGTTACCCAAGAACAAAGTCTCAGATGGCTCAGATGGGACGTCACCAAATCTCTTTGCACGGTCTTGACCTGGGTTGACAGTTGGCTTACTGGTGGACATGTCGACGTTAATTGGTCTACCGTCGATTTCCTTACCTTGCATTTCCTTAACGGCCTTCTCAGCGAAGGACTTGTCCTCGAAGTCAACGTAACCGTAACCACGGGATCTGTCAGTACCTCTTTCGTACATAACTCTAGCACCAACAACACCACCGATGTGTTCAAATTCTTGTTTTAGCCACTCATCATCGATGGACCAGGACAATCTACCAACGAAAATAGTAGCTGGCTCATTGTCAGTCTTAGCCTTCTTTGGAGCAGATTCCTCATCGGCATCCTCAGCCTTACGCTTCTTAGAGTCCTTCTCTTCATCAGAAGAGTCGGAAGAAGAAGAAGAAGTTTCCTTCTTTTCCTCCTCCTCATCAGAATCAGAATCAGAATCAGAATCAGAAGAAGAGTCAGAAGAAGAGTCGGAGTCGGAAGAAGAAGAGTCGGAATCAGAAGAAGATTCAGAAGAGGATTCCTTCTTTTCTTCCTTCTTTTCTTCCTTCTTTTCTTCCTTCTTTTCCTCTTCATCTTCAGAGTCGGAAGAATCGGAAGAAGAGTCGGAAGAAGAGTCGGAATCAGAAGAGGATTCAGAAGAGGATTCAGAATCCTTCTTGTCTTCCTTCTCAGATTCAGAATCAGAAGACTCGGATTCAGAAGAAGAAGAAGAAGAAGAAGAATCGGAAGAAGAAGAAGAATCGGAAGAAGAGGAAGAGGAAGAAGTTTCTTCCTTCTTGGTAACCTTTAGATCTTTCTTGGAACTCTTTGTAGTAGACTTAGCCATTGTTATTAAATTTGATATATGTGCTGATTTTTTTTTTTCTAAAAAGGATGGAGAAAGAGAGATGAATTGAATTTTAAAAACATATTATTTATATATGACAATGAAAAATTTTCCAGAAGAGCTCATCGCAAAATTAAAAAAAAAAATTTTCGGGATGCTCATCGCAAAAAAAAAATTTTTTTTTTCAAAAAGAATGGAAAAAAAAGAAAGAAAAGAAAAAAAGGAATATAATTTCTCTCGAAGAAGTCACGTGAATAATATTATATAGATATATATTTAAGTATACTTATTTCTTTCTTGCTGCTGCTGCTGCACGTTTCTTGAACTCCAGCAATTCCAACTGTCTCTGTTCTTTGATCACTAGGGAAGGCCTTCTGTTCGACGAGGAAGACGAGGAAGATATACTTGCCTGTCTCGAGTGCGACGGCGACGTAGGTATTCTCAAAAACGAGTCTCGTCTGCCGTGGTCCTCATCATCTTCATCATCTGTCAGTATCGCAGAGTTATTGGTCGACGTTACGGAGCCCGCACGCTTGCGTGTTTGCCCAGAACTCACATCATCAGTGTAAACACTTAGTCTCTGTCTCAACCTCGCATTCTCCATTTTCAACGCCTCGATCTCCTTCAAAAGCTTAACCACAATCGCATCCTGCTCTTTCTCCATCTCATTGATGATCTGCTCCCTAGAGAGCCTTCTCCCGTTATTCTCCATATTGATTTCCTTTGGGTTCTTTTCCAGTCTTGCTTACTTTGCGTCTCTCTCATCAGCATCTGCCTTTTTATATAATCTCCCCTGCTCTCTCTCAATTTCGGCCTAAGTTCTTGTGCGGAAGAGAAGAGCGTACACTGCTTTCTAAGGGAAAAAAAAAACTTTAACAAGAAAAGCCACATGAATAGAAACTCAACAATGGGGGCGAAAGTGTATGTAGTTAGTGTATTCGTACAAAATAGTACTATTATCAGTAGCTATACGGGTAGTCCATAGCAATCAGACCCTTACACAACACCCTAATACTACAACAATGACACATATAAGTAGTCAGACGTATTGAATCATAGGCCAATCGTAGAGTGGTGACACTATAATTTATTTTTGTGATGAAATGATGTAGAACTACAACACAACACCACCAACTTAAGTCAATTGCAGTGTAGACAACAACTAAAAAAAGAGGCTGTGACCAAAATTCACCCAAGGTACCCCCCTTACAACCATGAAAATGTGCAGTATTTGTACGGCTGTTTTACTGGGGAAATCGCACCGATTCCCCCAAATCATCTAAGAAACCTTGGGATAATACGCATGTCGTACTGTACGAGTATGCATTTACCTTCACTATCTAAAATCAGTCATCGTTGTATAGTTGTTCATCCATCCTCCTCATGATTGTACTCGGGTGCTGGATCGGTAGTGACTACAATGGGTGATTATTTTATTTTGCAATTGGGCTTTTATGAAAGGTATATGTCATTGCAAATGTCTATATTCAGAGATAGCACCCTGTACTTTTACAGACATCTCACAGAAATATCTAAAATACATTATACACCAATACTGTTATAATTTGATGTAACGCCCTTGGTAAGATATTGGAGTATATCACTTTTATTACATAATCACATGTATTTCGTTAGATAGCACTGAAAAATTTTTGTGTGCGTGCTCTTCCAAAGACTGCGACTGAAAAAAAAAAATTTTGCGATGCCCATCGATTTGTTTCTTCTTCAAATTAGTTTGATGGTTAATTGTTTTTTCAACGTATCTATTTTTTTATTTCTTATTGAATAAAACTGTTAATTGCAATTTAATTATATCATACAGATCAATTTTAATTGAATATACAGCAAGAAAAATCTTAATTTTCAATAAAAGATGGAGGATAGTGCTGAGCAGACGAGAAAAACGTTTATCGAGCAAGTGAAACAGAGAAAAGCTGCTCTTGAGCAAGCCAAGTTGGCTAAGCAAAAGGCTGAAGAAGAGGCTTTGAGAGCTAAGCAAGAGGAAGAGCTAAAATTGAAGCAAGAAGAGGAAAAGAAGAAGGAAGAAGAAGCACAAGAAAAAGCTACTGAAGAGGTTGCTGCTCCAGAACCAGTACAGGAAGATAAGGCCGAGGAAGCTGAACCTGAAGCTGAGACTAATACCAATACTGAGGCTGAAACTGAGTCTGATAATACACCAGCTGCTGACGAAAAGACTGAAGCTATTCCAGCAGATGGTATTTCCGTGTTTTTGGAAAGGGTTCGTGAGGTTGCTGGTATTGAAGACCCATACACTATGAACTACCCAGAAGCGATTGAGAAGCCAGACCCAAGATATAAGAAGGAGACTGTTAAGTATACATATGGTCCAACTTTCTTGCTGCAATTTAAGTCCGCTATTACTTTCCGTACTGATGAGAAATTCAACGCTGATGTTGCCGCTAAGATTGTTATTCCACCATCTAGTTCTAACAGAAGAAACAACAGTACTAGATCTTTGAGAGATCCTGCTGTTTTAGCTGGTTCTTCTCGTAACAGTTCTAGAAGAAGCACCCGTAGCTCTAAGAGATCATCCAGAAGAAGTGATAGAGATGGAAGAGATAGTAGAAGAGGCGGTCGTGATCATTCTAGAAAGCCACATGATGATAACGCCGAGGAGAGCAAACCTAAGCCACCTGCTGAGCCAGTGGCACCATTGGTCCCAAGTGCCAACAGATGGGTTCCAAAGTCCAGGCTTAAGAAGATGGCTGCTGAAAATGGTGAACCAACAGTCAGATACGCACCAGACGGTGTTACTGTGTTGCTAGAAAAGGATGATGTCGAGAGAAAGATGAAATCTCTACTGAATAAATTGACATTGGAGAAGTTTGACCCTATTTCTACCGAAATTATCGAAATTGCCAACCAATCTCAATGGGAAACTAAGGGTGAGACCTTGCAAATTGTTATCGAACAAATTTTCTTAAAGGCTTGTGATGAACCTCACTGGTCTTCTATGTATGCCCAATTATGTGGTAAGTTAGTTAAGGATCTAAACCAAGATATTACTGATGAAGCCAACGAGGGTAAAACTGGTCCTAAGTTGGTTTTGCTATACTTGGTTGCCAGATGTCACACTGAGTTCTCTAAGGGTTGGTCTGATAAACTTCCAGGTAGTGAAGATGATGCTCCAATGGAACCAGAAATGATGTCTGATGAATATTACCAAGCTGTTGCTGCCAAGAGAAGAGGTTTGGGTCTAGTTCGTTTCATCGGTTTCTTATACAACCTACATTTGCTAACAGTGAAGATGATGTTCGAATGTTTCCGTAGATTAATGAAGGATCTAACAGACTCACCATCTAACGAAGTCTTAGAATCTGTTGTTGAATTGTTGACCACCGTTGGTATGCAATTCGAGGACGATAGCTTTAGCATTGGTGAAAACGTTTTGCTAGGTTCTGATTTGCTAGATACCTTATTCGAGTTAATCCAAAACGTCATTGATGCTGGTAAAATTTCAAGTAGAATCAAGTTTAAGTTGATCGATATCAAGGAATTGAGAGAGGATAAACACTGGAACAATGAGAACAAGGATCAAGGACCAAAGACCATTAAGCAAATTCATGAAGAAGATGAAAAGGCCCGTCAATTGAAGGCTATGAATAGTAATAGCAATATGGGCTCTAGAAATAACTCTAGACGTAGTGGTAGAGACAGAGATTTCTCCTCTAGACAAGGCAGCAACAGGGATAGAAGTCTAAGGAATTCAAAGAGAGAATTTGGCTCTTCCCGTAGCAGTACAAACATCTCGAAAGATAACTTTATCACTACTAGATCTGCTTCTGGTAGATACAGCAATGCACAAACTGCCAGAGCTCCACCACAAAAGGAAGAAGCACCAATTAAACACTCTGCATCCACTAATATGTTCAGTGCATTAATGAATGATGATGAGGAATAAACAAGAAATTAAAAATAAAAAAAAAAGAGTTTGAAAAAGTAAGCATTTTTTTTTAGGTAGTGCAGGCATAAATTCATTTTATTTTTTCTACTATCAATACAACGTTATAAACACATGTCTTAATTTTTTTCCCAAGATTTTTTTCCCTTTCTTTTGCTTATTTTAATTTTTGTTTTTATTCATACAGGAAATATTCCCAAAAAAAAATTTTCTTTTCATTTTCATTTGCATTCATTCTTAACTACTATCATTATTTTTCCTCTATTATTTTTTCTTCTCTTCATACTTTCTAATGAATTTTTATTTGTTTAATTTTTATTTTTTTTACAATACCAACGTTTTATCAATAACAGTCGAAAAAAAAAAATAATATTAACGATTAATATAAAAATCTATGATACTTCTGAAGGTTAAATGAAAGAGGAGTTATTCTTAATAACACAAAGAAACTCTTTCCATTACTTTTATTTTTATTATTCTCTTAGAGGAAAAAGGAAAATTAAAGTGGAGAAGGTCTATTTTAATATACTGAAAGAAAGAGAATCTACCAAATATTTTTTTTGTAAACTAAATAATGTCATTTGTCTTTATATAATTATGACCAATATCCAAATATTTAAAAAAAACTCTACTATTAATATTTTATTAAAGCTCCAGAATTTTGCCAAAAAATTGAATTTTTTTTTTTTTTTTGTCATTCCGGGCGATGAGCATTTTAGTCAAAATGGCTTTAAAAAGGGCTTTCTGTACAAAACAGTGATTGAAGAATTGTATTAAGCACATGAAATTAACAATTTTAAACCAGAAGTACACATAACTAAGATGAGTTTGGAAAATAATGAGTCTAAGGCTATGGTTATGCTGATGGGTCTCCGCCGGTGCGGGAAATCCTCTATATGTAAGGTTGTTTTCCATAATATGCAACCTCTCGATACTCTATACCTGGAATCCACCTCTAACCCGACTATGGAACACTTTTCCACATTAATTGATTTAGCAGTGATGGAGCTTCCAGGTCAGTTAAACTATTTTGAGCCTAATTATGATTCAGCACAACTTTTCAAGAGTGTCGGTGCACTAGTTTATGTCATTGATTCGCAGGACGAGTACATGAATGCTATTACCAATTTGGCCATGATTATTGAGTATGCACATGAGGTGAATCCGTCTATAAATATTGAAGTCCTAATTCATAAGGTGGACGGGTTAAGTGAAGATTTCAGAGTCGATGCCCAAAGAGATATTATGCAAAGGACGGGTGAAGAACTTATGGAACTAGGACTTGATGGTGTGCAAGTCTCTTTTTATTTAACATCTATTTTTGATCATTCTATTTATGAGGCATTTTCTAGAATAGTACAGAAGCTAATACCAGAACTTTCCTTCTTGGAAAATATGCTGGATAATTTAATCCAGCATTCAAAGATTGAGAAAGCCTTTCTCTTTGATATAAACTCAAAAATTTATGTATCAACAGACTCTAACCCAGTGGATATTCAGACTTATGAAGTGTGTGCGGAGTTTGTTGATGTAACTATCGATTTATTTGACCTATACAAGATATCGCAGAACTCGATTACTACTGGGAAAAATGAACCAAGACAAAGGCAATTAAAGAACGTTTCTCAGCTAGCCAATGGCGTTGTCATTTATTTAAGACAAATGATAAGAGGATTGGCACTTGTTGCTTTAATTAGACCTAACGACACAGATACCGAAAGTTGCTTGACGGTAGTAGACTATAATATCGATGTGTTTAAGAAAGGTCTAGAGAAGATCTGGTCAAAATCAAGACAAGAGACGGGCACAGATACAGAGCAAAATACATTAACGGCTGATTAGAATTACTTTAGAGTTCGTATAGTCAAGCTTTATAATTACTATGTATAAAAATAAACATTTCTATTAAAAATAGCTTGAAGACAAAGTTATTACAGCTGAAACGTTGCTTAGTGGTTTGAGTATGTTATGATTATGCAATTTTGTTCATATAAAATTTTAAAAAAAGAAAGCACTCACGATGGGGGTCGAACCCATAATCTTCTGATTAGAAGTCAGACGCGTTGCCATTACGCCACGCGAGCTAGTTATTTCTTGAAAACAGCCTTCAGTTTTGATGTTTTTATCCTACGAAAATATCTTTGTATATATATATATGTATATATAAGGATAAAGTTAACATAATAATATATGCATAAATTTATTTTTGTTTGTTTGTATATTTGTAGCATTAAATAACTATATCTACTGAAAATAAAACAAAACCAATAAAAAAACCGCGTTATACCCTGTTTTTAAGGTAGCCACCCTGTTCACATAACTTATAAAATATAGAGTCCTTTTGTTCTAAGAGTTCATCTGGAGGACCAAACTCCTTAACTCTACCATTATCCAGAACAATAATTCGATCACTGTCCAAAACAGTATCTAATCTATGTGCAACAGTTAGGATTGTTCTATCGGCAAATTCTCTTCGTATTGTTTCTTGAATAATTTTATCAGTTTCTAAATCTACTGCAGCAGTGGCCTCATCTAAAACAAGAACTTTTGATTTGTTTAACAAAGCACGAGCCAAGCATAACAGTTGCTTTTGCCCTACAGATAAATTCCCACCTCCCTCTCTGATTGGAATGTCTAATGGTGACGATAATTTTTCTTCACCAGTAATCAAAGCTTCCTTGTTGATCTCATCCAATATGCTGTTGATGTGAGATTTTAAATGAGATAATGTTATTGCTTTCCAAATCTCCTCATCGGAATGGTCCTCAAACGGATCCAAGTTGCTACGTATAGTCCCCTCAAAAGCCTGAGCATCTTGCGGAATTATAGCAATATGGCTCCTTAAATCAGTTAAGCCAATTTTGGTGATATCCACATTATCTATAATAATAGTTCCCTTAGTAGGTTCTAAGAGTCGAAATAGAGCATTAGAGAGTGTGGATTTTCCTGCACCTGTTCTCCCAACAACGCCAACTTTTTCACCAGATTTAATATCAAGATTGATATCCTTTAAGACTGGATCAAGGTTTTCTCTATACGTTGTGGAGTAGTTTTTGAATTGAATAACACCTTTTGAAGGCCAGCTTTGTTCAACACTACTGTTTTCAATTTTATCTGGAGCTTCTGATTCGATATTGCAATATTCTACGATTCTTTCCACTGATACAATATTTGTTTCAATTAGAACGGAAGATCTGACAATCCAAATAAGCGATTGTGTGATTTTTAAGGCATAACTCATAAGCAAACCGACCAAACCAGATGATAACTGATTTTTAGTTCCTAGGGTACTTAAAGCCAGCAATCCAGTAAATAAAACAATCAAAGCACCAATGGATTGGAGTCTAACAGATAACCATCTATTTGAAGAACGATAATTGAAAAAGCAGTTGATACTAAACTGAATCTTCTCATAATTTAAATGGCAAAAACGTTCGATCTGTTCATATGCCGAGATTGTGAAATGACCTGATAGACTCTCCCCCATTAGAGACATAATAGGAGAATATGAAACACTAGTTAATCTTTTCAGCTCTCTGGATAAAACAATGTAAAAAGATTGGTAATAAATGTAGATCACTAACAGTAATGCATTTAGAACAAAGAATACTGGCATATTAAATGTGACTAAGATGACAGTAATAACATAATCCAGAATCGACATGAAAAACATTGAAAACACGTTTTGTAAAGTAGTATCCACTGAGTCAATATCAGATGAAAATCTGTTAATTATTCTCCCCGTGGGGGTAGTTTCAAAAAATGACATTGGACTTCTTATTATGGTTTCGGCCATGCGATTGTGGAGTGTTTTTGATCCTTTTAATGATCCATAAATTAACATTGTAATGCTTCTCATATTGTTACAAAATGTACCACCGACACCAATCAGGGCATAGACACCGAGGAACCAGAACAAGTTTAAATTTGCACCATTTTTTTGATTTGTTTCAGACCAGTATTTGAGCCAAAAACTTTGTAGAAGATCAAAGCATCTAGTAGATATTAAAAATAGGAAGAATAATGCAACACCAACATATCCACAAGCTTTCATATAAGATATATATACACTATTTTTAACTCTACCTCTCTCCATTTTCTCATCTTGTTGACTTGTCTTTTTCTTGAAGTCATTATTAGAGAAATGTTTTATTGGCTTTAATGATACGATAGAGGCCCTACGAGTAGATAGCTTGATCATATCTCTTACTTCACCGTCGCCATTTTCATCTTCAATTTCACCGTTTGAGTTTTCATCGTTGAGTATTAGATTTATTGCACTTTTGTCTGAAGTGCCCTCTTGAATTGCCTCATATTCCGGTTTTTCAAGGTCAAATTCGTGAATTAGTGTTCTCAACTTGGATTCGCCTGAGGTTCTCATTAAATCATCATATTTACCACTCTCGACAATTGTCTTATTTTCCAATAGATATATTTTTGTTGAATGCTTCAAAACCGAAACAGTATTAGTAGATAAAATGACTGTCTTTTCTCTAAGTAATCCAGTTTTCTTATCAAGAACATCCTTAATAATGGTTTTGCAAACTTCAGTATCTACTGCCGAAAGAATATCATCCAAGAGGTATAGATCTGCTCTAGAATATACAGCTCTTGCTAATGATAATCTCGTCTTTTGGCCTCCTGAGAGTACAATTCCTTTTTCACCTACCATGGTATCATCACCATCCGGTAATACTTTAATATCAGGTAACAATTGGCATGCCTTGACTGTTGCATTGTAAAACTTTTCGTCATATTTGTGTCCAAATAAAATATTTTCCTTTACTGATGCATTCATAATCCAAGCTTCTTGTGGGCAGTATGCAATTGAAGTGGCATTAATTTGAAACACAGGTGATATTTGATTCTGCTCGCCAGAAATACATGGTAGTTGACCTAAGATAGATTTCAGGAATGTGGATTTACCGGCACCTACTCTACCAACTATGCAAACTAATGCACTCTTTGGGACATCAAAGTTATTGATAGAGTTGAGAGCCACTTGGGTAGATTCAACTCTTCGTTCTAACTGGTCGTTATTATTTTCGTCAACCTGTTGCTTATCTTCATTTTGCATTTTTTCTTTGGATT
This sequence comes from Nakaseomyces kungkrabaensis, assembly GCA_030556385.1. Classification (NCBI taxonomy): domain Eukaryota; kingdom Fungi; phylum Ascomycota; class Saccharomycetes; order Saccharomycetales; family Saccharomycetaceae; genus Nakaseomyces; species Nakaseomyces kungkrabaensis. The sequence goes on along the minus strand of JAKTPY010000004.1, from coordinate 151,978 downwards.
TCCATAAGAATGTGGCATTGTCTATTTTGACAATCATTGTCTTATCATCTTCAGGTGCTTCTGAACGCTCAATGAAACTGTCATCTAATTCTTCTAATAATAAAAATTTCTTTAATCTAGAGACAGACACACTAGTCTCAATGATACGAGTGATCATAGATGGAATAGAGTAGATAGCACTGTTTAAAATATTGAAAAGTGATAAAGCTGGAAACACTATCTCAGGAGATAAAGGAGTCTTCGTTACAAGAGCAAAGGTGGCAAAGGTAGAGCATGTAACTATTAAGGGAACAGAATTCCAAGCGAATGAAATAAAATTGCTCATGATACCTATCTTCTTAAGGTTCTGCAACTCCAAGTCGTTTCTGATATGGAATAATCTTTTCAACATTGGCTTTTCCCAGGCATAAAGCTTTATAGATTTAATTGAGTTTAGTATTTCACTTACCGTTTTGATTCTTGAGTCTTTGAACTTCATCTGAGTTTTCGATAGAGCCTTTAATTTTTTAGATAGAAGGGAATTGAAAGGTACCAAAATTACCATCACTAATATACCAGCATAAACACCTTCTTTCAACAAAAAGTATAATGATAACAGACCTACAACGATTTGAATTGGTGATCCAATCAAAGTCTGTGCATCTTCGAAGAATTTTTGAATACGTAATACATCAACAGAGGCCATATTCAAGATATCACCAATTTGAGCTTCATTTCTTGATTCTAGGGATAATTTTAAAGATTTCTGGTATACCAATGCTGCTAAGGAGCCTCGAATTCCCAATCCAGCCTCGAATATGATAATGTAGAATTGGTTGGTTAAAAAAATACTGAATATATCAATGGCAAATATGGCCATAGATATCAAAAACGAATGTAATGGAGGGTACTCCTGGTACTCATTGAAGTTAAAGGACTTGATAAAACTACCTAACAACAAAGGTTTAGCGATGGTTAACAAATCCTTCGTAGTCTCGTAAGTCACCGATATCAATACGGTTTTACCAAATGTGCTCCACAATGCTCTCATTAAAGAATTTTTACCGGACCATTTCTGCGATTCCCAATTTTTCCTTAGTTCCTTAGTGAAGAATCTTATATCTAGATTAATTGGAGGCATTGGTAAGTGTTCTGGGTCCTTGACATAGTTTAACTTATAAGTTTCCGATAACAATGGGTTTAACCATACGAAGGTGATATTAACCAAGAAATTATAATCCTTGAACCACTCATTATCATCATACAATTTTTTTAGCTGTGGTACAGGTTCATATGTTGTGGTCAAAAGCAATGCCAATAGGCCATGCAAAATCACTAAGGTATAATTCAAGTATTGATTCATGACAAATGGAGACAATAGGAAATACTGCTTCGTATTAGTGATGGCCTGGAATATGAAAAGTAATGTGAAGAATAAAGAATATAAAATCTGATTAGATACCGCATAGTTAAGGGTGAACAGTTCTAATAAATATGTTGGTACAAGTATAACTACGGTATAAGCCAATTGAACTGCAAACATATAATATATTACACGCTGGTCCTGGTATATGTGGACCTGACCAGAAGATATACCGACTAGCACCAGTGCATGCGAAGTCACCAGTAATAAATACAGAAAAATGAAGCCGTAGTTTCTAGCCGTTAACTTGTTGAATGAAACAGATATGCATTTTTCCTTATGAGTCACTCTATATCGAATCAAATATATTAACTGGCCAATTCCTTGAATAGAGAATAGCAACTGTATTACAACACCGATAAACCCAATCAAAGTTGGATTTATCACATTAGTGTGATTATCCACATAGGGTTCAAACATTATTTCATATGGTTGTTTTATTTTTTAATTTGAGAAAGGAATGTATATTAAAATTATATCCTGTAAAATCAAAGCTTTAGACTTAAATACTATTATATATGAAAAAAAAAAATAATGATGTGCGTAATAATAATAAAAAAAAAGGGTCCTATTTTTCACTTCCTGAGATGCCCTTCTCTCAGCAAAAAAAAAAAATACAAAATTTTGGGATTCCGGGGCTGATTTTCCCCACAGAAAATGACGTAGAAAATAAAGAAAAACTTTTTGAAAAAAATTGCTTGTTAAATGTAAATAATAATGCACCTGTCAAGTTTCGAACCAGCGAGATTTTTTTTTTTGGTTTTTTTTTATTATTGTGATTTATATTTTAAAATGTAAATCACAATTTGATGTGTTCCTGTACAGTTTCAACGTCTTCGTTGTCTGTGCAGATGATCAAAGGCTTCGATACCTTGTCCCTTTGAGAAGTTGGGATGTTGGAAGAAGCAGAGAAAATGGAGTTTTTGTTTGAGTTAGTAGAGGTTTGGGCGGCAGAGTTGCCGATTGTAGAAGAGGCCTTGTACATTTCCCGTATGGAACAGTAAGTAGACAATCTTCTAGTAGAGGTGCAGGCAATAGATCTGAACATTTTGTTTTTATTTAGTTTGTAGTTGTTGTGTTTTGTTAGTAATTTGTTAATTGTTCTTCTTTGTGACAGAAAAGAAGTGTTCCAAATTTCAAGATATCATCCTTAATCCTGTCCCTTTTTATATCCCAAAAATTTGGTTCTTGAATAAATAATTTCCTCTATATGATTCATTTTGCAGTGTGTTATGTAAAATTTATTCTAATTTTTAATAATACCAATATAATTTTTAAGTTTATTATACGCCCATCCATCCGATTCCCCTTTTTTTTTCCGTCTCATTATTCTGTTTTTTGTTTTTGTGCTTGTTGTTTTAGCCACTCCATTAGTCCGAATCTTGCAATTTGTTTTTTTTTTCCGGGGAAATAAAAAAAGACAGTGATCACGGAGCAAATGCGTAGGGGCTTGGTATAAGGTAATTAATCAAAAGATAAGGCACGTTGCGCTCAAAACCCAATCAAAAAATGAGGATCCAGAACGTGTGTGCATGTCATTTTGCAAAAAAGTGAGTGAGTCAATTCAGTAGATGGAACAATGGCAGATGATGTAAGCGTAATTCGGGAAAAAGGGTTTAAAACCCGAAGAACAATGCACGTTTTGTTGTTGTTTTTTGGTTGGCACCACAAGGGGCTCACAAAGATAACAAAAAAAACTTCAATTGGACTAACGGACAAGTTTGATAACAACCACACACTGTGATTTACACTGCTTGTTTGTAATATAAATTTATGTTCTCTCTTCAGGATTAATGGGGTTTACCCGGATAGAGCATGGACCGGAGGAATGGACTTTCATTACCCGGTACTACCTAAAAATTATAAAATTAAAAAAAATAAATTGCGATTTCTGTGGATCGAACACAGGACCTCCAGATAACAATTGACCGAAGTTAATTCTTCAGTCTGGCGCTCTCCCAACTGAGCTAAAACCGCATATTAAACTTGTTGAAGGCTAGAGGGTTCCTAGGTATCTGATGAAGGTAAACTAAGTTATTAATTTGTTCTTGTAATCGTAATAAGCTTCTATATCCTGAACCTGTATAGTTTTCCGGTATGACTTACAGTTGTGTCACATTACCATTGAAGCTATTCATTTTATGCAAATTCTTACTTTTGCATAGTTAATTTGAATATTTAATGTTTTTGTGTCGTGACCTCAGTTGTCACGATAAAAATTTATTATTACATTAAATAAAAATAATTATGCGAAAAACTAATAATACTAACGTTCATTTACTTTTCGTTTGTTTTTCATTATATATTCATGTAGTCCAAATTAATTAATGCTGTTATTATTGTTTTTTGTTTCTGTCACTTTGGCTGCCACACCGTTCCCAGATTGGTTAAAACAGCTAACGAACTTGACAAAATGGCCTGGGTTGGAGCCGCCATTTATACCTGTAGTCTCTTTATCGAGTATTCCCGATACCAATAGGTATAGGCACGAACGATGTAACCCTCTGCGGCTGTTCCCACCTCTGACACATGAGCGCAACTGTTCTTTTGATTGTGATGGGTGCTGTGCCGCTGATGATATTTACAGTTGTCCAAGATTTACTCAAACGTTTGATGATGGTCCTTCAAAAGCTACTATCAAGCTATTAAACAATTTCAAAGGGAAAACCAATTTTTTCACCATTGGTATTAATGTTATTGAACATCCCGATATCTTTAGTAGGATTGTCAACGAGGGTCATTTTGTAGGGTCACATACGTGGTCTCATAAACATTTACCATCACTTTCAAACGAGGAAGCCGCTGCTCAGTTACAATGGTCAATATGGGCCATGAATGCAACCTGTGGATATGTCCCTCGGTATTTCAGACCACCATATGGAGGAATGGATAACCGAATCCGTCTCATAGCCGAGAGATTTGGACTAAAACCTATTGTCTGGAATTTTGATACCTTTGATTGGCAGTTGTCTAAAGGTAAAATAACCAATGAGGAAATTCTCAAAAATGTGCACGAATGGAAAGAAAAATATACTGAGGGCATTATCTTAGAACATGACACTGCCATTGAAAATGTCGATATCGCGTTACAGATAAATAAGATCGTTGGTACTGATCAAATGAGGGTTGATCAGTGTAAAGGAGTATCTCAAAAGGTCTTACCAATAGCAAAAAACAAATTAAAAACCAAAAATAAAGCAGATTATGAATTTTATTAAATATATACTAGAAATATCAAATTGTCTATTTTAAGCACATCAATAGTCTTTTCTCATCATTAGTATCTAGCTGTAACAACATCGATATAACAGGAAGTAGTTGAGCTCGTTGTTCTTTATGCTCTAGGAACCCTAATAGGACATTCTTTATGTAAGCAATCTTTTCATTCTTTTCGCTTTCAGTTTCTGGACTTCTAGAAGTGAAATTAGTAGCGCTGCTATTACTCTTGATAGATGCAGCAGAGTTAGAACGACTCCTTGATTCATCATTCGATGGTCTTGAAAGTCTATCCATACTCGTTTTCTCCCTCACCGAATTCAATTGATTAGATAGAGTTCTATAATTATTGGTTAGTCTTTCATATTTTTTATTCGCCTCAGAATTAAGCTTCATTAGATGCTCATTTGCATTTTGTAACTCTGCAACCTTTTTATCGGCCCTATGCAAAGCTTCCTTTAGGTTAGAAGTTAATTTCTCTAGCTCTCCAGAATCATCAGTCGTAGAGACACTTCTCTTTCTCAGCGTTTGACTGACCTCATTCAAGGTCTCTATCTCGGATAATAACTGTTTCTCTCTCTTTTGAAGATTTTGAATTTCATTCTTTAAATCATCATTTTGTTGCTGCCAGTTCTGAATTTCTCTGTTTTTTCTGGAATTTTGAATTGCAATTTCTGACTCCAATTTATTCTTCTCATCCTCAGCAATAGCCAGCCTTTGCTCAATTTCTTTGCGACTACTACTCTCTTCATTCTGTTGTTCAGCCAACAACCTTCTCATAGTATCACATTCACGTGATTTTTCTTGCAATGTGCTAGTATATTCATTCAATTCATCTTCAAGAGATAATATTCTTTTGTTAGATTCCTTGAGTTTAACATTAAGCTCGTTACATTGTCTCTTGATAGAATCAACTTGCTCATTAGAGTTAGATTTCAAGTTCTGCAAGGTATCGTACTTTTCTTGCAGAATTGATAATCTTTCCGACAGTTTACCATTCTCCTTCAAATAATTCTCGACTGAACTAGTATTCTTTTGTATTTCTTGACTCAAAGTTTCCTTCTCTTTCTTCAAAACAGTTAACAAGTTTTCCTTTTCAACTGTTTCCTTCTTTAATCTATCCATAGTAGTCTTAATACTAGCATTCTTTTCATTGTATTGCTTGACTTGCTCCTCTAAGTAGCCAATGGTTTTTTCTCTTTGAGCTAGAGACATTTTCATACTATTCACCTCGGATGCCTGTGTCTTCAAAGTTTGATTTTCAGACTTTAGTTTTTCTAGTGTTTCCTTTGAAACTAATTCCTTTTCCTTCAAACTAGTAGCATGTTGTAGCTTCAAATCTGCCAACTCACAATTTAATTTATCGACTTTCAATTTCAATTCGGCTTGAGTCTTTTCATAAGTTTCTATCATACTTGCATTTCTTGATCTTAATCCATCAAGTTCTAACTTAACTGACTCAATTTCTTTTTTCTTATCAGAATCCTTTTCCTTCAGCATGTCTCTTGCATCGACAAGATCATTTCCTACTTCCCTCAACATATCTCTCACTTCTTCTACTTCTGTGCTCTTTTGCTTCAAAGATTCTTTAACTTTACTCAACTCATCTTCCAACTTTTCCTTCTCAACTGTAATAGTATTTAAATCGACAGTTGATGAAGATTCCTCATTTAGTTTATCATACTTCTCCTTCCACGAGTCACATTCTTTATGAATTTCTTGTAAGTCAGTAAATTTCTTTTCTAATTCATTGTACAGCTCTTTTGAGACAGTTGAAATAGTCTCGACAGGCTTAGGCACATCGGCAGATGTCTTCTTATTTTTCTTATTTTTCTTCTTATTTTTACCCTTACCAGTAGGCTGGACTGTTTCGATTTCAGCGGATGGTTCTTCTGCAACTTCCTCAAACTTTGCCAATTTAGCTGATAACTCATCAATCTCTTTCTTCGCAGTTTCAAGTTGATTCTTTGCTTCAACTATCTCCTTGTCCTTTGCTTCTTCTTTTTCTTTTGCTGATGTTTCATATTCAGACAACGATTTCTCCAAGGTCTTTATCTTTTCTAACTTCTCATTGACTTCTTTATCCTTCTTGACAACAATTTCATCTTTTTCCTTTACTACATTCTCCACATCCTTGACAAGCTTCTCCTTCTCTGTCTTCAATGTTTCAACTTGTTTAACTAGCTTATCAATATCCTCTTTAGAGTTCTTCTCCTGTCTAGTTAGTTGTTCGGTTAGATCATCTATCTTCTTTTGCAACTCACCATTGTTGGAAGATTCAACCGATCCTTCCTGTTCCTGAGTACCCTTGGTTAACCTCTTTATCTCCTCATTCAACATGGTATTCTTATCATTAACATTCTTGAAGTAAGCAGGTAGTGATTCTACAGCATCATCAAGACCAGAGACAGGTGTATTCTCCGTTAGAATCTTCTCAAGAGTCTCTATCTTTTCACTCTTTGCCTTCTCATTCTTGTATGCTGCCAGTAAAAGTGGGTATTTCTGCTCATACTTCTCAAATTTCCTCAACTTCAACTGTATCTCACGTGGTAACCCACTCTTATCATCAGGAACATTACTCAAATCTGTCTGGCTTCCATTATTAATATCGTCGGCTAAACCTTTGGCAAGCTCATCAGTAAGGTTTTTACCCAACTGAGATAACTGTTTGAACATGAAACCCCGTTTTTTTCCTATATATGCTGGTTTTGTTTATGAAGGTAATCTTTAACAAACTCTAATTAATCAAAAAAAGGCTATATATTTCGAAATAGTGCCTCAGTGTGATGGATTAGCTATTTCCCTCTCACAGCCTGATTTGCATCCCCAAGCTCTCAAGCATCGCGAAACTTCCAGGGACGCGAGAAAACCATGAAACGTGGATAGTGATATGTTGATACAAAACAATAGAATTCAAATATTCGTCTTGATTTAATACTAGTCAAGTTATAATGTTAATATTATTATTGAAAATGAATAAATAGATTATTTCTTTCTAAAAAAAGATGAAATATATATAATAAAAAAACTTTGATATGAGAACTTGTTTGAAAAAGAGGAGTGAACTATCTTCTATTATGAATTTATAATTTATTTTAATCTTTATTTCTTTTTGTTTGAGTAGAGTTTAACCGATTATAAGGCAATGTTTGTATTTGATATGATTCTTAGTTTAGTCCATCTATTTCAAACGAATTGGGAATAAATGTGTACGAGAAAAGAAATTGTCAATGCCTCTATCCGAAAAATTTAGTAGACTGTTTCTTTCTCCTGAAATTTAGGAAGTTATTTGGTTTTTCATCTGTGGACTCTTGATCTGCGGTTTTGTGATGCCTTTCATGGCCGTGATGACCAACACCATTACTATTTGATTTGGTGTTTTCCGAACGAGGCTCAACTTGCAGTGACAACTGGTATTGCTTCTCAATATGTGGAATATCTTCCATTCCTTCTTCTATACAGGTTTGAATATCATCCAACCTCTTCAACTTGTAATGGAATTTCTTGAAGCCTAAAATACCTTCAATGATACTTGCAATTTTTGCTCTCTTGCTGAAATTGATAACATCAGTAGTGCCATGGACATAATCTGTGTTACCAGCAAATGTAAATGTCAAATCTGAAAGATAAACACCAAAAAATGGCACACAAACAACATCTTTGACAGACCTCAATAATTCTCTGTACTTGATAAAGTTTCTCTTTGAATCCATTAAACTGTTTAAAGTATCCAAAATATGTTTGGTTTCAGCCGGAATCAGATTCCATGTTTGCTTCAACCTATAAATTGGCGAAGAATATAACGCAGAAACAATAGCGGTCATCGAGGAAAAGTTGTTCAATTCCTTACAATGCTGAGCAACCGTGATAAAGTATTGAATCAATTTTGATCTCTCAACAACATCAGTATTTTTGACAATTGTGTATGAAACGTAATTTGTCAAGGTATTGGCATTAGCAATAAACTTTGTAATATTTGGTGATCCACCCATATCACAGTATTTGTTACCCCATGCTCTATCTAGACACTCAAACATGGTAATTCTTAGATACAAGTCATGCTCCATCAAAGTCAACTGACTAGCATATAGAAAAGGCTCAATATCTAATACATTGTTATATCTCAGTGTGTTTTGTATCTTTAAAGAGATATTGTCCGACGATGTTTCACCATTCATAGTATCTGGACCATAATCGGCAGAATTACTTCCCTCGTTTGGTGTCTGTGCTTCAGAGCCAAATATCTTTTCATTGATATTCGCCAATAAAACATCGGATCCCGGAATTTTTTCAGAAACTGCCATTTTTGCGAAGTTTACGATCACACCAACACCAGATTCATTATACTTAGGAGTCCAGTACTGAGAGAGGAACGTCTTCATGATATTAACAACTCTACATTTTACAGGGTTTAATTTTTTCTCAATCCATATATTATATTCATCAAAACTCAATCCTTCAGGTGGATAAAGATTATACCTGTAAATTAGGGCATAAAAGAATTCTCTAGTGGTCATAAAGCTTCTAAATGTCATTAGTAAAGTGACATTAAAGCTTGCATCTATCACATTGTGACTAGTTAAATGCTCAATCAATGCCTCTTTAGTACCTCCCTTAATTTTTCCTTTATTATCATACACCAAATCATCCTCATATTCTGGTAATAGAAACCAAGGCTGCTCCTTCATCTGTCCGGAGATCTCAACCTGGTTCTCGGCATCCTGAATTGGCTCAATAGTTTCACGAACATTTTCATCATCATCATCTGAATTGTTTTCGGAATATATATCAAACCATCTTTCTTGTTCACCCTTCAACAATTCTGTAGTCAACTTGTTCTTCATCATTCTCGCAGCGTAATTCAATAGATTTTCTCTTTCTTCTATCAGTTGCTCAACCACAATACATGACAGGTTTGCAATTTCAACATACTTCTCACATGCATCAATGAAATCATCAGAACTATTCAAAAACTCCATCCCATTGTATTCGACATCTTGATTTACAAGTGCTCTATAAATTTCAGAAGCTTGACGTTCTGTTTTCCGTTGACCAAAGTTCTTTGAGTTCATATTAGCATTTCTTTTCATCGGTTCATAATATCCAACAATTAAGTTGGATCTCATTGAAGAAAACGAGAAAGGATCATCTAAAGTAGTTTGCTGAGATGTCATAATCAATCGCATGACAATATCATGGAAAGCCTGTTTGATATCAAAAAATTCAATCAGAATAGAGGAAATTGAAGACATAGTATGAATTAAAAATTCCTTGCTTTCAGCATCTAATGTTGATGAAGGAGCCTTGATTAATTTTTTTAAATTGATAAAAATCGTTAAATCAAGGTTCTCCAAGATGTCTAATAACTGGTTATTTTGGTTGACTTGTTCATATATGCTAGAGTTGATTTCTAGGTTTCTCATCCGCGTCTTAGGCTGATTAATAATATTTAGGTGTTCACCATTTAGACTATTCAATCTATCATAAATTTGCGATGAGATTCTATTCATTGTACTCAAAGTATCATTATTCAATGTATACTTTGGTCTCCTTTTCTGAGCTCTGCTTCTCATTAATTGTCTATTCAAGTTACTTCTGCTCGTACTTGTATTTGTTGCTTGAGATGATAGGATTGGTAGATTACCAGCTGAATTACTGTGTTGAAGAGGGGTCTCAATGACTGGCCCGGAACTGCCTGCAGTGTGTTGGGCCAATGTTTCTGTAACCTTTCCTTGGAAACCAGAAAGAGAGGAATTATGTGATCTTGATGCCAGATCATGATTACTATTCCTCAAACTGGTCGAAGTACTTAGCTTGTGATCCTGGGTGTTATCAGTGGAAATAAATGAAGAGAATGGGTTGGACCAAGAACCACCATTGAAAGAGGACTTTAAAAACCTAGGCAAAATCTGTGGCAACGATTCATCTATGCCAATAACCGACATTTGAAGTAAGTGATGCAAATATTGAATATGCTTTAAGAGTTTAATAAATTCTACGTCAATTAGTTCAAATAATGTCTTCATGAAAGTTTTAGAAGATTTCTCTTTGGTGTTTGTGGTGGATAATGATCCGTTCAAACCAGTACTTTGAATTGAGGTCCTTGGAGTACTTGTCGTCACCGATGTCCTTTGCAAGTTTGAAAGGCTGTGCACATAAAACTGGTTCGCGTCAATGTCGGTTGGTGATATCAAATTGTTTGAAGTACTGTTATTATATGGAATCAGAGTATCAGTCGTACTGGTACTGACATTTCTTTTACCAGCCAGAGGACTGATGGCTGCAGACCCTGGCATATCATCTAGGGTACCAACTGCATCACCTGTTTCATTGTTATTATCATTGATATTTGCAAGAGTATTGCTATTTTCAGATGCACCGTAGTTTTCCATATTCCCAGCTTGGTATTTTTTCCTTAAATTTGGGTCAAAGAATAAGCGAGAGTTAACATTGATTTTTCCAAGACTAGATATCATATGCTTGAAGACCTTCTTAATATCTTTAGGTAGGTTTTTCAGTTTCTCCTGGTTCTGTATTAACCTACATGCAAGTACCAAAAATGTGATGTAATTTGAAGTCAAATCAAAGAATTTCATAAAATTGTACTTGTTGTCAGCAACAAACATTTTATGTGCCAGTTTGGCATAATATATTGTTAGCTCATTTAACTCTGACCATGTTGTAATATCCTTCGTCAATTGATAAAACAAGTCATTTCTGGACATAATAGGTTGTCTGAAAGATTGCTGTTGTTTTTTACTCTCAGTTTCTGATGCTTCATTAGTCTTTTTTCCATCATCTTCCTTTTTGCCCTCTTCTTCCTTTTTACCGTCATCATCCTTTTTAGTAGTTGGTACCGACTTTTCATCTTGAGTTTCACCCTCTTCATGTTCTTCATTGTCTATAGAAACCTCCGGATCCATAGTCCTCGGACTTGCCACTGCCATGCTTTTTATATTTCTAGGTTTCAAACTAACAAGATGGTCACTGGTTGGGAACTTGGTTTCGCGATTAGCATCCAAATCTGACTCAAAATTCAAGTTAGACACAAGTGGCAATTCGGCACAATAAAGATCTAACTCCTTGTTATAATAAACAAGCTTTTCTTGAGACTGATCATCGGGTGTAACAATAGGTACCGGTACCCATGTAGTAGTAACATCTGAATGTACACTATTAATAATCATCTCTATCTCCTCCAGTGACAGTATTTTGATATCTTGATCCGGTTCAGAACCAGTACCAGCTGTAGTGCCAGCTCCAGCAGATTCAGACTCCGTTGTCTTTATCTTCATATGATCCTGTTGACTCCTTACCTCTACGCTAGATGCTGATCTCGACGAAGACCTACTCAAGTTCTTCATCTGCTGCGTAACCGACGCAGAGGTAACTGATGAAGATCTCCCAAAATCCGTGCTGTTCCGCACATGTGGCGACAACGTACTATGCTGTGTAGCACTTAACATTGGCGATGCGGAAGCCGGTGTCATGTTAGAAGATCCACGTCTGCTCATATTTCTCGAACCAACCACATTTAAAAATGCACCAATACCATTATCACTAGTTCCTCCCAGAGTATTCGGATTGTTACCGTTGCCACTAACATTGGAACTATTAGAAATCGCTGGCCTTGTCAAACTGGTCATACTGCTCCTCCGCGAGCTCCGCCCGCTAGATTTCTTACCAAATATCCTATGATGATCCCGCAACGGACGCGTATAATTCTGCGGAAACCATCCGCGCACCACAGTTTCCTTGCTGTCATCCACAATCAAACCATCCCACCACCCAGAGACATTCTTATTCAACACATAGACTATATCTCCCGGCTGGAAATTGAGATACTTCTCCTTGGGACTGCTGAACTCAAATTGCGCCACAACCACATCAACAGGCTGTATACTGGTCAGCTCCTGATCTAGCGATTCCGTCGACATATATAGCTTTATCTTTCAGGTCCTTTTGATATGTTAAATCAAATAGTAAATTCCCCTTTTGGAAGAAAACCCCTACAGCAATCTTTATCTTTTCCCTTTTTTTACTTGTTTTTTTTTCTTTCTTCTTAAATAAAATTAGAAGGGGGTTTCCAGAGGACAGAAACGTAGACCTACTTTTGTCTTATTATGATCTCTTAAAGAAGTAATCTCCCCTTTATCAAAAGCAATCCCTTCTCTTTTGTGCTTATTTTCAATTTTTTTTTTTTTTTGTTGGTCTTGCAGGAGGAAAAGTGAAATTTTTTTTTTTTTTGGTCCCTTTGGTGCTTATTTTCTATCCCAGGGTCCATGTGTCACATTTAGTATCGTATGAGGGGATATTGTGTGGGGGAGGGGGGCACCACACACACTCTCTTGTAGTGTATATCAAACGTTGTAGTATTGATACAAATGTACCGTAACCGTGAATACATTTGTGCTAATCTCCTAGATGCGAATAGCTGACTCTCACCATTTTATAGGGGTTAATATGATAGAATATGGGTGTCTCAAAATATGGAAATAGGGGAGAAGGGATCTGCAAAAAGCAACTTCTTGAATAACACGATAAGAACGTGAAAAAAAAATTGCGCATTCATTTCTGCAATAAAGCAGGTCATACAACATACCTTTTCTAGTAGGATTAGTATCAAGTAAATCCTAGGCGCTAGTTTAAAAGCACAACTTGGCGCTAGTTCAGGACCACAATTGGGCGCTAATTTAAAAGCACAACTTAAAAATCAAACCGCCCAAACTTCAGAAAAATAAATACCAAGGGTACCCCCTTACAAACCATAAAATTACATGCTTTTTGTACGGGTATTTCACTGTAAAAAATGAAACAAAACACAAAAAAAATTACTGAAATACCTGACATCGTGTTGTACGTATATTGCACTGTATTATGATTGCTAGTTGTATATCACAACATTCATATCATCTGAAGACACATTATAAGATGTACTCTTAGTCTGGTAGGACAAAAATTCATGTAGCCTTTGTCATGGTCAGGTTACGACTGAAAAAACCCTAGTCTAAAAGTGTCGTTCTTATAAAAATATTTCGAACCGTTGTAAGGTCACCTAAGTCTCACAATCTTTATGGTTTTACTAAAATTCAAGGTAAATTATTGCACGTCTAAGTATTTCTACGAGAGTACCGTATAAAACAGAAGAGGATTATTACTCATTAGTCTCTGCATCTACATTGACATCTACATTGACTTGTCAGCAAAAATAAGAAACATGGATAGAAATATGTATAAGTGTATATTATATCTTACTAAAAAATACTATAGAATCCAAATTATCTATATGTAAAAGCTTTATATCGTTAAAACCAGAGAACTTAAGCTTAGAAAAAAAAAAATCTCAAATAATGGCTAAAGTGCCTAAATGGGTTGGAAGAACAAGTCCAGAATATATAAACTGATGTATCATCATAAAGTAATCATCTTTGGTTATATACTTGTTATCACTTTGTGTAATCACAGTAAGTACGAAGTCAAGTATAATAAACAACATAAAAACCTAGAACTCTAATACTCCTCATCAGATCCAGATAGTCATCGGATTATCATTCAAATTTAAGTTTTAAAAAGGTGATAAAAGAACAAGAATATCAGCATATTTTATTCTTTTGGTAAATGAAAAATTAAATTGGCGACGATAAAGATTGATACTGCAAGCTTATTAGAAAGTATAAAAGCAGTATCACCAAAGTAATAGGTACAAACACCAGGGTGGCCTAAATAGCTTTGCGCTATTCCGCTTTCATTTATGATTATTACTTACCCTTCAATCTTGGAATAGTATCAAAATATAATACCAAAGCTTTCCTTACTTTTATCCAATTTTTGCTTTTTAAATAATGTCTAATAGAAAATGACATTAAACAATCTAGATTTACTTTTGGGATACCGGTATAGTTACTAAATGGGTAACAATTCCACGAATATATTAATTTTTTTAAAGTTTTTAACTTGTATCAGAAAAACAACAACGTCAACCATTTAGTACTCTTGATGAAATAGCAGCTTGTAATAACTTTTTGCAGCGTGTCTTGTTGCCTGGATTCCACGGCGGAGACGGGGTTGTAAAGATGACTTAACCATGTGGAATACATCATATACCGAGGAGATCAAGGTATCTTCACCCACTGGGGTCTGTGACACTAACTCTATCGGATACAACTTCCCTGCATCATAATCTAGCAAGTATTGACCCCGTCTGCCTTGAAAAGCAATGATCCATGCACTATCATCACGAATTGCAACAATATTATTGTAACAATACCACATTACACCAATACATAGAGTAACAAACAGCAATATACCCAGGTATATGTGACTCCTACGCACTACAAATATGACATCATCGCGACCTTGAGTCTCGCTTTCACTGTCCTGGTCCGGTCCATCTATCATCTCTACGCTGGAACCTGAAGAAGAGAGCACATCCTCTATCAACACTGTATCATCCATTATTATTTGATTTATATTTAGATCTTGTTCTGATTTGTAATCACCCAGTAATTCTTAAAAAGTGTTGTTAACAACCCTTTTTCCTTTATTCCTCATTGGCAATGGGTTAGTCCCTTATCACACAACCCCGGGCCAAAAGGAAAAAAAAAAAAAAAAGTTCAAGAAGGAAATTTCTTGCTTAAAGAAAACATAATACAACAACAATTCAAGACAGCAATACTCCCACAAAAGAACATATGTCAATGCTTGGAAGAAGGTTTCTGTATCTGCATGCTGGTGCTAGGGTTCGTGGGTTAAAGAAAGACCCTGTTTCATATCTGCGGAACCCTGCTGGACTGAAATATGACGACGTAAAACCGGCTGAATACCAAGACAAGATACGTCAAGTTTTGAATTTTAAAGAACATGGAATAGAGCTAAGTGACCCTGTGATTTTGCAATGCTTTACACATAAGTCATTTGCCCATGGATCCCGTCCGTACAATGAAAAGTTGAATCTACTGGGCTCTCAGTTCTTGAAACTGAATGCTTCCATTCACTCGGTAAAGGAGGGAAACGACACTGATTTCACACAACTAGGTACTGTAGAGTCCCGTGGTTTGATTTCGCATCACACAGCAGCTAACTATATAATGAGGAAACAATTGGATCCACTTGTATTTTGGAAGATGAGTGATTTGAACAACGGGCCGGTAAATGGTAAGTCAAAGATTTTGTCTACGGTCCTGAACTCGATTGTGGGTGCTATTGTACTACAACAAGGTACTGGTAAGGCTTCTCAGTTTGTTTTTGAAGATTTACTGAACCCAAAGAATTCCGACTCATTACTTAATATATCTTCAAAAGCATAAATTGTAAATAACCTAAAAACGAAAACATCAAAGTTTGATGACTAGAAGAAACCTGTATATATATATAAACGCTAAAGAAAAGTCATTTAACATAAAAAAAATACAATTTTGGGCAAAGATACAAGCTCAAATAATATAATATTATTACTCTATAAAAACTCTAACTATGAGGCAGTATCTTCGTTTTCCCAATGTTTTAATCCCTTAACCAAATCCTTTATTGAAGAAGACATCTTGTATAACGTCTCATTGATTCTTTGTTTAAAGCTATGTGCGGCGTACTCTGCATCATCGGTCTCTACGGATATCTTTCCATTTAAATTTAGTCGAGCAAAATTGACAAGACCATTATTAATCGAGTCTAGTGTCTCGAGATGATCGCTGAACTGCTTCAAAACATCCCAGTTATCCTCGTTATTTAAAACCTGCATGGTCTTATCTAGAATTTCTGCTACTAATGTTGTGATGATGTTGCTCTCTCTGCGGATGGACCCACGAGTACTCTTGTTGCTTTTCATGTTATCTAGCAATTTTCTGAATGCTAATTCGTATTTCTCTTTCATCGGTTCTAATACATTGACCAGATAGCCAATGGATTGAATATCAACTCTACTGACTCTTCTATCAGAATTCACATCATTAAATGGTAACATTGGCGATGTTTTCCAAAATTCATCTTCATAGGCAACAAACTTTTTCAGCATTGGATGCAAAGATGCTCTTGAACTTAAATCAGATTTTAAGTTCAACTTATTTTGTTTTCCCACTTCAGATGTCATATTCCTTATATCATCTACTATCGCTTTCTCACTACCAATTGTTGGTGGCTGCTGTTTAGACTCCGACAAAATTCTTAAACCTAGTCCAGGACTAGATCCAAACTTTTTAATCTTCTCTTTGAATTTCTGTTTTTCAACTTCATAATTATTATCCATTGAGTCTGATGCTGAGTCCATATCCTTAGGTGTTTCATTTAGCAGATTGGATGATTTATCATTCACTGACAATGGAGGTATCTTCTCAATACGAGGTGATTTTGCAGTGTCATTTACAGATACTGGTGGGTCGTTTAAGTCCAAATCATCAATTCTCTTCTCTAGATCGTTGGCATTTTTCATCTGGTTTAGTACTGATGGTTCCACCTGTTTCGTTGCTTCTGGTCTCAATTCGAATTCTTGATCATCTGTTGATTGCACAGTAATAGTTGGAATAGTTGGAATAGCAGGTTGCTGATCAATAAACAGCTTTTGGGGAATAGGTTTTCCATCGCCATGTATTGACTTAGAAGCTTGTTTCTTATGTTGTGTATTTTGTGGGATGATATTATTTTGGTTGTTGTCAGCAGTCCCCTTTTTTGGTAATTTATGCTGTTCCGCGTTTTTTATTATGCTTGCTTCTTTAGGAATATTATCTTTTTTAACATGTTCAGCTGGATCTTTCGGTACTGGAGTTTTATGTGAATTTGTAATATCGATTTTTGGTATACTTCTTTTTTCCTTCAATGGCGTAGAATTCTTACTTTCATTATCAGCAAAGTCAATGATTGCACTAAAACTCAAGGAGGGTTTTGAATGAAGTGAGTGCTCAGTCTCAATATTGACCTCTGTTCTACTGTCACTGTGATCACTTTCATTTGTATCAATATTTTTTGAATATTTCTGTATTAGTTCTTTGTCGATATCCGTTAACTTCAATCCAGCATGGTTCACAAGGATACACATTTTAAAGTTAACATCAGCAATAGCACTTGTGGCCGTCAACAATGGCAATTTCTTCGAATTGCTTAAGAAAAACCGAGTAGTTGTAATCATGTGAGAGATAGCCAGTCGTAGAAGGAATATTTGCTTTTTATAAACAGCCACATTAAGATAAAGAATCATGTTCCGAAAGGAATCATTAATCGCAGCCATAGTCTTAAATATGCCTTCAATATCCCATTCTTTTTTTCTAGCGACAAGGTGCGTATTCAAGTCATTAAGGTATTTTATTATTCGAATTACATGAGAATACGGTATCCCAGCTTTTGGAGCTTCGAATTTATCTATAAATTTCTTACCTTTGTACATTTCCACTTCCATCCTACTGCCCATTGCCTCATTATTCCTTTTTTCTCGTACCGCGAGTTCAAGTTCCAATTGCCTTTGTTTCAATTGCTCATTTTCTACTGATAACTTACAATACTTCTTGGAGAGTTGTTGTAATGCTTTTGAAGAGTGGTATGAAGTAACCAGTTTATCAAATTTACGTCTTGTAAAATTCTGGAGCACATCACTAACCAATTTCATATATGTCGAGGCATCTAAAGTCATCAATTTACTTTGCAAATGTGAGTCTCGTATTCTTGGATCACCTGTTCCTATCCTACTATCCCTAAAATCACATTGAATTTGTAGATCATACAACAATTGAACAAACTTCCTGGTGCTTAAAGTATCTACCTTCAACCTGATAGGCCTCGGTGTTGGGTACCTTTCCTTCTTTCGTCTCGAGAAATATGTGCTTATAGTTTCAAATGCGGCTGTAATCCTGTTACGCTTGTCAATATCAAATTGATGAGTATCATTTCCATCCATTCCATATATAATAATAGTCTTTTAGGTATCTTCTTAATTGCTTTCAATTGTGGAGGTATTTTTTTTTCCTTATTTCTAGCACCAAAAGATAGCAAAATGAAGGGGAAAAAGGGACGTAATAAACTTGGAGGACCTTTATAACCTAGAGCTTAAGATGCAACGTATTTTGGGTTCATAAAATATCCAAATCGAAGATCCCATCTTGCATTTTGTGCTTCCATGTTAAAAAACTCACCAAAAAAAATTAAGATAAAAAATCCAAAACATTCTCGCATCGTTTCTGATTATATAAAGAGAATTATTCATATATAGACCCAATAGTCAATTTCCAATTATATATAATCATTTTCCATTTTTTTTTACCAATAATATATAATTTTAAATATGTCTGAAAATAATAAAAGAAAAAAAAAAAATAATAACTTTACAAATATACACAGCTAAAAGGAGTTTAATTTTTCATTTATTTTCTTCTTTTTTTCTTACCTTTTATTTTTAGCTAAAGATTAACGCAAGAAACCCTTCTTCTTTGGTTGAACTGGAGAATGAGAGACTTGTTTTGAAATAGAGATTTCCAATTGATGTTTTTTCTCTTCTAGAGCCTTCAATTGCTTGGTTAGCTTCTCCTTCATTTCCTTGTGTCTAGAGAACAATTCAGCCTCGGACTTTTGCAATTTCTTTTCCTTTTCAGAGACCTTTTGTTGGAACACTGCCTTCATTTCGGCCTCTAGTTTAGCCAGCTTAGCCTCGTGAAGTTGCTTCTCTTCCTTTTGTCTACTTTCTGGGTCGTATTCCTTAAACACAGAGTTATCCTGCTTGATGCCAAGTTTCACGAGTTTCTGTGATCTGTAGTTCTCGTATAGTACTCTGTTTGTTCTCTCACGCAATTCCTCCATACATTGTCTGATCAGCAGATCACGCAAGTAAGTGAAGTCGGAGTGGTTGGCGTTATCGACCTCGATAATACCCCATGGATAACTACGGCCTCTAACGGCTTGTCCGTCGCTGTTTGTGACTAGTTCAGTAGATCCTACTACGGCGTATGGTATCTTGTTGTATAATTCTCTGGTAGCTGTTACTGTTTCATCATCATCTAGAGCATATGTAGGTGGTTCAAACAAGTTGATGTGTGCTTCCTCCAATTGTTTCTTAATTCTGTACTTGAAAGATTGGATCTCTTCATCGGTCAGTATATCGGACTTGGCGATAACTGGGATCAAGTTACACTTCTCGTGTATTTGTTTACAGAACTCCAAATCCAAGGCCTTTAAGTAGTGAGCAGTTGGCTCAATGAAATATAACACAGCGTGAACTCTGTTATCCTCAATAGTACCTCTGTTAACTCTGTTTTCAGCATCTAGATACTGATCGAATCTCTTGTTAACCTCGTTAACGATAGGTCTCCAGGACTCAGTGTTATCAATTGCATCACCGAAACCTGGAGTATCAATAATGGTCAGTTTCAAAGCGACACCGTTCTCTTCAATTGTGGTAGTCTGGGTCTGGATCTTGACATCAGATTTCAAACCTTCTTCCTCGCCAGCCTTAGGTTGAGATGCAACGCCTGCAGCAGCAGCCATAGCCGCAATACCATTCTCATCATCCTCAATCTTCAAATTCTCAATCTTTTCATCAACGGATTCGTTGTCAACAGCATCCGCAGTTGCGGATTCACCATTGGCCATGTTAGGGGTAGAGAAGTCTCTGTTGAACAAAGTGTTAACCAATGTAGTTTTACCTAGACCACCTTGACCAACACACATTAAGTTGAAACTAAACCCTCTACGAATAGATTTCCTTCTCCATTGTTTGGGCAGGTTAGCGAAACCAACATAACTTGTGATTTGACGTTTGATAATCTTCAAGTCAGGTTGAGCTGGCAAAACTTGACCTTCAATGTTTTCAGAGTACTCGTAATTCACATTATTACTTTCGTTATAGTCTTCCGTATGAGCCTCGTAACGCATGGATTCACCCATATTATCATGGTGTTCATTGTTATTTGGTGTTACAGAGTTGGTAACACTGCCAGAATCCACCATATCTTTATGCTGAACAGCAGCAACACCACCAATTGAGTATCCAGTAACTTCCTCGTCAACAGGTTCTTTCTTAGGTTCAAATTGCATCATCTTTTACAGTGCTTTAGGGCTGGGATCAAAAGATAGAAAGAACAAACTTGAAAAAAAAAACAAACAAGAATATTACAAAAACAATCTTTGTAAATTCAATTCTAAAAATAATAATTAAAGAAAGAAGATTTTAGTTAAACAGTAATCCCTGAAAATTAAAAATAAATTGTCTGGAACTCAAAACAACAGATCAAAATCAAGATAAATAAGAATAAAAAAGAAAGGGAAATATGTTCTTTATTTGTGTATTGCTTTGTTGCGCACAAAAAAAAAAAAATTGGAAAAAAACAAAAAAAAAAAAAAAAAAAGGACAACGCGTTACGTGGTCACATGGAATGTAATTTACGACGTAAAACACAGGTGATATTATCGTGATACGATATGATACAACATACGAAAATCCCATGTGACTACTCATAACACCACACGGTATACATTTATACGGAATTGTATAAATGACCTCTTCCGTACACTAAGATTGAACAAAAAAAAAGAAAATGCCATTTCCTAGAATCGAACCAGGGTTTCATCGGCCACAACGATGTGTACTAACCACTATACTAAAATGGCATATTAAATTTGATGTCTACAATTTGCTTTATCAAGTATATAACGTATAATTTATTTATAATTGTTTTTTGTGAAGATGACAAGTCGATAATGATTAAATTAGTTTTCTATGTTTTTTATATTTTATTTTATCTTTGTAGCAACTTTCCTATAAAATATTTCATATGGAACATAAATAAGAGAAGATCTATTTTATATTTGAATTCAAATTCACTAGGGACAGAGAAAAAGGGGGAAAGAAATGAATGAATATCTACCGGACTCGTGTCTGTTGGGTGTGCTAATTGTAGTATCATCGCATTCCGGGCCACAGGTAGTCTATCATTATCCGCCGTCAAGTAAGAAGCTTCAAGCTTTTGGAGACACTCTCACTCAAAAGGATGTGGAGTATGCTAAAAAGAAAGAGAATGTTAGGAGAGCACAGCAGAGGGATCTCAAAACCGCAGCGGACCAGCATTCAGAATTGGATGCTGATTTGACTTCAAGTCACATGGAAAGGACCGTTTCATCTTCATCTTCATCGTCATCTTCCTCAAGTTCCTTATCCACTGGATTAAGTGATAGTGATTTGTCTACTGACTATGCTGATATTTCATCAAGTTCAAGTTCAGATTCAGAAGACGAGTTGGAATATAATGAGGATGGGAGACCCAGATTAGAGCTCGGTGGGTCTAGGATGAGTAAAAATATTAGCCCTCAGGTAATGACGAGAAATACCTCAGTCAATAAAGAATACTCAGACAATGACCATAAGATAAGTGCCAATAAGTTACTGGATATATTGAATGAAACAAAGACTCAATTGACCAAGAACAATACAAACAATACCTCAGATACCCAAATATTTCAGGATGATGACGAGGACTTAGTAGAATTTGATTACTTAACATCCGAGAAAAGAGTCGATCTTACCGAAGCTTACTTTTCTGATGATAATTTCCAGGATATCAGTAAGTTTTTTGACTTTGATGTTGACTTCGTAGCGGAATTTTGTTGTCCAGCGAGGGAAATGTGTAATACTAGGTTTGAATTAACCATTGATCAGTTCTGTTTTCTTGGCCTGCCTGTTCATGTCGATAGTAATGGTAATTGGAGAAAAGTACGAAACAGGAAAAATTCACATAGCAAATCTAAAAGATCTGGTAGTCTATCTGCTACTAGGAAAAGGTCAGGGTCAAAATCCTCAACAATTGATAAAAATACAGTTGAAGGCATTGTAGATCAAGGGTCAGATACCAAAAATATAGAGGGCGAAAGTGTGATGATGAGAAGGAGCCGGACTCTTTCTAATCCACCTAAGGAAAATCTAGTAAAGGACATGACCATGTTTCATGTTTGCTTTGTTATGGATCCTAATTTAATTGAATACAATAAAAGGGTAGATGATATGTATCAATATGTTGTTGCCAGATTATCATTGCTTTTGAGATATATGCAGTCAAAAAATAATTATATTTCTGAGCAATGTGATTTGATTCTAAAAGAAAAAGAAAAGGTTCTTAAACACTCGAAGCACTACAGAAGTATACAATCTAGTGCTGAAAAGGGTAAATATCTATATCATAGAATACTAGCTAAATCTTCTTTAGCTAGGGCATTGACCGAATGTGTTGAGAAAATACAAAAAAATGAAATTGCCTGCTTGGAAATTAATGATAATAAAACTGTATCATTACAAATACCTATCCAAAATGAATTTACCACCCTTCCGCCTTTTAAGCAACATCCCGTGTTAAAAGGCTCGTTCTTAACGTCAATCCGCAATAATAAGTTCTTGGAAAAATCTACGAATTCTGAAGGTGTTGAATTATCAAATAATGGGTCAAGTAATACACATTACAGAGAAAATCCAAATAATGTTAAGAACTATAATCAAAATGAGCTGCATGCTAATAGCACGAGAATGAACTTGGGTGAGGATGATAGCGATGATATATTACATTATGCTCTTTTGCTTCTTGATGATACAGATAAAATTATAGAAGCACTTGATAATTACTCTGCTAATGATGATGTAGGGGGTGTGATACTGAAACACCTAGTTAAGATCGTTCAACCCACTGTTCCATTGGGAAGTTACCAATACATTATTGACGACTTCTTATCTGATAAATCTAGTTCCTCTACCAATAAAAGTAAGAAAATAGATATCACAAAAAATATAGATAAAAAGGAAAACTCATTTTTCACAGCCATTTTGCGGTCCTGTGCACTACATCTTATTTATTGGAGACATGCAAGAGCAATAATTCCAATCAGTTCAAAGAACACTTATATTGTATCACCATTGGCACCTATTCAAGCCGATTATTCAGATATTGTTAAAGCTGACAGACGGGCTAGTCTTCCTGAAAATAAACTGAATGTAGATAGAAGCATCTCATTTAAGAAACCATTGATCTATATCAACCAAGAAATTTTCAAGAAGCAATTCCCATCTTTACCTTCATTGACTACATTCTTGAACATTATGTCATCCGGAAAGCCTAAATCATTCGGTAATATCATCCCATCAAAAGAGCACAAGCAAATCTACTTACAAGCTTTGACTTGGCTGATACAAAAAGGTTATGTTACACAGCTGCTAACGTTTACTTATATTAGAATAGATAAACGGATCAAAATGGCAGTTGATGAAGACTTAGAGAAAGAGGGTTTCAGAACAAGTAGAAGAAGGAAAACTGAAGGAAATGTGGATAACAAAACTAATGATGCTGAGTATGATGCAAACACTTCACGTACAGATAAACAAAAAATAGACAATAATACAACACCTCTTAATGCTGCCGAGGCGATTGAACTGGAAGAGGATGATTCCAACTCTTATTCTTTTGATGATCCTGAGATAAGTCATGACTACACTATTATATTGGAACCTGAAAGAGCAACTGCATTAGAGAAAAGATGGATATATAAATGTATCCAGGATCAACCTCAGGATATAAAACTGCTATTCAATAAGGTTATGAAATTTATGAATGGTAGGACGGCAATGGAGGCTGTCATGCTACGAGAAAGAATATCGAGACATGAAATGAGGAAGCTATTAAGCGTCCTAGATAATCATTTAGTTGAGGTATTTCACTGGTAAAATCTTTACCTGCAATTGTACTTTAGGAATGATTTGAGCGTTACATCAAGTTTCAAAAATTTTTCATTTTCTCAGAATTATAAAGTTTATAAAGAGCATAAAAACTTGAAATATATATCTGAATTCTGTGGTTGTTTTATGACTTTTTTTTTTTGTATTTAGAAATAATTCTGCTCAAATAGATTTTAAAAGTATGATGAAGTTTGACAGTCATAGAGACATGTATGTATATAACGTAAGTTAATATTTCTGGGGACATTTGCCAATGATTTAATCTACCCATTACATTATTCAACGGAACTAGAAAAAAAACAACTGTAAACTAATGCAATTGATCCTGTAACGTCTTCCCTTTAGTATATTCGATAAATTAGGGATCAGAAAAGTCACTTCTTGATGCAAATCCATGAGAAAAAAGACACCAAAGATCATTTTGTTAACCTTATTTTCAGCTCTCTTAGCTTCTGATAATATGTCACATTTTAACAAGAAAGATATCATCAACCCCAAAAGAGGATATTATTATCGGTTTGTCAATTGAACTAATTTCATTCACAGTGCTAAAAGGATGAGTAATGGCTCGACATTCAGGTAATGCCAAGCCACCTTCAACGTTAGTACTGCTGTCAAAATTAATAGCTGTGTGATTAAACAAACAACAGGTGAATTGCAATACCTAACATTTCACAGCCTTACAACTGATTTATTAATTCCCTCTTGCAGTCGGGTATGTGTCACTACATACGTTATCAATAATTGAATTATATATAACCTGTTTTCTATCTTCGTTCATTGTAAAACAGATGATTAAACTTATTACTTATGATATTTTAATTAGGTTAAAAGAGGCACCATGAAGGAACTTTTCGTGAATTATTGCCTTTCATTTGTATGATCCCTACTGGTTCAATAATATAATTAATTTTGTATTATCTTTAATAGTTAGATTCGTGCACCATTTGTACACAGAAAAAACAAATTACAAATAGAGCTAAAAAAAAGAGATAAAAAAGAAATAAAATCCAATCGTATAAAAAACAATCTGTTGAATCCAACTATGGAGGATGTATTAAATCTAATTCTCAATTTATTTCTATTTATTTTAATTAGAATACTAATAAAAAATCTTTCATTATTTAGGCATAAATGTTTTAAAGAAAAGAGACAACTGCATGAATATGCAATAATGTATGTATATATAAGGGAAATAACCAGCTTGACCGGGAAGGAAAAATAATAACTTCCAAATCAAATTTGTAATGATATGATAAAAGGCCAAGTAATAAATGAAACGCCAATAATTATCATGAAATGAATCACAAACTCTGAAAGGATTAATATTCTTTCTTTGGAAAGAAATTAATCTTAACTTTAGGTCAGATAAATTTATGAATTAATATCGAAGTGTAATATTCACCTTCTGTTTAGAAAAGATTTAACGAAGGAACTGGGTTAATAATAATATGACGGAAAAATAATAATAATTAAAATTTTATAAGACAATAAAAAAAAAAAAAATAAAAAATAAAAAAAAAATAAATCAAAACAAACAGTACTCATATTACACTTCTATTCTTATTATTTTTCTTTTGGTTTTTTCGTTATCATGACGTAGGGAATGAAACAATAGCACTAAAAAACTTACTAATAATCTAGCGCAAACGATTTCTTTTCAGGAATAAATTTGGGAGAATCTGTTGACAAGTATGTTGTAGGAGTAATTGGGTTCATCGGTGGAATAGTTCCATTAGGTTGAGGAATCCCCATTGGTGGTGGTAATAATGAGTTCTCAACACCAGATGGTGGAGGAGGTAACATTGGATATATCATATAGGTTTGACCACCTGGTGACCCGGGCCTTGGTATAGTGCCCATATGATACTGGAAGGGATAAATATATGATGGAGGGAAGAAGTTCCTTGAATGATCTACATAACCATAGCTAGATCTTCTAGAACTGAACTTCCTCCTTGGGATGTAGGTATAGTTGCCGCTGCTATTTCCATAATAAGACTGTTTATCGAAGTAGGAATGACTATCAGTGGTGACAGTTGAATTAGAGTTAATAGTACGACCAGCAGACTCACTATTCTCAGAGTGGTCTGCTTCACCCTGTGATCTAGTATCCGAGGAGTAAGAATCCTTTTTTAAGTCTGAAAATCTATTGTCTTCTCTCTCTACCGATTCAGAATCTGTGATTATATTACTATTTGATCTAATACTTGACCACTGAGAAAAGCTTGGTTGTCCATTTGGAGGTGATGATCCCTTATTAAATGGAATGAATGGTAGCATTCCATAGTCACTCATTGTACCATTAATTGAGAATCCGATAAATGGCGGAGCCATCATACCGTTTTCATTGTTTTCGTATCTATATTTACCAACTGGTGGAGGTGCTGCCTTAGCTTCTGGGGCCGCAAATGATTGATTTGCGTTTTGATTGTGATTATTATTAATGCCATTGTTATGGTAAGATACTTTTCTAAAAGATTTCTTCGTATGTCCACCTGAAATCTCCTTATATTGTACATGCATTGTTCTATTCAAAAGGATAGTATGATCTTCCTTATTCAATGCTGAAGCAGCCGCTTGTTCAGTTTCGAATTTTATGAAAGCAAATACAGATGTGGGCTTATCTATTAGATTGATATCAACAATCTTGCCATGCTTAGAGAATCTATTCTTCAATAAAGTTGTTGTGACCTCAGGTTCTAATTGTCCAACAAATATAGATTTCTTATCAATGATTGGAGTCTCTAGTCTTGAATAATTACTACTTTTACTAAATCCGTTACTACGTCTCTGGCTGCCATTAAATTTAAGTTTCGTATCACTACCTGTAGATGAGATTGAGCTTTGAGACAAAGTAGAGTCAGATCTTTGTTCCCTGGGAGTTACCAATTCTTTATCAACAGTACTAGATATTGAAGAGGAGGTACTAGATGTTTTGTCTGTCTCTGAAGATGAAGATGGATCATCACTCTGTTGTTTGTAAAACTTTTTGATATTACCATTACTAATCCCATTCTTCCTATACTTCAAATAGTTATTGAATGGAGAGCTACTGTTTACTGGAGATGATGAAGAAGAAGGAGAAGAAGAAGAAATGTTGAATGAGTACAGATAATTAAATTCAGATTTGACTTGAATGTTTTGGACCCACAATACACCAAGATTAGGAGTCTCTTTCAAGTTGGCAAATGCTCTAATAGCGTCTTCCCTATACACAAATTGAACAAACCAAGCAGACCACTTGTCTCTATCGTTATGGTTTGGGGAACAATGAGCTTTGAACGTCTGTGAGACATGGGATTTGCCAGGAACCAACAACTCCAACTCACCAAAGGCTTCACACATTGTGACAAGATCACGGTACCTAAAGGGAGATTGTTGATACAATAACAGAGTCCTGTTAACTCTAGCAGTCTCACAACGCAACTTCCTACCATTAAGAACTGCACCCGAAGCATTCTGCTGTGCTTTCCTAGCGTCTTTATCCATCTTATACTGAACAAAGGCGTATGGTCTATTCTGATCATCTCTCAACACTTTAACCCCAACTAGATCACCATACTGTCTAAATAATTGCGTAACATTAACACATAACTCATCATCCTCCAACGTAGCGGCAAGACTAGCAACAAAAAGACACGCAGATGGTCTCCCCTTATAGTCACCTATGGTATCAGCAACTTTAGTCACTGTAGCTTGCTCTTTTTCTTCAACAGTATCTACTTCATCATCATCTTCATCATCATCATCTTCTTCATCATCACTTACGACATCACGCGTATCAGATGACACAGTAGTGTAGTCATCTTCTGAGTGACTCGACTCCTTGGTCAAGATAGTATCGTTATCATCAGTATCATAAATTGGACTATCGTTATCGTCATCATGTGTCAGCATTATGTGTATGAATAATTGTTGTTTTTTTTATTTCTTCTCTTAAAGGGAAGGAAAGAAAGAAAGAAAAAAAGAATTCATGAGAATTCTCTTCTCCTTTGCTATTTATACTCACGCTAACCGCCGAGATCCGGTTTTCTTCCTGTTTTTTCTTCCGCACTCCTCAATTTATCTCTGCTCTAATCTCTCCCACACACACAGAAACACAGCTTTTGTATTATGTCATCACCAGCGCAGAGATGAGCGTAGCAACCCTCCCCTCGATTTGATTCCCTTTTAAAACCTCAAAAATATTTCAACAGCCCCACTTACTTCTAAACGGCACTTTCTAAGGACCAGAGTTTCACAACTGTGTCAAATCTGTTTTGGTCTTCTTTCCTATGTCAAAATCACCAGGTTCTTGCACGGCGGTATCTACGACTCCCCCATCCTTGTTTCCGCGGCATCAAGGTTAAAAAATCAGAATTCTCCTGTCCTGACACCCTTCGCCCCCCTTTGCTCTGTGGGAATCAAATATTAAAGTAAGAGCACATTTGGTACTTTCCACGTGTATTCTCTGCATCATTCTCCACTTCTTATCGCACTCAGAACACCACGTAACATCCCCACACACTAAATCGTAAATCGGAGTGTCCGTAGATCTCACATTTCATATTTTATTTTGTTTTTTTTCTATGTGCGCTTCTTCCTTCGGTAGTTTTTTATGTGCCCTCGGTAGTACTTCCCTAATCTCTCACGGGCGATGGGAGCGGAGAAAAGGCTATTGGGAGATATAATTCCATTAAAGTGTGTTTTTTTGTTTTGGGATGAGGATATTGCATACTCTGTTCTATATTTTTTTTGAGGTGCACAGAAACGTGCGTATATAAAATAAATAATTAATGGGAATATAAAAAATAAATAAATAAATAAAGCAACTTAAATAGGAAATTCAGATCATGAAACTCTCTCCGCACCCGCAGGTACCCTTAGAGTTGGGATTCTTGAACACGAACTTGGAGAACAGCCGAGTCTCGACCCAGTCCATCTCGCTGCCCACGATGGAGAAGAGTGCTTTTGAGTCTATCACCACTTTAACGCCGTCCTGCTCCACCACTTCGTCGAATTTACCTGGTGCGTCGATGTACGACAGGTCGTAACTTAGACCCGCGCACCCACGGTGTTTTGCACTGATCCGTATGAGTTTCGGCGTGGGCTGTGCTGTGAGGGCCCGTAGGTGGCTCACTGCAGCAGGTGTGAGTGTAATCAGGGCCTTGGCGGGTCTGAGTCTTCTTTTATGCTTCTTCTGTAACGTCTGCTGTTGTTGTTGTTGCTGTGGTTTGTTCATTTCGGATAGTGGTTTGGCTAGCTTGTAACTACTCCATTTCGGACTCTTATCTTTAAACATAAATTTGAAATTTTGAGTTGGAGCTCTCAGACCGGTGCTGCTCCATCTTGCTTGCCGTAACGTGGTCCTTATCATATTTTCATTATCCTTTACTGTATATCTTCATACAGTTAAATATCTTTGCAAAAAACACTATCTCGAAAAGTTTCTTCCGTTGGCTTCTTATATATTAAAAAAAATTAGATACTAAATTAATAGGGTTAGACATTATTTACTATAAAAATCCGGGGAGGTGCTGGGTAAGTTTTTACTCCATCGGCCCCATAAGGCGAAACCCAACAAAAAAAAAAAATTATGGAAACTCCGAATTCTCGGAGCAATCATACATAGGCACTTTTTAAGGCACATGATTACTATAGTACAATATGATATTACTAAAAGAATACGTTATCTAAATCAGCGAATTCATCATCGAATCCTGTGTTGAAGGGTTCAGACCCATAGTCTTCGAAAACATTCTCTATATCCTGGTTATTTTGTTCTTCCTGTCCGACAGGCATTAGTGGTTGTTGTGGGGTTGGTAATGGTGGGGGCTGGTCCAGTGCCAGTGGGTTGCTGTTAGTGCTACTTACATTACCTGGAGCACCAGAGTCAGAGGCTATTGGATTTGTCGTTGTGGATGGCATTGTGTTATTTGCGGTCACCATGCCTGGGACTGGCACAGGCATCGAGGTAGGGGTGTGTGAGGCTTGTTGGCTATCGGGGCCTCCACTTTGCATGGACATCGATATCTGTAACGGTATAGACTGGCTGTTATCGATATTGCTGGTTTGCAGCTTCTCTTCTTCAATACGACGCCTTCTTTCCTCTTCCTCTTCTTGCTTCCTTCTCTGTTCTTCCTTCAACCTCGCCTCTTCCTCTTCCTTCTGCTTTTGCATCATAAGCTCTTTCTCTTTACGTTCCTTAACCATATCATCGTATTTCTCCCAGTAGTCCTCCGGTGCTTCTCGCAGGTCTCCTCTAAACTTAGGGGCAAATATCTCAGAGCTGTACATGTGGTATGGCTTATCCTGCAAACGACACCCAAGACGTGTCTCCAACCCCTTAACTATCTGATTCATGGCCTCGGGTGTATCAGACTCCAGGAGTTTCAACTTAGCTTTGTAAAATTTGGTGTGTTCTGTACCGACAAGGGTCTCCTTCTCTTTCTCCCACGTTTCCTTAACCGCGTTTATCTTCCCGATACTTGCTTTCTGCAACTCGATCGACTTCTTCAAGTCCAGTGCAGCTACGGGGGTTTGAAACAGTTTAGGCGGTTTGATCCTGGAAATCGGCACATTGTGTAAAGTCAAGGCATTGAAGTAGTTAGCTCCTCTCAAATAGTTCGCCAGCAGGTAGTTCCTGAACGAAATAGTATCGCTTTCATCGTGCGTTATAGCATTCATAGACTCTGCTCTCAACCTCGCTTTCTCAAACTCCACAGCACCAACATTGTCAGCCAACACCAGCATTCTAGACTCCTCATCCACGTCAAATAGTTGTAACGACCCAGGCAGGAGACTACCACCATTTAAACCTGGATACTCAGGCACTCTCTGAGCCCTGGCAGAAACACCATTCCTCCCACCCTTCGGCCTTACCTTCTTATGACTCTTCTTCTTAACCACAGCCATCACCTTTGATCTATGGTCTTCTCTCAAGTGAAACATCAGCATGTGCTTTTAACAAAGATTGTTTATATTTTATTTTAAGTAAGAAACAACAAGAAAATTCAAAGCAAGAGAAGAAACAAGTTACCCTGTTTGATATACAAAACAATCACGTGCTATCTATAGAACTACGAAAATAGTCATGTGATGTATATTGTCAGCCTTTGTGTTGTAGTTGTAGTTGTAGTTGTATATAAACGACTATTACAAAGGTAGATATTTATAAAGAATTACCAAGCCTATTTTGAAATCTATATCAGGGTATAGGTTGACAAAAGTACAAAGGGCAAATCCTTTTTTTTTTTTTTTTTCAGTTTTAGTTTTATACGGAGGCGTAGGGGTCTTCGGGCAGCTCTGGGTTTGCCAATCCTTCTTCTTAAAATTTTTCTTCTTCTTCTTCTTCTCCTGAGAGAAAGATTTCTGTGCTCTTCGTTTGGCTCAAAGCAGCTTCTGAATTTTTTCATTTAAAGAAAAATTAATTACTTTTCCGTTTTGGGTAAGTCCAAAATAAATGGTGATGGGAGCCAATCCCGATACGATGAGGATTTGTAGAAACTCCTATTCTATCTTCGATATTATATAAGTAGAGTTAAAATATATATAGGCTTGAGATTTGAGGATTTACGTTTTGCTTTTCCATTTAGAGTTCCCATAGATAACTTAAAAGATGCCAAAGGAGATGGAAGTAAGGAAACCGAGGACGGGGTTCCTGTTCACGTTTTTCTATATATTTATTATACAATCTGTGCCCAGTGCCATCATCTCGGGTGGTATAGAGTTTGCTATTGCGTATGGTATGTACCACAGCGTCTCTGGTAAGATCACTCTGTGGCGGTTCCCGCACACGCTGAGTGGTGACTGTGCCCTGACTGTTTTCATTCAGGTTTGTGTCACAGTTGTTTTAGAAGAGCTGTTTGTGGGGTTGGAGGACTATAATGGACGCTGCGGGAAAATACCGTGTCCGTGGGTTCCTAAGAACAAGTGGGTGAGGCTCTACTTCGATGTAGACCGTGGTATGCGCAGGATGTATGCGGAGTACCTTGACTACGAGGACACAACCACTGACGAGGAGAAAAGGCGAATGGTAGAAGAGAACCCTGATACCAGCAGGACCACTGAGGAAAGCGAGGACGTTGCTCGCAAGGAAGAAGACGAGGATGAGGACAATAGCTCCAAAGATGGCCTGAATACTAAAAATGGGTTTAAACCTATGACTACTAAGGAGTATCTCCGCAAATTGATTATACACTACGACAACCACGGTGTATTTTGGAACTTCGTGGAGTGGCTCATCCAGAAGGTTGCCCGTGGTCTGATTATGGCTGCTCTCATTTGGTTCTTTGTGTGGCCTGTTTGTATGGGTATTCTTGCCGGTATCGGACACAAGTTTAAGGACCATGATTACTATTTTAACCACTACCCGCTTCCACAAGTCATGAAGCTAATCTATGCAGTGGCTATTGCATTTGCATGTACACCTATGTCCATCATAGCGGTCATGTTACGGAACGACTGGTACGAGATACAGTACCAAGAAAGTCTCAAAAATCAAAACGACCTGGAGTCGATTGACCAATCTTCTCAGGAAGATATCGAAATAGACGGCTAAGTCGTAACTATTTATTTATTACTTTTTTTCTTTTTTCTTTCCCCGTTATTTTAACTTTTATCGATCAAATATTAATGGATTAATTTGTTAACCAAGATTTATTTGGCTCCTATTTGATTGAAGTATTTCTTTTTTTCTTCTAGAATTACTTATTTTTCCACTTCATTATACACCACGTTAATTCCCTTTTTTTATTTCTTTGTTCACTCATTTCTAATATTTTATTATTAATACCTTTAATTGTTAATTACAGTTCTATCTTTCATTTATTGGTTAAGATACCATCGAATAATATTTGTTGTTGACGAGTATTACTAGTGCTCACTTTTATTGATAATCAAATATTATATCTTTTCTTTACATAGAATTTCATCTGTACTTCAATACATTCTGAAATAATTACAAAAACTAGTTTTCCGCATAAGAAAAATATATCAATAACAAATAACTAAAGAATAGAAAAGTATTTAAATAAGATAGAATATAATAAAAAAAAAATAATAACAAATTAAACAGAGAGGAAGAGAGAGAGAGAGAATGTCTTTTAGAATGCCATTTAAACTACATTTATAATTTTTTTTTTTAATGTCGTGCTTGAATTTTTATATTTTTTTTAGTTTTTTTGGGTATAGTTATTGTACAATGTGGGTCTGGTCATTAGTGTTAATAGGTGAGGGAGAATGAAATTAGATTAGAATTTCAGGGTATCTTCTCAGTTTGGTGTCATGACGATCAGCTTCGTTAGTAGTTTCGCCTTCAGTGTCCTCGTCCTCGGAGTCGTACTCGTCCTCAAGCAGGCTACAGATAGCATAGTCCTTGAGCAAGTTGACTCTTTGGTAAGTTTCCAAGAACTCCTGTAGATCTTCATCATCGGTTTCCTTTTCTGCTTCCAGCTTCATGGACTTGATCATGTTGGCCAGTTCTTCTTCGTCCTCGTCGTCAGCGCAGCTTCTTTGGTTGGTGCTGTAAGTTTGGTAGGTTCTGTCGTACTTAGGAGTGTTTTCGCTGATGATGTATCTTGGCGTTAGCATTGGGATGGAGGACAAAGTAGGCAGCTGTCTGACTTGTGGTTGGCTTGTGTAGCTGCTGTTTTGTACTAGTTGGAATGGCTGTAGTGGTTGTTGAGCCATTGGTTGTGTAACTCTTGGTTGTTGTACGCTACTACTTAGAGGAGGTACTCTAGTTAGTTCTGGGTATGAGTTTACTAGCGGACTAGAAGTGCCGGAGGAGGTCTTTGAAGAGCCAGAAGGCGAGTGGATGAAGTGTGGTTCTGGTGGCTGTGTGTGTTGTTGTTGTTGTTGTTGAGGGATGGTTTGGTGTTGGTATATTGGTTGGTGGTGTACGAACTGAGGGTTAGCGACCAGGACATGACCAGCATGTTCAGGGAGTTGTTGGGCCATGTTGCTGGCCAACTTTGTGAAGAATTGAGTAGCGGCCACGACAGGGGCGCGGTGTTCGAACTCCTGTGTGTAGATGGTTGGTGCCATGATTGCTTGGACTCTGTCGCCGAGTGCGGGGGTGTAGACAGGTTCGTGGTTTGGCATCTCCACTTTAACCCAGTGTTCGTAAGAGACTGGCTGTGGTGGGGAAGGAATATGCATTTGGTGGTGCATTTGCTGTTGTTGTTGTGCGTATCTGTAGCTGTCCATGTCCATTTGAGGGTGGAACTGAGGAACCTCCGTGGTTCTTCTGTTGACGCGCTTTGAGCCCACTTTTGGACCGCGCTTCTTCTTTGGCACGCCGTTGGCGAGGTCTCCCAAGTGAATCTTCAAGTGTTTCTTGAGGTCCTGTGGTCTCTTGAATTTTTTCGCACAGGTAGAGCAACTGAAGGGTTTCAAGGGTACGTGTACGCGGAGGTGTGAGGTAATGTGGTCTCTCTTCTCTGTCTTTGTAGTGCAGAACTCCCAGTGGCAGTTCAGCTGCAAGTTCTTCTGCGACTTACGGCCAACATGGTCCTGACACAAGTGGTGGTACAGCATCTCTGCCTGATCGAACACCTTGTTACAACTATCCCACTTGCAGAGCAAGGGAGGCTTGCCTTCCTTGCTCTTAGTCTCATCCTCCGAATGTGGCTCGTAAGGCGGCGTGTTCATAGAGTATGGGCTCTTCTTCATCGCCACAGGCTCAGCGTCGGGACTGGGCAGGTTCACAATATTGTTGATACTGGTAATGTTCTTGCTTTCGTCATTCAGCAACGTCTCCAATCTTACCATTTTGTGTTGTGTTGTCTTGTGTTGTTATTGTTTTGTCTCTCTTGCTAATGTTTCTGAAACTTTGAAATCCTGGTTTCACTATCCTTTTATACAAGATAAAGAAAAAGAGATTTTCTCTGAATCAACGCAAATCCTTTATTAATAAGAAAAAAAATTTTTTTTTGATTGTTATTAACGGCTTTTTTCTCTTGTAATAAAACTCAGGGTCTTTCCCCAAGGCACAGAGAATCGCAAGAGAGAATTGCGATTACACAAAGAGAAATGCGATTACACAGAGAGAATTACAGAGAGAGTATGAGAGAATTACACAGACGGAATTGCGATTACACAGGGAGGATTGAGTTGCGATTACACAGAGAGACACAGTACAATACAGAGAGACACAGTACAGTACAATACACAGTACAATACAAACACAGCACGACGCAGAGAGACAAGTACCACAGACAGACACAAATCACTCCACGACTTCGTCTCTGCTTTTTCCGGTAAATCTCCCTTCTAGCCCCCCCGTGATATCACCACAGCCAAAAAAAAAAGAAAAAAGAAGAAACTAAAAAGAGGGTTTCTGCCCAGGGGGGGTTTCGGAAGGTGGAAAGTGGAAGGGAGGCGTTTGTTGTATCTCTTCCTCTTTCTCTCTGAGACAAACGCAGTATGACAAAATGTAAGACAAACTCGTGGCTCCACTTGTCCTCTCCAGGGAAATTAACTTTTGGGTTCTTAGCGTAATTCTTAGCCCATTTTTTTTTTTCTTCCGCGCCCCCACTTTTTTTTGTGGGATGATAAAATTTTTTTTTCTCAGGGGTAATTGTTTATCATTCTTTTGTGTTTTTTATCACATGGTTTGTTATCATTATTTTACTTCTACGTCACATGGTTTGTTATCATTATTTTATTTCCACGTCACATGCACTAATATCACTTTAACTGTTATCAGTCACACCTGTATCCGTACAGTATTATCGCCAAGAAAACTTTTCTTTAATTATAAAGCCATTGGTTCACATTTAAGAAATGAATTAAATCAAAATGAGAAAGAGGTAGGGGAAGAAAAGGTGACTAGAGAATAAACATGTCTAAGCACCACCATTTGAAGTATGTCAAGCAGCAGTACAGGGACAGGAAGCTGGTGGCTGCGATAGTCGAATTGGTTGCTAAAAACGACCATGACTCGTTGGCGTACATAGCGCGGACGTGCGGTGTGCCGCCGCAGCTGCGGTACGTCGTGTGGCCTATCCTGCTCAAATACCACCCGATGTGTATATCCCCAAACATTATGAGTAACACCGTGGTATGGGATCCCGTTACCGCAAGCTACCACTTGACCAACCCAGATCAAAAGAACAGCGACGCAATGCTCGATGAAGTGTCCGCGAACTCATCGGGCTCAGAAGATACAGACAGCGATTTTACAGCGCAGATGGAGAAAGTGGTCGTCAGAGACCTGAAAAAATACTTTCTGACAAGGGTCGCACCGCCCCCATCATCACAGACCACCTCCAGCACTTCATCATCTTCCACTTTGGAGACTGTGCCCACTTTGGCCAACGAACATGAAATTATAGAGACTTTGAAAGACGCCATACTCAAATTCCTGAACAAGTGGTCCAGGATATTCAAATACGAAATAGGACTGACATGGATAGCCCTGGGTCTCGCGGAATGGTACCCCTGTTTGTTACCGCCCCAGTTCGATAACAACGATGACAATTTCATCGTGCTGAGTGGTAGGAGACACGTACACATGTCCAATGGTAGTAACTCAACTCTAAACTCTAACTCCCTCTCGTATTTGTTCAGCGAATACCCCTTACCATCCCAAATAAGAGATAAGCTGCCAACTAAGACCATATTCTCCTTCGACCAACTCTACGAAAGACTGGCACTGGTGCTGTTACATTCTCCAGATACCGCAATAGAACAGAGAAAGATTAAGAGGGATTTCCCACAGGATTCGATGCACATTACCCACTATTTCCCAGTTCTTTCAGGTGGGGATCTTTCCTTTAGAACGCAAATCTTCTTCAAAGTTTTTTCCTCGATCTTACCTGAACTGTATCAGCCTTTGACCGAAGAGATAAATCTGCAACCCAACTCATCAAGGACAAGTTGGCTATACTGGTGGTTCAAATGTTCTGGTGCTAGGGCATTGCAAAGACAAGATAGAGGTAGGATATGGGATCTATTCCTAGGCTGGAGACCAACACCTAATAAAAACTCGATCAATTTCTACCTGAATTACAACACAAAGA
This sequence comes from Nakaseomyces kungkrabaensis, assembly GCA_030556385.1. Classification (NCBI taxonomy): domain Eukaryota; kingdom Fungi; phylum Ascomycota; class Saccharomycetes; order Saccharomycetales; family Saccharomycetaceae; genus Nakaseomyces; species Nakaseomyces kungkrabaensis. The sequence goes on along the minus strand of JAKTPY010000004.1, from coordinate 114,669 downwards.
GCTTCAGCCATCTGTACAACAAGACCCCTGCAATTTGTAAAAATGAAATATGGAATGAAATTGAACATAACGATACTTTCTGGTTCCCAGACTTGGACACTATCCCATTGGGAACACCACCTTACACACACGATGTCACAATTATAAAAGAGCTTTTGAGACGAAACCAGTATGATGAACAAGTAGGAACCATAGATGGTAATCACCAACAACCAAACCATGAACAACAAATATCTTTCTCCATCATCAGTCCCCACACACAACTAATCTTCATTTATGTCGCGATCATGCAGTTCAATGAGTTCAAATTGTTAGAATTCGAAGAAACTGAGATCGCAGAATTCTTAAACAACGTTCCAATGCTCTCTAAGGCAGACGACATGCGGTTCAGAAAACTATTCGACAGTGGAAACACCATTGACAACCAGATGTCCCACGAAGAAATATCCAAAAGACCCAGCACATCGTCAAATCCACATATGCTCATAGAGGTCGGAAACGACGGAAAATCGTCTCATTCCTTTAACGATCTTATGAAAATGACAGGTGACATTTGGCGTAAGTGGCTATGGCGAGAACTAGAAGAAAGTCTCAACAATGACTAAGGATTTCTTATCTTTTGAATCATCATTTGGTATTTTATCATAATTTACGTATCGTGGTCCCATGCAACGGTTATACTCCGAGCAAAAAAAAATTTTTTTCTCTGTGCTCCAACGGAACCCTCCTGTTTATTCTGCTGATTAAATTTAGATTTTGACATCGATGAGTAAGCTATCGATAACCACTTCTATGGCAACTGGTAGAAGGATTAGAAGCTACTAGAGAATAATTGTATAAAAACTCGAGGTGTAAGAAGACATCGTGTAAAGGAGACCAAAAAGGGCAAAATAAACATTAAACAAAACAAAAGGGACGACTACCAATAAAAGAGAAAACAAAGTACTAGAATAAATAGCCATGTCGTTGATGGAAACTGTGCGAGGGTTTATGCTCTCGACAACAGAGCTCAAGGTTCGTCAGGCCACTGATGATAACGAGATGGCTGGAGCTACGGGGACATTGATGAATGAGATATCTGTCCTGACTTACAGCAAGAAGACGTTGAAAGATGTTATACAAGTGATACGGAAACGTCTCTCCGGTATCAATAAGAAAAACAACCATAAAAATTGCTTGCATGTATTGAAGACGTTAACCTTGGTGTCATATCTCCTAAATAACGGGTCTAATGACTTCATAGCTTGGCTTAAGAGCACTAAATATGTTATTGAATATCTGGCTAACTTTGAAGCACAAGCAGACTCGGACGAGCCAATGGTGAAACAGATACGATTTCTCTGTACAGACATCTGTACGTTATTAGAAGATGAAGAATTGTTGGAGAAAAGGCGAAGAGATATTATTCAGTTCAGGTCAAGTATTTCCTCACCGGGTAGGAAATCAACAGATAATAGCCATATAAAGTCGTATGATAGACAATTTCAGTTAAATCGACCCCAATCAGAGAAGTTTTTTGATGATAATGAGGATGTTCATTATATCGAAGCAGGTGAAAGATTGGATGATTTGTTGGACTCAAGTGATACCAAGTTAAAGAAAAGAATTTTAAGACGGCCTTTGACATCAGTAAGTAGAACTCAATTAGAATCTCTACAAGAAGAAGAAAACATTACTTCGAAAGAGAACTCTCCTGAAAAGGAATATAAATTCTCACTTAATAATCCTTTCAGGTAGAATCAATTAGTTTTTCGAAGTATAGTTGGAATATCTCTTTTGAAACTGAAACCATATGTAAATCATTTTTTTAAACTGCTTTTTTTAATGAACGATGATGAAACTAATGCTAATGATTAAATATGTCAATTGAGGCCTTTTTTGTTAAAAAAACTAAAAGCTCCATTTTTTAAATAAAATAATTTGTAACATGGAAACAAATGCATATGCTTATAAAAAAAGACTATAAAATCGTATGTACAAAAAAGAATGGGTCTAAATACCAATGTTCTTCAATTCTACGGCAAGTCTGGTGGTAGAAATATCATCTTCTGAAAAAGTTCTCAAATCGTATGTAATTTCTTGTTCTAATGCCGGAAATTTTTTAGTTAGAAGACCTCCAAGTACAATGGTCTCTATTTTGACGTTCTCAGTAGTCTCTGAAGGACTATTGGATTCAAAAATAATCTTCCAAATGTCTTTCATCTTACCAACAACCATTTCATCCGTTAGATTTTCTGGAAAATTATCAGTTAGGATAAATATAGTTTTACAGATTCCTTCTTTTACTCTCCAGGTCGTACTCATTTTGTGATTAGTTAACAAAATCTTTGAGAACTTCAAAATTTCGTCAAGAACTTCAAATGGATAATAGTCCTTAAATAGCTTACAAGCTGCTGCAGTTTCTTTTAGAGCAGATAAAATAAAAGAGACCGAATCAACATTTTCTTGAGTTAAATGTTGATTCACAGAATCTGTCTTTATTCTCTTATTTGATGGTGATTCATTACCTTCTTCATTATCCTCCTCGACATTGCAGACAATCTCATTCAAAAGAGTAACTAATTTCTCAAATAATGGACGTGATGGTCTTATTTGTAGATATTTTATGAAGCTTAGCACTATTGCTTTGACGTACTTCTTATTGTTTCTTGATACTTCTGTCAAGAGAATTGATTCTACCTTTTGGACCAAATTTTCATTTTTTAAGAAAAAAGATTGTGATTTTGTTATTAACGAAACAAGTGCGCTAACAATATCTTCTTTACCATCCCAGGAACGACCTGCCAATGATTCTAAAGTGATTTCAAATAGTTCATTGATGGTTTTTTCATTGGTACTTTCATTAACATTATTGGAGAGTGATATAATTGACTTCGCACAAGATCTTCTATTAGCGTAATCAGCTGAATTGATTTGAGTGCGTAAAACTGATAAAATCTCTTCAAAGTATAGTTTAATGTTACCAATACCTGAGGAAGATGTTTCAGTCCAGATATTTGAAAACAGAGTTGAAACACTTTTCTCAACATCATTTTGACCTATAAAAACTATAGGAGTTAAAATAGTCCCCAAATCAGCAAATTCGGAAGGAGAATTTTTAAAAATGGATTCGATTGCAATTCCAACAACAACTTTAATGTGACCAACCGAATTTGAAAAGTAAAACTCCTTTAGTTTTTTGGCATATTTCAAAGCCTTGTCTGGACTGACAATTTTAAATATATATCCAAATGTTTTGGCATAAGAAACAGCAATTTCTTCATTTCTATCCTCAAACATATTAATACATTGCTTCAGTAATTTACCACTGAAAGGTTTTACTGAGGTAGTATATCTTTTAATTAGAAGGACAATAACCTGTGCAGCTGCAACCTTTGAAGGAAGTCCAATCGACTTTTTTATTGCTCTTATTGAAGCATCGACATTATCACTAACAATATCGTCACTAGAATTGTTTATTAAAGTTGATATGGTTTCAAAAAGAGGTGACGTTGTGATACCATTCCCTCTGTGTTTATCTATTTCCTTCATATTGATGTTGTAACTATTAGCATTTAATGCCAGGTAGTTTAGTACTTGTGGTTCTAAAGAGGAAAATAAAGTTGTAAACTGGAAGATAAGATCAGGAGCGAATGGTGAAACAGCTTGTGGTGAATTTTTCACAAGATCCAGTAATAACTTTAAAGCAAAACTTTTAACGTCTTCTGCGTCGCTATTGATACCTTTGGTTCCTAACAAAAATGGTAAGATTGTTGATAAAATTTTCTTTGATTTTTCCTGGGTGACATGTTTATTAGTATCGATGGATTTAACCAACATCTTAGAAAGGACAGACGTGAACTTTGTACCAATTTCCCTAACACTCTCTTTGATGTCATCCATTGATCTGAATGCCATAGTCCAAATATCTAGGATTTTATCTGCAAATTTACTTTCAGGTTGTGTTTGAATCAGATTTAATAAAGCTGCTGTGCTTGCCTCTCTAACTCTCCATTCTTTATTACCCATTCCACTCAATAGTTCATCCAAAATAACTTTGAAGTATGTTTCTACTGTTTTCTTGGTATCAACAATTAAACTATTCCATATGTCATTCATAGATTGTGCAACAACTGTGTATGGGTCAAATTTATATCTGAATAGTTTTGGAATTAACTTCTTGGCTACTTCGTCATTGTCAAGTAGATATTTTTCAAGTGAAGATTTCGACATGATAGCACCCAAACTAAAGGCAATACCTTTTCTCGAAGACCATAGCATAGAGTTCTTTGCTAGAGACATAAATTGATATACAATACTTGGATCACCGACTTCAGATGCTAAACTTAAAATATCTTTGTAGGTACTAATTGAGCCATCACCTGTGTTCATTGTGTCTTGATCAAATAATTCTGTGTTTTCAGACACAGCCCCAGAAGATAATTTCATCCCATCAGTTGTAGACGTAAACGATTTGAATAATCCCTTAATCATATCTTCCTTAAGATCCGATGAACCCATTTCATAGATCAGACTTAGACCACGAGCAGCTGATTCCTGGACAAGTTGATCCTTATGAACCAATGCAGAAACGAAACACTTATGAATCTCAGAACAATTATCTTTAATAAGGTCTAGTTCACCTAAATATTGTACAAGAGATAACAGCCATATAGTTCCCGCTTTTCTTTGGTTAGGATTTGGATTAACGCACATCCCCATGATTCTTTTCAAGACATGTTCAAAGTTTTTATCTGTGAATTTTTTCTTCAAAATAGCAGTTAATTCTGGGGCTAAAACGTCAATACTATAAATTAACTTTTTTGAGTACCAACCACCTGCAACAATAGACCAACCTTCACCGACAGTAAATGTGTAGTCAATTTGTTTTGAATTGAAAGTATCGAATAATAAATCGCAGATCGCAACAGTTGTTGACTCATCGGCATACAATGACAAATAAGCCAGTATTTCTGTGGCTGATTCATCATTCATATAGTTTTTTTTTAGGTTGTCAATGAGGGAAGTTACCAAATCTTGCCTCTTTTGATCAGGTAGCTTCGATAGCAAACCATATTTAGTTAATTGTGATAAAACAGCGAACACGACATTTTTGGCTGATAATGACTCCTTCGAGATGAACCCATTGATTAATGTAATGGATTGCTCTAATATTTGATTGTGAATCTCTTCTCTGTAAAGACTTCTCATAAATAATCTTGGCAAAGTATAAGAAATTACAAGGATTGAGGGTAAAATAGTTCCAAATGTAGTTGTATTAAACTCGGTAAAGTCTTTTGGAAGAGTGAATTTACTCAAAACTGCAGAAGATCTCTCTAAAGATGTTGAAATAATAATACCTATGCAATTTGCTGCCTTACCTAGGTCATAATTATTCTTAGTAGTAGTATTTTGCACAAATTGTATTAAGTTATTCAATTGTTCTTCGAGATCTGAGATAGTTTCATTGTTGCATGATTTCAGCAACTGTAATAAAAAGTCAATAAAGATCTTATCCTTTTGCTGTGCTAGAGATATTTGTTTACCAAGAGTATTCTTTTCGCAAAATTCGTCCAATAAAAATCTCAGAAACTCTGTGAACCACTTATCATTAATATCTTTTATGTGGTCAGTGACAGCATTCATAACAGTTTCATCTGACTCTAAAGACTTCTCAATTCTGATGGACCAATCTTGGTCCTGGATGATTGTGGTTTGTTTATTGTAACTGACTTCGGTGATCAAACAATTTCTGATGAATCTGATTGCATTATTTAGACATTTGCTGATTATGCTACTATGAGAAGAACGTTCTTTGACAATTTCGTTAAGAACTAACTTAGTCATGTCTTCAAAAGGTGGAAGTTGTGATTCAGCCGAGGTTGTTCCTAATTGTTCCTCTAATGTTTTAATATTCTTTTCAGAGTCAAATTTTGAAATAGAGGCCTGGTTCACTCTAAACCAATAAGGTTGTAACCCTTTGAATGACTCCTCGATAATATCAAATTTATTGTCTCTGGAGGTACCCAAAATATTTATCATTCTTGCATCACAGTCATCGAATGGGAAAGCGGCATTGGCAAATTTAATCACAACATATCTGGTAGCCATTATAGATTCTTCCATGTCCTTAGCTTCAGATGTTCCAGTTAACTGCCTTTCTTCTATTTCATATTTGTAGAAATCATCGGTAATAATTTTCTTAAGAAGTGTCTTTAATTTGAGTTTACTATTTGGTTCAAGTTTTGGTAAATGTGGAATTATTTGACCAAGTGCATGTTGAATACTGGAGCGACATTGTGGCAAGTCCCCTTTTAAGGAATCTAAAAGAAATTCAACATATGATAGATCTTTCACCAACTCAAAATCCTGAGCCAATAGATCACCTAGAGTCTCATATTGAAGTTCCCTCTGCTTAATTGCAACAGAAAATTGTTGAGTTGTAGAGCCTAATTGTAATTTGGGCCAGCCAGCTGTCTGTATACTATTTCTTATCATTGATGGTAAATTCATTTCGAAATTTTCATTATTAGAAGAAGTGTTATTGGAAAGCAGTATTAAATTTTTATAATTAAATTTGGCAACATGTCTAATAAAACTTAAACCCAAAGAAGCCAACTTCTGATTAGTTGAATTCAGAGTGATAGAGCTGATCAATTTGATCTTTTCTGGGTTAGTGGTAGCATACTCACTTCTAACTAATATATTCAAAATGCTCTCTTGTAAGTCAGATTTAGTTGGTGGTACTGCCATTGATTTATTACCAGTAAACATCTCGATCAGGAAGTCTATTAATGTAGGTTCCTCATATGGAATGTGCAATCTCCTGATTCTGGTCAAGGCCAGCTCTCCCAATTCAGAGTTATCAGTACAGACAACGCATAAAAATATAATCAAAAGCACTACTTTCTCTTCAATTGAATCTGTTGCTGTGGGTACAGACATCTGTTCTTCTGTAGATATCACAATTAAACCCCTGGTAACAAAATGGAAGATTGCGGTCTTATAACGTAGCAATTGATCCTTATTGAACGAGACACCAGCTTTGTAAGTGAAAAACTCGATCTCAGATGCAGATAAACCAGGAGATGAGTAACCCCTTGGAATAATACCACCATTGCTAGAACTGCTACCATTATTTGGAATCATTACGAAAAATTTGGTAAATTTGGACATTATGAACCTAAGATCTTCTGGGTCTTCTGGTTTTAAAAATGCAGTCATCTCATCTTCATCTAACGAAGCTACCATGGGAGGTTTCCACAGCAAGGTCAACTTACACAACAAATTGAACATCCTCGAACCACAAGTCTCGCTTAATTTAGAGATCCCGTTAATCACCATAGGAAACAATTTCATCGCTTGCTCCGCAGTAGTATACCTGTCTACACCCTTAGAGGCAAATAGCAGAGAATATAGAGCTACTGTACCGTTGCAATTGGGACTCTTGGCTTGTTCTATAAGACGTAATACTGGTACTTCCACGGAAGGCAGCGAACCTAACCGTTGTAAAATATTCTTAATACTCTCAAACACTTGTTTCCTTACTGCCTCATGCGGAGACGCAAGCTTTAACAGTAATGGTGGTAGAAACGTAGTCAACACATTCTGAAACTTGTCCTCAGTATCCGCTAATGCAAATCTCAGATCTACCTTCTCAACCAACTCTATTTCCTTCTCCATTTCCAGTTGGATCTAATGTAATATGGTAATTGATATAGTTCCTAGAAAAACAAGTCATTTAGCAGAACAATAAAAGAAATAGAGAATAAAAGTGTCTAGCCGCCCAAGTACTTTTTTGGACTCTCCCTTTAAAGGTTTTTTGCTCTGTAAGCGCGCCACCCAAAAAAAAAATTTGGAAAATAGGCCAAAGGTCACGTGCAACAGGGTAACATTATTATTTGAACCTAACTCCGATGTAATATTATTGTATCTTGTTCAAACCACTAATGTATATATACAGATGTATTGTTATTAGTCTAGACATTCATGATATTGCTAATGTATACAAAGATCATTTCAGTTTGTACAATGTATAGAGAATTAAAGTATGACAGGTAACTAAGTAGCAAGGCCAATTGACATGTCAAATTCACTAGTCTTACATTAAGAGATGTCTAATCACTGAGAAATAACAATGATATAGCTTTACAGGATTGAATAATGTACTAAAGGAAGTATATTTATATAGCACAATGGTTTTCCTTTTTTATTTTTTTCTTTCTTTCTTTCTTTTTTTTGCCTACGAAGAAAAAAAAGAACTTTTTTGGACCCTGAATGCAGAACAATGGGAATTCAGTATTAAGTTAAAGGGTACTTCAAGCAATAGCTGCTTTTTGTATATTGAGTTGTGAGATACTGTATTGAATCTTACGTGATGTTAAAATGCTATGTGATGTTGTAAATGAATATTAGAAAATAATGATAATTTGTAAAAACTGTTCTTATTCTTGATTTTTCGATGAGATCGGATCTATGCTCTAGGAAGTGAAAGAGGGTGAAGGCTTCATATTGTCAGCACAAATATGTGATATATACATGCATTAGAGTTGCGCTATTTGGAACAATTTTTTTTTCTCGAGAAAAGTTTACGACTAAATTTTCTTTTTTTAGGTCTTTTCTTTTTCTTATTGTGAACCATTGTTCTCGGTGAACACCGAAAAGACAAAAGGGCAGCCCTTGGAAAGAATTTTCTTTTCTATTTCAACACCAATTGATTAAAAGATATAAACATAATAGCAATTTTAATTTATTCTTGGTAAAAAAAATAACTGTAACTAATAATTAAAATATATAGGACAAAAATAACGAATGATGCTTAGAAGTGGTGCTCTAAGGTTTGCTGGAATCAGGTCTAGACTGTTGTCAACAGTTGCTGAGCCAAGATTGAAGAGTTTCAAGATTTATAGATGGAATCCAGACCAACCTGAAGTGAAGCCTAAGTTGCAAGAGTTCAAGGTTGATTTGAATGAGTGTGGTCCTATGATTCTTGACGCTTTGATTAAGATTAAGGACGAACAGGATGCCTCGCTGACTTTCAGAAGATCGTGTAGAGAAGGTATCTGCGGTTCTTGTGCTATGAACATCGGTGGTAGAAACACGCTGGCATGTTTGTGTAAGATTGACCAGGATACTTCCAAGCAGGTCAAGGTTTACCCACTACCACACATGTTCATTGTCAAGGACCTGGTTCCAGACTTGACTAACTTCTACCAACAATACAAGTCAATCAAACCTTGGTTACAGAGAACCTCGTACCCAGAAGATGGTAAGGAGGTGCTACAAAGTATCGAGGACCGTAAGAAGCTAGATGGGCTTTACGAATGTATCCTGTGTGCTTGTTGTTCTACTTCTTGTCCATCTTACTGGTGGAATCAAGAAGAGTACTTGGGCCCTGCTGTATTAATGCAATCCTACAGATGGTTGGTTGACTCCAGAGATCAAGCTACCCAAGAGAGAAAGGATATGTTGAACAACTCCATGTCTTTGTACAGATGTCACACCATCATGAACTGTACCAAGACTTGTCCAAAGGGTCTAAACCCTGGTGAAGCCATTGCCAGAATTAAGCAACAATTGGCTTTTGAGTAAGCTGTTAATTTGTGTGCTTATAAAAAAAAGAAAACAATACCTATTTATTTTAGAACCAATAATAAGGGGAGGAAATTCATGTATAGAAGAGCTTTCATCTCCTGTGGCGTATTTATTTATTAAACTATATAAAAATTATTTATTTATTATTTCACTTCAAGAATATTGAACTCATTTTATCTTAATTGTGAGGTAAATAGCCCTTGTCACCTTAGCTTTCAACGTTTTTTTTCAGAAAGCCGGCTTCCTCCTTTAAAACGCTCTTTGAACAAAAAAACAACAACTGAAAAAGATAACAACACGTTCTCTAGTAAACAGATATAAAACAATCAAACAGGCTTTTGCTAATACTTTCAAGACTACAAAGTGTTTTACGAGGAGCACAGAAAAAATATAGTACACTATGACGAAAAAGGCATCTTTTGTGACAGTAAGAGGTAAAGCTATCTCCTTGGAGTCGAAGACCGAAGGTTTACTAGCTAAATATTCTACATATGCCCAAGCTACGAGTTCCGATGTCAATTCGCAGGAGAAGAAACTTGATGAGCAGATTGAGAAGATTTTATTCGAGAGACAAGAAATAGTTGAAGAGTTGAATAAGATTTCAGAGGATACCCCTAACATCTCTGCTTCGAAATTATCGCAATTACAACGTCATAGAGAGGTGTTGCAGGACCATTGGAAGAGTTTTAGGAGTATACGATCAAGTATACAACAAGAGAGAAACCGTTTGAATTTGTTGTTTAGTGTTAAAAATGACATCGCTCAGGAACAACAGACAGATGAAAACGGTATGTTTAATGATGAGGACCAGTATATCCAAAATGAATCGCGTAGAATTGACCAATCCCATAACATATTGGATAGATTGATAGTGCAAGCCTGGGAGACACGTGAAAATTTCAATGCTCAGAGTTCTACCTTAAATTCTGCAGGCAACAAAGCATTACAAACTTTACAAAGAATCCCGGGCGTTAACACTCTGATAGGTAAAATAGGTACCAGAAGAAGAAAGAATGCTATTATTTTAGCTACTGTAACTACTGTTTGTATACTACTATTATTTTTCACCTGGTAATTTTAATAGGACACCACTTACAATACAATTATTGACATATATTTAAATATTAATATTTGTAATAGTTGCAACTATATTAATATTCTGCCCAGTCTGTAAGAACTCTGTCTCTGAGAGAGGTAAAAAAAGAGATTTAGTTTTTATAAAACTATATTAGAAAAGAAATAGAATATTAATAACTTAATTTTTTATTCGAATTTAAACAGTAAATAAAAGCAATTGAAAGATTATTAGAGGAAGTAATTACATGATCAATATAAAAAGTTCATTCAAAATAATAATTTTTAATGGTGATTATGCGGCATAATTAAGTAAAAAGAAAAAAAATTGATACAAAATAAGTAATGTAAGGATAATGTAACCTACATAATGGGTAAGTTATAAACCTTAAATATGGGTTTTTAAAGGTCTTTGGTATCCATGTTTTAGTAAAAGGATTTAAAAAAAATAATTAAAAAATAAAGTCAAATAATAGAATAAAAGATATGTTGACAACTATCAAAATTTCAAAATAAAATCTAGCTGGAATGCAGAGAGATTAAGAACCAGAAAGACTAGGCCAATCGTTAGAAAATTAATAACAAATATTACGACTAATAATTGTTGCTGATTGTTTAGTATTAAAGACAAAACAATAAGATGACAGTATTAGTATCATATGTGGACTGGATATTTGTGTGTAAAATAGTGATACGATTATTATTAGGTACATCACTATATATCACATCATTATCTCAAAATTTTATTATTAGGAGTGAAATGAAGAAAATGAGATTAAAAAATTAATTGGAAATGTACGCATCAGCTAGAGTTCTTCTCGTCACCAACTTCATGAGCTGAACGTTGGTCAAACGAGTTTGATTGTGAATTACCCAAAGATGCAGTTTCAATAGACTCTTCTTCCAAGACTGTGGTAGCATGTTGATTCGTTCTGTCTCTTCTACCACCGCCTTGGCGGGAGACTGAAGTGAATCTAACAAACTTACCAGACTCTTCTGGTCTTGGAGGGACATCGTTAGTGTCTGTCTTCTTTGCCTTCAAACTTTCACCTTTCTCGCTACCAGAGCCAGCATCCTCGTCGTTGTGATAAGAGAAGTCAGATAAGTCGGACAAAGCTCTCTTTCTGTTTCTGTTGTTCCAACCTGGACGTCTGTGCCAGAACTTTTGGAACTTCTCCTTGTAAACAGCCAAAGGCCAATTAACTGGAGATTCGTGACCTTGGTAAATGAAGAAATCGTAGATCAAGGCACCCACCATGGAACCCCAGAATGGCACAATCATAGGAACCCAGAAGTAACGGTGGTGGTGAATCCACAAGTTCTTTCTGTCGAAACCTAGAGCCCATAGAGCCAAACGTGGACCTAAGTCACGAGCAGTGTTCATGGCAGAACCAGTTTGGAAAGACATAGAAGAGTTAACAACCAAAGCCATTAAGAACAATAGCAATGGGAAGACATCAGCTGCCAGCGAGGTATATGGATCTGTTAGCGCAAACACACATAATTGCATAGCAGCGGTACACATGAATTCTGAGGTAATTTGTCTTTCAGTTGACAAATAAGGTCTTGGGTAGGTAACGAAGAATGAAGCAACAGTTTCACTTTCGTACCAGTTTGGGTAACCTTCCATGATAACTCTTTTGTAGAAAATGTATGAAAGCATACAAGCACAGAAACCACCCATTAGTTGACCAGCGAAGTAGATAGGCATCTTCTTGGCTGGGAAACCTCTGAAGAAGAACGTAGTCACAGTAGCAGCAGGATTTAAATGGGCACCAGAAATGGCAGAACCACCAGATGAGAAATAACCCATGACGACGGCAGAAGCCCAACCCAATGGCACATTGTTGTAAGTACCAGATGGAGTAGTAGAGACTAATAGAGGCATAGTGTTCAAGATGTGTAAAGTATCGTTAGTAACTGCTCTGGTTCTGTTCAATTCAGCCACAGCAGCAAAATATTCGTTTTTTTGAATCTGGGCACCGGCGTTAACTTGGATATCAACACAGTGACCGAAGAAGACCATCATCATGGTACCTAGCCACTCAGCCAAGAATTCTTTCAAGTAGTATTGTTTAACGGCGGACCATTTAGAGATAGGGTGGAAAGTAGAAGGCAAAACGGTAGGTGTTTGAGGGTTCTGGTGAAGAATCTTAGGCTTCACGACCAATGGAACCTCATCAGGGTATTCGAATTCACCGCCCATGCCATCATCTAGCAACTCACCTTCCTGTTCGCCCTCCAGTGGATCGACACCGGATCTCTGTTCCCCATCTGCCACAGTGGCATTGTCCAAGTTGGTACTCTTGTACAAGTCACCAACGTTTAAAGTGTTGGTACGAGAACCACCCATGGATGGAGCTCTACTTCTAGCGGCCATAGATGCCTGAGCACTAGCAGCATGGTGTGCAGCAGCAGCTCTGGCTCTACGACGACTCCTGGCGGCCAATTCCTCCATGGCCTCCTGAGAGTTCGGTATCACTTCCTGGATAGGGAAGATGGTAGGATCGTCTCTTCCCAACCTATATTCAGGAATATAGTTTGTAGTAGGCATCACAGATGGTGCATAGTGCCTACTGGCACCAGTGGTCATACCGTATGCACTCTGTCTTTCAGCATCAAAGTTATCTTCAGTACCGTTGCTCCCACGCCTGTTACGATGCTCGCGTCCGAGAATCTCACTCACGGCATCTTGAATATCGTGGACAGACTCCATCGCTTACAAGAAAAAAAAAAGTATGTAAAAGTTCGATTTTTCTTTTGAAATGATAAAAGTTCCAGCTTTTTTAAAAAAAAGGTTTGTTTGTTTTTTTCTTCAAAACAAATGTTTTGATCAGATGATGTTTATATTTTTTTTTTTGTTGTTGTTGGTTATTGCTTTTAAATAAAAAGAATAAGAATAAAGAAAGGAAAGAGACACAAAGGCACTAAAAGAGAAAAATATTGAACTAACTTAAGTAAGTATATATAAAAAAAATTTTTTTTTACATCTCTTCTTCCTCTGTCTTACTTAAAATTGTTGTTGTCTTTTGATTATACTATATTCGGAGGTATGACAAGCAAATCTCATTTCTCTTCCATCTGAAAGGTAAATCCGTTCGATACAGAGAGATAGAGTGGGAAGGGGTAAAAGGAGTTCTCTCTCTCTCTCTCTCTCTCTCTCTCTCTCTCTCCATCGCAAACAATAACAATAGAAGGGAATTACTTGTTCTAATGAATTTGTCTTGTATTCTTTTGTTGGGGGAGAATAAAAAAAATAGGAGTTTCCTTTGTGGAAAGTCCTGAAAAGGTCCCTACAGCAGCGCCCTCCCCCGTCTCTGTGTTTTTGAAGGAAAATCCTTCCCCCTTCTACTTCTACGCAGAAGACAAGAAGTCTCTCTGTCTGGAGTGTAAAAAAACCAACACCAAATAAACACCCCCCCGGCTGAAATGTTTTTTTGTTTTTTTCTTCACAACAAACTGTGTGGAGATGATGATGAATACAACCGTGTACAGAACTGCATCACGACCCCCTCTTTTTTTCTAACTTGCGACCGGAAAAACTATTTTGTGCGTGTTTTTCTCTGCAAACAATCCTAGTTTTTCCGGATAATCCCTGTTCTCCTATTTTTCCCTAATAGCAGTATTTTTTTTTATTTGTTTGTTTTGGTTTTTTGTATTTTTTTTGTTTTGTTTTGGTTTATTGTTGGAGAACGGGAAGGTAAACAGACGCAGAGAAAAGAAGCTCTCCTACATCTTAACGTGCAACCATCCCCCCCTATCACATCGACGCAGCCTTGTTGTCGGGGATGGGTTAGGACAAAACTAAAGCGACAGATTTCTAATCTGTAAAGAATAAAAACATAAATTAGAATAAAAATAAGAATTAGGGATTCTTGCCGGGTAATCCTTAGAGGACACGCAACCTGTGCATTTGTGATAAATTTTATTTTGTTTTTAAAAAAAGATTTTTTTATAAAATTAAATGCGGCTGTGCATATTCCGGGTGACAAATACCCGAAAATCGATAAATGCGGTGAAAGGGGGGCAAAGTTGAGCGGGGGGTGGAACAAAGCGTGGGATGGGGCGAAGAGCGATGGAAGGGGAGGCCGAAGAAACATAGAGCCTTTAGGGTTTATTACCCCGGAATTAATAATGTTAATTCCATTTATAGCGAAACAACGGTGATCCTTTTTTTTTTGTATTTTATCGCTAACGCAATAACGTCCCCCTTGTTTTTTTGTTTTTCTTCTTCTCACAAGTAATGAAGACACATTAGACACAAATTGTTTAGAGCCCCACCCCCCGCCGTGCTTATGCCGTGTGCAAAATATCGGTGGGAATATTAACTTTGTAGAAAAGAAAATACTATAAAAATAATAAGGATAAAGGTGGGATCTTCGAGGAACCGAGAATTCGGTATGACAAGTATAGACAGCCACACGCGGGATACAAAAAATTATTACAATTATATAATCTGTTTTTTCACCCCCAGACTCATGCATACCCCGCAGTAAAAGATTTCAATACAATTTTTCTTTTCTTATTGAAGCCAATCAAAAATGTAAATTTTTATACTAAATTGAAAATATCAACGACAATTGGCAATTCAAAATAAGTAAAAAATTTTACTATATAAGGGAGGTGAATTTTTATTTTATTTTTGTAAGTTCTCTTAACCCCCTTAATTATTCTTACCCTTTAACATAACAAACAATAACAAAAAAGCTAACAGAAAAAAATTTTTTAACAACTATAAGAAAACAAAACACAATAATACAAAATGATTTCTCTTAACGACGGGAACATCCAAATGGACAAACACGGAAATGTTCCATTGATCGCTTCCATCGATGTCGGTACCACTTCGTCCCGTGTTATATTCTTTAACAAGCAAGGGCAAGAGGTCGCCAAACACCAAATTGAATACTCTACATCTGCCTCCAATGACAAATTCGCTGTTCACGGTTCTCGTAGACAGTCCATTAAGGACCACTCCGAGGCCGCTATTAGCGCTAAGAAAGACAAGCCTGTCTTCACCGCTGAAGGTATCGCTATCAAGGAAAACAAGTTCTTGACCATCGAAGAACTACACGGCGTTAACGAGGGTCCTACTTTGAAATTCCCAAAGCCAGGTTGGGTCGAGTGTGACCCAATCAACGTTTTGATCAACGTTATCCAGTGTCTAGGTTGTACTTACGCCCTATTGGATAAGTTGAACATCGAACGTGCCAAGAACAACTTGCCATTGTACAGAGTCGACTGTGCCGGTGTCGCTAACATGAGAGAAACCACCATCGTGTGGTCTAAGAAAACCGGTATGCCAATCGTTGACTATGGTATCGTCTGGAATGATACTCGTACTTTGGAATTGGTTCAAAGAAAGAAGAAGGAGACTCCTAAGGAGCAGAGAGTGAGAATGAAGAACAAGACTGGTCTTTCTGTCTTCTCCACCTACTTCTCTTGTTCCAAGTTGAAGTGGCTATTGGAAAATGAGCCAAAGGTCCAAGAAGCCTACGAGGCTGGTGACTTGATGTTCGGTACTGTCGATACCTGGTTGATTTACCACTTGACAGACAGAAAGGCTTTCGTCTCTGATGTTACTAACGCCAGTAGAACTGGTTTCATGAACTTGGATACCCGTGACTACGACGACGAATTGGTCGAGTTCTGGGGTATCGACAAGAATTTGATCAACTTCCCTAAGATTGTCTCTTCTGCCGAATACTACGGTGACTTGACAGTTCCACCAATGTTCAAGAACCAAATGGAAGAGGAAGTCTGGGACCTATTGCAGAAGTACACTAACGAGGAATACCCAGTCCCAATCCAAGGTTGTCTTGGTGATCAAAGTGCTTCTCTTGTCGGTCAAATGGCCTTCAAGCCAGGTGCCGCCAAGTGTACCTACGGTACCGGTTGTTTCTTGCTATACAACACTGGTTGCAAGAAGCTGATCTCCAAGCACGGTGCTTTGACTACTTTCTCCTACTGGTTCCCATACTTGACCGAAAAGGACCACGAAGAATACGGTGCCCCACATTTCGCATTGGAAGGTTCCGTTGCCGTCGCTGGTGCCGTTGTCCAATGGTTGCGTGATAACTTGCGTTTGATTCCAAAGGCTGAGGATGTTGGTCCAATCGCAAACTCCGTTCCAGACTCTGGTGGTGTCGTCTTTGTTCCAGCTTTCTCCGGTTTGTTCGCTCCATACTGGGATCCAGAAGCCAGAGGTACTATCATGGGTATGTCTCAATACACTACTGCCTCCCATATTGCTAGAGCTGCCGTCGAAGCTGTTTGTTTCCAAGCTCGTGCAATTTTGTTGGCTATGAGTAACGATGCCATGGGTGAGGCTAAGAAGGATGTCGCTTTCAAGAGTGAAATCGAGGAAGAAGGTTCATACGAAAAGTCTCTATTGTCTACTTTGGCTGTCGATGGTGGTATGTCTCGTTCCGATGAAGTTATGCAAATTCAGGCTGATATCTTGGGACCATGTGTCAAGGTCAGAAGATCTCCAACTGCTGAATGTACTGCTCTAGGTGCTGCTGTGGCTGCTAACATGGCTTACGAGAATCCAAAGGACCGTGTCTTATGGAAGGACTTGCAAGATGCTAAGAACTGGGTCTTCTATGAGGGTATGACAAAAGCTGAATACAATGCTCATGAACACAAGGCTGAATTGAGAGTCTTTGAGAGTCAATCTACTGAAGAACACAGACACAAGCACTGGATCCAATGGGAGGCCGCTGTTGCAAGAAGTAAGGGTTGGCTAAAGGACGTCGGTGGTGAGCACCCAGCCGTCGTTTAATAGGCCTAAAATTATATCTTGTAAAAAATAACAAATCTCGTTTTAATGACTTGAATGAAATCATTCTAATGAAAATCTTTTTGGTTTTCCTCAAGAAATTGTACTAATAAAAAAATAAAAAAAAATAGTAAACAAAATACTCAAAATATATTGTAAATGTCCTGCATTTCGCCGTCGATTGATTTTATTTTTCCAAAATCGATGTAATAGCGATACATTTCATATTCCTTTTTCAACTTACAAAAAATAAAAAACAAGTACATATATTCCTTTATTAGCTACACTTTTATATTCTTAAAAGTTTATATTTTTTAAAATAATAATAAAATATAAAATAAAAAAATCAGTTAAAAAGAAATTATTAGTAGTAATGACAAGATAATAAAATAATATATTCAATCTAGACTAACTTTGTAGAACTTGGTATGATTACATGACCACAAACATTTGTTGGTAATTAGTTAGATATACTTACCAGTTGAGAGTTATCACTAGTTGTGACTGTTAATATTTTACACCCGTACATCTCGGACTCGGGAAGAAAAAATTAAGCAAAAAATCCATAAATTTCCTATTCTGGTAAGTTACCCTCTTCTTGGAACTTTTTTAGGATGGACGCAAAAATTTTTTCATGCTAAGCGAAACTTCCAAAATTTTTCAAATTGTTTTTGACAATATTTATATAAGATTATAACTTTGCAACTATTTCTATTCAAGCCTTGATCTTTTTTTTGCTACGCATTTTGAATAAGAACCACGCACAAGGACAAGTATAATCAAAAATGGCTCCAGGTAAGAAGGTTGCTCCAGCTCCATTGGCTTCTAAGAACGCTAAGTCTTCCAAGGCTAAGAACCCATTGACCAACTCTACTCCAAAGAACTTTGGTATTGGTCAATCCATCCAACCAAAGAGAAACTTGTCTAGATACGTCAAGTGGCCAGAATATGTCAGATTGCAAAGACAAAAGAAGATCTTGTCCATGAGATTGAAGGTTCCTCCAACCATCGCTCAATTCCAATACACTTTGGACAGAAACACTGCCGCTGAAACTTTCAAGCTTTTCAACAAGTACAGACCAGAAACTGCTGCTGAAAAGAAGGAAAGATTGACCAAGGAAGCTGCTGCCATTGCCGAAGGTAAGACCAGACAAGAAGCTTCTCCAAAGCCATACAACGTCAAGTTCGGTTTGAACCACGTTGTTTCTTTGATTGAAAATAAGAAGGCTAAGTTGGTCTTGATCGCCAACGATGTCGACCCAATTGAATTGGTTATCTTCCTACCAGCTTTGTGTAAGAAGATGGGTATCCCATACGCCATTGTCAAGGGTAAGGCTAGATTGGGTACTTTGGTTAACCAAAAGACCTCTGCTGTCGCTGCTTTGACTGAAGTCAGAGCTGAAGACGAAGCTGCTTTGTCCAAGTTGGTCTCTACCATTAACGCTAACTTCGCTGACAAGTACGACGAAGTCAAGAAGCACTGGGGTGGTGGTATCATGGGTAACAAGGCCCAAACCAAGATCGCCAAGAGAGCTAAGGTTTTGGCTGAATCTAACTAAAGTGTTTGAAGGAAATTTATTTTTTTTCGATTCACTTTTTATTAGTTCTTATCATAACCAAGCATTTTGCATCTTGACTCAGTTAGGAATTTTATTCCAAATTTTTTTTATTAACAATGTTTCATTATAGGAGATTGAAAAAATAGGTGATTCGTTGACAGCACTCGAGTAATTCCAGAACAGAAACTCTGGTTATTATGTTGACAGTGCCTTTAGAATCTTTTATTATGAAAAATGTGAATTTTTTATATATGTTTCCCAAATCAATGGAGAAATAAGAAAACAAAAGGAATAGATGGCAAGAGTTTTTTATGACCCTGAAATCTGCTCTAAATTTGTTTTTTTAATTTTTGTTGATAACTAAAAGGAATGGAAAGGAATTTCTTAATGTGTTTTTATTAAAAAAATTTTTGTTAGTTTTTTCAATCTCTGTTGAAGTGATTTATATATTCATGACCCCCCTCCCTTTTATTTTCCTAAAAAAGATAGAGTCTAAACTTTTTTAGGAAGAGATGACCCCCCCTTTAAAAAGACTTTTATTTGTATATTATCAGTTGATTTCTCAAGAACCAACAATCTTGTATCAAGGATTGATTTATTTCAATTCTTGGTTATTTAACGTAAAAAGACCATCTTGCTCTTAGTAAACCCTTGAAAATGCGATCCGGGTAATGTCAGTTGCGTAGGTTGTATATTACTGTAGTCATGTAGTACAATGACAGTATTGTATATTGTAGTAAAGCAAAATTTAGTTATTATAACACTGTAGTGATGAGGTAATATGGCAATTGGTACGGGTGTCTTCGTTAAAGTGTTTCCACGGCATTGCATTTCCAATCACTACATACAGAAATGACTTTGTAGTAACTCGTAGCAACAAAAGATTGTACGCTGTTAAGGAAGCAGCACTAGATGGTCTAGTTGAATGTGCAATTATTTTATTTCGTAATTTGTGATACATAATTCTTCAATAAAGTAAGACTACATGAAGATTATACTCTAGGTTTACTAGTAGACTGTTATGTTAATATATTAATCTATGACATTAATCTATGACATTAACCTAGATTTTTTTTCTTTTGCTTTTTGTACTCTTAGTATTGTTTTTCTTTTTATTAGTTGTCTGCAAACTTTTATAAGACCGTCCAAAACATTAAAAAAATTTAATCTCAAGTTGTATTAAAAAATAATCCTACCATCAAAAAAGAAATACACTTAAATTATCAATTGACTGACAATAAATATCAGTAATATTAATTGATCTATATTACATGCTTAGCTACTCTACTGTTTGAAACACAGCAAAACGACCACCTAAAAAACGAAAACGTGACATCACATTTCACGTAACCAATAACTCTGGACGTTCGTTTCGTTGCGTGAGCCCTTCGTTTTGGGCCTCAAGCTCCCCCTCCTCGAGGCAGGGCGAGGATGAAGGCAAAACTTCCTTGAAACTCGATGGCAACAAGGAGACGGTAGAACAATTGTGGAATACTATTTAAAAAGCTTTTTGTTGGTATTTACGTTATAACTTGAATCTAAAAGAAGAAAGCTAACCTTTTTTGAAAGAAAATTTTTTTTAGGAAGAATAAACAAAGAAGAATAACCACCCTCTCCCCTCAAGTCACTCTATCCCTCGATTAGAAAGAATAAATAAAAGAAGGAAAAGAAAAGGTTTGAAAAACAGAAGAAGGAATTAGAATTAAGAAACCTTAGAGCAAGAAGAAAACACAAGAAAATATAAGTAAATATATATCATAATGTCTGCCACAGAAGTTGTTGAAAACGTTACTACTGAAGAAGTTCCAGTTGAACAAGAAGAAGTTATTCACAGTTCGTTGTTTGAAATTGACCCAGAGGACACCATCTTCATTGGTAATGTCGCACACGAGGCTGTTCCAGAGGATCTAGAGGCCGTCTTTAAGGAGGAATTCGGTGATGTCAAGGTTGACATTCCTCAAAAGGAGCACAAGGGCGATCATGTGCCTGCAAGCAAGCACGCTCTTGTGAAATTCCCAAACAAAATCGACTACACCGCTCTAAAGGAAAAGTACAACATGACTGTAGTCAAGGAAAGAGAAATTCATATCAAGAAGGCTAGAACTCAGGACGAACTTCGTAATATGAGCAGATTTAGACGTGGTCGCGGTGGATTTAGAGGTGGATTCCGTGGTGGTCGTGGTGGATTCAGAGGCGGTCGTGGTGGATTCCGTGGCGGTCGTGGTGGATTCAGAGGCGGTCGTGGTGGATTCAGAGGCGGTAGAAACGCCAACAGAGTGCCATTGAGCGAATTGGAGAGATCTACCGACACTCTATACATCAACAACGTTCCATATGACGCTACTAAGGAGGATCTTGCTACTCTATTTAGCACCTCTGCCGACTCTATCTCCATGCCAATGAGAAAGATTAGAGATCACGAAACCGGTTCCTTGGTTCCTTCCGAAACTCTAAACAGAGGTATGGCTTTCGTCACTTTTGCTAACTTCAGCGGTGATATCAGCGCCAAGGCTGCAGAATTCAACGGTAAGACCTTGAACGACAGAGCCTTGATCGTCGACGTCGCTGTCGTCAAGCAAGAAGAAAAGGAAGATAAGGAAGAGAAAGAGGAAGAACCTGCCCAAGAGTAAAGTTAGAAGATTCTCTTACTCTGTTTCTTTCCCTCATCTTTTTAGCTCCTTGTTTTTCGTACAATGATATAGTATCTCAGTGGCATCTCAGTGATACTATTAGTTTTTTAGCTATCCATTGCAAGAGGTAATCTTCCATTGTGTAAATATCAAACAAAAATGCTATTACTTTTTTTTTTTAACAAAAAAAATCAAAAAAACAACATTTTTTTTTAAAAAAAATATATATATGATATATGTATTATGTCTTTCCATTTTTTATCTATCTTTATTACGTTTTATTATCTCTTATACACCTTGTATTACGTTTTTAATAGAAGAACTGAATTACGTCATCTCGACCTTTCCACGCGTGTTTCTAAGCAATTTTTGACAGATTTCATTTGGGAAGCTCATCGCGCGCTGGGGGAGTTTTTTTTTCACAAAATTTTAATTTTTTATTTTGGGCAGAGGGTGCAGCTTCATTTAAAGCAGGTTGATGATTTATTTTCTAGTCATTTCGAAAAACTATAGGTCAACATCAGCGGTTAAACTCTAAACAAGCTAACCAAAGGACATTACATTTGGCAGAAATGATTGGAACTCATAAGTTCTGGGATTTCGACGACGTTTCACGGTATGGCCGGGTTCACTATATCAATTTGGTTGTGCCGGCTGTTCTTACTGTTGTTTTAGCAGGATACGTGATCTTAAATGTTGGAAGACATTACTACAAATATAATGTATTGAAATTGAAGAAAAAGTCTGTGGTCCAGGAGCTTTTAGAAGAAGAAGTAGAATTTCAAAGGGAGCAGTCTAGGAGAAGCAGTCTCGGGCAGACAGAGATAGACCCGCTGCTGCCGCATGCGATGAGACAGGACTCGCAGTATCAGTCCCTGCAGAAATACTTCAACAATGATGATACTATGAAGGAGAGACACTTTTCAATAGAGAGGATTCAACCCGTGAAAACGAATGGTGAGCCACATGGTATACCGATTGTAGTGAAAAGAGATTTCGTGGAAAAGAGTCGGGTAGTCATCGAATTTTTATGCGTAGCATTTGAAGTCGTGCTGCATCTGTATATACTGGTAAATTTGAATTCAAAACTAGCTTCTGAGTTTAGCCTCACTTCTTCATTAGCACTGCTTTGTCAGTGGTGTTTCCTCTTCACTGTGATTTCGATAAGACTCTTGAATATTAATGATAATGTCAAATGGGTTAATCTTTACCCCGGAAATCTATGGGCAGTATCGTTCTGTGCATATCTATTGACCTTTTTCTCATATGTCTTACCGTTCCGTTCGTTACTAATTGGTAATATTTCCGAACCAATTATCAGGA
Organism: Nakaseomyces kungkrabaensis; assembly: GCA_030556385.1. Classification (NCBI taxonomy): domain Eukaryota; kingdom Fungi; phylum Ascomycota; class Saccharomycetes; order Saccharomycetales; family Saccharomycetaceae; genus Nakaseomyces; species Nakaseomyces kungkrabaensis. The sequence continues at coordinate 91,729 of JAKTPY010000004.1, read as the reverse complement.
AATACTACCTGACTCAATTCATTGTATCCTTACTGTTGTTTTTGAATTTGTTTTTTGCGAGGATTGGTAACCACCACACGGTGCTATATTTATCTAATAAACATAACATCCCATCTCCAGAACCTATTTCCTCAATTGCAGTGTTTATGGCCTGGTCTTGGATTGATAAGTTTGTTTGGCAAGCACATAAGAGAACCATTGAAAATAAAGATGTTTGGGGTCTTATGATGGAAGATTATTCTTTGTTTGTGGTTAAGAGATTTAATAGATTCAAGGAGAAATTCGCGAAGAAGAAACACTTCTCTACTTTCTTGTTCCTTTTCTTTTTAAAGTACTTGCTGTTGCAAGCTTTCTGGGCAGTGGTTGATGGTTGTATCGCTTTCATACCAACAATCTTATTAAAGAGAATCCTAGAATACGTGGAAGACCCATCCACCGCTTCTTCTAACTTGGCATGGTTTTATGTGTTTGCAATGTTTTTCTGTAGAATTATGGTTGCTTTTGCCCAGGCTCAAGCTTTATTTTTTGGTAGACGTGTATGTATCAGATTGAAGAGTATCATTGTTTCAGAGATTTATTCAAAGGCGTTAAGAAGAAGTCTATCAGGAACTAATAAGTCATTAGAAAATAATAATACGGAAACCAATGACGTCCCAGAAAATCAACAATCAAATGACCAGAATGATGAAAATAACGAAGAGAAGGACGCTCAATCTTCTAATTTGGGTGCCATCATCAACTTAATGGCTGTTGACTCATTTAAGGTTTCAGAGATATGTGCTTATTTGCATACTTTTATCGAGGCAATTATTATGTCGATCATCGCTTTCGTCCTATTGTACAGACTATTGGGTTATGCAGCTATAGTAGGTATCTTTATTACTCTTATTTTGATTCCAATCAACTTCAAGCTGGTTACACTTATGGGTAAGTTCCAAAAGAAAGCTCTTGGGATTACCGATAAAAGAATTCAGAAGTTAAATGAGGCATTGCAGGCTATTCGTATTATCAAATTCTTTTCATGGGAAAACAATTTCTTCAAGGAGATTGATAAAGTGAGAGAAGAGGAAATCCAAATGTACTTGAAGAAATCTTATGCTTGGGCATTATCCTCATTCTTTTGGTTTGTCACTCCCACTATTGTCACAGGTTTATCCTTTGCAGTTTTCGTGTACATTCAAAAAGAAGTTTTAACTGCTCCAATCGCTTTTACAGCTCTCGCTTTATTCTCATTGCTAAAGCAACCTTTGGATCAATTGTCTAACATGTTGAGTTTTGTGATTCAATCTAAAGTTTCTCTAGACAGAGTTCAAGAATTTTTGGACGAAGATGATACCAATAAATACAATCAACTACAAATTGCACCAGATGGGAACAAAATTGCTTTTGAGAATGCAACTGTCTGTTGGGATAAGAATAACCAAGATTTCAAGTTGAAAAATCTGGACATCGATTTCCAGATTGGAAAACTAAATGTTGTTATTGGACCAACCGGATCAGGTAAGACATCCTTACTAATGGCTTTACTTGGTGAGATGCAACTAACTGAAGGTAGAATTGTGGTTCCAGCTCTTGATCCTAGACATGAAATGGTGATTGACAATGATAGATTAACCAATTCTATCGCTTACTGTTCACAGAGTGCTTGGTTACTAAACGATACCATTCGAAACAATATTTTATTCTACAGCCCCTATGATGAAGATCGTTATAAGGAAGTTATCATATCTTGTGGTTTAAAACGTGATTTTGAGCTGTTCGATGGTGGTGATCAAACTGAAATCGGAGAGAAAGGTATAACACTTTCCGGAGGTCAGAAACAAAGAATATCTTTAGCAAGAGCACTGTACTCCAACTGTAAACATGTTTTATTGGATGACTGTTTAAGTGCAGTCGATTCCCATACAGCAGCATGGATTTATGATAACTGTATAACTGGTCCATTAATGCAAGGTAGAACATGTATTTTAGTTTCACATAATATTGCATTGACTTTAAAGAATGCGAATCTTGTTGTGATGTTGGAAAATGGACGTGTTGCTCATCAAGGTGACCCAATTACTCTTTTAAACAATGGTATATTAGGTGAAGATGAATTAGTCAAGAGTAGTATTCTATCCAGACATAACTCTTCTGTTAACATTGTTAACAGCTCTGCTGATCTAAGGAAAATGGCTGACGACATTCCAAATAAACAAAAGGATGAACAACAACAAGGTAACCCAAATGTCGGCAAGCTGATCGAAGAAGAAACAAAATCAGAAGGTGCGGTTGGTAAGGAAGTGTACTTATGGTACATGCATGTGTTTGGTGGCTGGAAAATCGTCAGCTTTTTACTTGTCATCTTCATATCTACACAAATGATTCAAATATCTCAGTCATGGTGGGTTCGTTCCTGGGTTATGAGAAATTTGAAAGAAAAAATGCAACTATGGAGTACCAACAAAATGTTCAATATAAATTTTTCTACAATTGAACTAAAGCAAAACTGGCTATCAACTGGTATTTTCCATTATAGTAAATCAGATAATGTTAAGAAAACAAAGCCTAACCATTCTACATTTTACTATATTTCTATCTACTTTATTATTGGTATTACACAAGCTCTGTTTGCTGCAATTAAAACAGTTATCAATTTTGTTGCTGGTATAAATGCATCTCGTAAAATATTCAAGCAACTTTTGAACAAAATTTTACATGCAAAGCTGAGATTCTTTGATTCTACGCCAATTGGTAGAATCATGAATAGATTTTCAAAGGATATCGAAGCTGTTGACCAAGAATTGACTCCTTATTTAGAGGCTGCATTTTTCTGTTTGATTCAATGCATATCCACCGTGTTATTGATTACGTTTATTACTCCTGAGTTTTTAATTGTGGCTGTTATTGTCTGTATTTTATACTACTTGGTTGGTTACTTTTACATTAATGCTTCCAGAGAACTAAAGAGGATTGAATCCGTTACTAAGTCTCCAATATATCAACATTTCTCTGAGACACTATCTGGTGTAGCTACAATTAGAGCTTTCGGCGATGAAACTAGATTCATTATGAGTAATTTGGAAAAGATTGATGAGAATAATAAACCTTTCTTTTACCTATGGGTTGCCAATCGTTGGTTGGCCTTTAGAATTGATATGATTGGTGCCTTCATCATTTTTGGGTCAGGTGTTTTTATCTTACTAAATCTTGATAATATCGATGCTGGTATGGCAGGTATTGCTTTGACATATGCTATATCTTTCACTGAGGGTGCTTTATGGCTGGTTAGATTCTATTCGACCATTGAAATGAACATGAACTCAGTAGAAAGATTAAAAGAATACATGGAGGTTCCACAAGAGGCTTACTCACAAGAAACTCAACAACCACCTGCCATTTGGCCATCAGAAGGTAAAATTGAAGTAAAAGATTTATCATTGAGATATGCCGACCATTTGCCAAGAGTCATCAAGAATGTGAGTTTTGTAGTACAACCACGAACCAAGGTTGGTATCGTTGGTCGTACTGGTGCTGGTAAGTCCACTATTATTACTGCTTTATTTAGATTCCTAGAACCAGAAACTGGTACTATTGATATTGACAATGTTGATATAACATCCATTGCTTTAAAGACCCTAAGAAAGTCAATCATGATTATCCCACAAGATCCAACATTATTCACAGGTACTATCAAGTCAAACCTAGATCCATATGATGAATTTAATGACAAGGAAATCTATGAGGTTCTTCAAAGAGTCAATCTGATTACTGAAGATGAAATGAATGGCCCAACATCTGACAACGCTTCTGTTGGATCTGCTAATGTCAACAAATTTTTGAACCTTCGTAACGAGGTCACTGAGGGTGGCAGCAATCTTTCACAAGGTCAAAGACAATTGATGTGTCTGGCGAGAGCTTTATTGAGAAACCCAAAGATCATTTTGTTAGATGAAGCTACCGCTTCAATAGATTATGCCTCTGATGCGAAGATTCAAGAAACTATTAGAAAAGTTTTTGGAAGGAGTACTGTTTTGACCATTGCTCACAGATTAAGATCCGTCATTGATTATGACAAGATTTTAGTAATGGATGCTGGTGAAGTTGTGGAATATGACCATCCATACACTTTACTTCTTGACAAAAAGAGTATCTTTTATAGCATGTGCGAACAAAGTGGTGAATTAGAGAGCTTAATATCAATGTCAAAGAAAGCCTTTATTTCACAAATGGATGAACAATAATCACCTTTCCTTTTTGCTGTTTAGAAAATTTTATATGCATTTTTGTATCGTATTAATAATTAGGCGTTCTTTATTTTAGTCCGAAATATATTCATATCAAGTCTTATCTTATTTAAATTTTATAATTCTCTATAGGACATAAATATCACCTACTTACCCAAACATTCCTAAGATAGACAGATACATAAAACCATATAAATAAGAATATATGAAAATTCATGCAGAAAATCACAGTAAAACTGATAACTAATCATAGAGTGATACCCATTCAGTAATTTTTAAGCCGTCATTCAATAAGGTCGTTGTTGGTACTAAATGGTATTTAAACAGGTAAGGAAATAACTTGAATTTAAAGAACCAGAAGATAGTACCTATGGATATAATCAAAAGGGATGTAATTTCATATGGTGGTAGATTAGCAACTCTGTTCTTTTCCTGATCTCCAATGAATGGACTGACTACAAGATAAAACAGTAAGGCGATAATCATAAAAACCCCTATCGTAGGTGCAGTTATGGTATCTTTATCATTCACATACTCTTTTTGTCTTCTAAATATTAATAATCCAACGGCTACCAGCAGCAAGAAGAACTGGTTACCATAACCTTCAACCGAAACTAAATAATTATAAGAGGCACCTTCACTTGGTAAGATGACTATCCACAGACAGGTAAGAAAGGCGCATGTGAGCAAAGAATATAATGGTGCATCTCTTGGCCAATTACTTGCCAGCGTTTTACTAAATGGTAGGTAACCTTCTCTAAAAATCTCTTGATTTAGCCTTGAAATACCATAAATCACCACTATGACGTTGGATGCTGCGGAAATAGCCACTGATCCAGTTAATAATTTTCCACCAAGATTTGATCCGAATAATTTTTCAAATAATACTGAGCCAATCAAAGGACCTGCCTCTGCGATTTCCTCATATGACAATACTTTAACGTATGCTATGTTCATTAAGATATAACAAAATGCACAGATCGATAAGGAGAATATACCAGACAGTGGGAGTGTCCTCTTAGGGTTCTTGACTTCAGAAGCCACCGCATGTACACTATCCCAACCTGAGAAACAGAAAAATGCTGAGATAAATGCAGATGCTAGTGAATTAATCGAAAGCACTGAATTTTCATTAAACGAGAACGTGGGCCTATCCCATTGTGTTGGTGCCACTGGCTTGTAAAAGAAAATTGCATATGTACCTGTTAGACACATCAAGACTATAAGTGCCATTTTCATAAGGCCAAATGCGTTCTGTATCTTGATTCCAACACGTACTGATATCCCGTGAATCGCCACAGCCAGTGCGATAATCCCTAGACTCACGTATTTCGAAGTGTTCCCAGCGTTGTACACATCCTTATCAAAATTCAACATCTTCAAGAAATACTTACCGAAGACTATCGAGCCAGCTAGACACATCCCCGAACTAATAGAGAAACATGCTATCGTGACACTCATCATTAATTTGGGCCGCCTATAAGCAGTCTCCAAGAACACTTTTCTCCCACCAGACCTAGGTAGATGATATCCAAACTCCAAGTATATATAGAGACCGGCATACGCAAACAGACCGGTCAGAAACCACACAGCAAAGAATATAAACGTATTACCACCGCAATTAACAAATATGCTGCTTGGAATGGAGAATATACCAGTGCCAACGATACGTGACACAAATAACACAGTAGTGGAGAAGACACCAAGATGTCTACCTTGAGGAACCTCAGTATCCAACTTCTCCCCTACATTATCCCGCGGTATTGTCTCATATGATCCCACTTCTAAGTCCGTATTATTGATCAGCCGGCTCATCGACTCGTCATTATTATCTTTAACAGACATTTAATTTGTAGTATTTTTTTTATCTCTATGTTACTTTGATTGTTTGACTATTTGTATCCCATGATTATAGTCAAATATTTGTTCACTTGTTATATATAAGAAATCAACTATCCTCTCTCCTCTTGGTTGACTTCCCTTGTTATTATATGTGATTTACGTAATTACACACCGAGCTCTCTGATACTAGCAGCACAATTACTGCCACACCACATAATCATCGTGGGAAACAAAAAAAACCTGAAAACTGTGGTGGCCGTGTAATATAATATTACTATGGCAACAGGACTCACTCTCCCATTATGCATTTGATGATGTTTTGCATTAGTTATTATATTTCTGACCAATGAAAATTAAGAAAACTCCCAAGCTCTAATTTTTTTTTTGCTATGTTACCGTTAGCCCATTATCGTCAACAGCCCCCCCCTCCCATAACAAAATGAAGGGAAAAAATGAAAGCGAAAATAGACTGGTATGTCTTTCATGATTTAGATATTGGTATATGTAACTCAGATATTATTCTATGTAGAAAAGGCATAGACCAGGCAGGTTATAAATGAGAACAGAGAGTGATATCATTCATAATATATCAAATATAAGTAAGCAGCCACCCAATTCCTATGCCTACCACCATATAAATTTGTACAATATAATCTAAATAAATTTATATAGCATATCCACTGCCTTGCACATTACAGATGCTTCTGATTTGCTACTCTTGGCCACTATTAGGTATAATATATAGAATAATAATGTACGATATATACCATGAATATAAGCGTATGACATGATATATGGGTTTGTTACGTGGGGCTGCAATTGGTGATGAGATGGGTACTAGCTTAAACTGCTCTAAATGTTAGCATAACAGCACCTATATCAGTTTGGTTAAAACAAAAGGCTACCAATGATACTTGTAACGATAACCAATTAATGTATGGGAGGCTGGAGAAATTGCTTGTGCCATATTGGAGGGCTTTTAGGAGAAGACCTAAGAGCACCAAACAACGGTACAAGCCTACGATGAGGTACCTTAGAAGTACAGAAATGAGACAAAAACTTGACGAATTGTCAGAGATACATGGGTATAAAGGTATTAAGCAACTGGTGAGTAGTAAAAATGTCGACAATTTAAAACTTAGTGAGCTCCGAAGTATTTTAATGAAGGATATTCTGTGTGATGATGAGTCTCAAACCATGATTCGACTGATGAATTATAAAGGTAAAGAGAGAGGGTCATATCTAGCTGATAGAGACCTATATAAAAAGAATTGGAGGAAACTTGCTCCCTTGTTAATGCATCCTTTACATCCAGTTATTGAGCCTATCAAACCTGATGCATTATCCAAAGGTGTGGACTATGCATATAAGATCAGAGTTAGCACCACAGATACTAAATTTTCACTAGATGAAGTTTGGTGGCCCTCGATAGATATGTCTAATCAGTGTAGAGGAATTGGTATTTCCAAAGATGCGTATCCTGAGCTAACTGATTCAGACCTAACATCGATGCATGCAATCAACCCATTTAACCAGGTCAAGTTGCCAATTATAAGGGTAGACTTTATACCATTTGATGATCAGGCAGTTGGTTTATTTCCTCTACAAGAGCCCAAACATAAGGCTGCCTTTGATAATGACCCGATAACAAAAGCTAGCATACTAGTTCGATCTGATAAATATACAATACCAAAGACTTTGGACTTGAAAAATATAATCGTTAGTGATGTGAAGGAGGAGAAAAATAACAGAGACAACGGTGATGAAATTGTAGAGGATGGCTTTAAAACGACTAATTTCAAGACGTTATTGAAGTATTGTAATGAGATATGTCATTTATGGACTGAATCTGATGGTTTTATTGTTTCCAGCCCACCAGATATTATAAGAGCCACTCTTTTCAATACAAATTTCAATAGAATATCAATTATAACAGAGTTTATGACCCATTACACCACTTTTTCGTCACTCGCTAAGATAGATAGACTAGTTGACCATTGGTCCAAGATAGGTGTTGTTGAGTCAGAGATTGATATCAAGACGCATAATTGGAAACCATGGGATCTTCAGTTAATGAACAAATTTTATGACCTTGAAAACAGTTTCAAGAATCTAAACAGGGAATCAGAAATCAGCTTAATAACATACAAAAATAAACTAGAGGATTTTTTTACGCACCTGTACTTATATTGTCAAATACTTGAAGCTGAGATGAAAGTGCAACTAGATTTATTTTTCCTAAATGGTGATACCAATCACAAAATTTCAAGAGCAAATGAGGTTGTAACATTATTCAATTCAATATTCCATAACCCTCAAATGTTCAATATATTTTACAAATCCACTTTCAACTACATGTTCCCAAGAATAACCACCCCGAAGTTAAAAGCCCAAAAAGACTGTTTCAATATAACGGAAAATAATAGTGAAAAGATGTTATTGGGAGAGCACACTTATAAGATTGTGGAACAAATACTAATCTTTGAAGATATGATGTACAAGAACAATTTTGGCAAACCAGAGGGTCCGAATACAAGGTCCACATTGAAAGCGAATACACAAAATTTCCAAATATTTATTATTTCACCAACATCTTTACCTAGAGAAGTTATGAGTATTATAATGTTTTTAACCAAGATAAAGACAGTATTCTTGGAATCCACGCAAGATATGAAACCACCACCAATGTCAGCTTGTATTGAGAAACATGCGCTTCCTGAATATGATACTTTAATGTATCTGTACCAATACCACCCAAGAACTCCCAAGAAAGTGGAGCCATTGGTTTCAGATGTAATTCAGAAACTGAGAATAACAGTTTAAAATGGTTTTGGTAAATAAATAAATATTTATATATATTCTGAATAAATATCATTAATTACGAATACATTACCCGGTTTTGTTGCTGTTTGGATTCCTTTCGTTATTTTTTTTTTTTTTCTTGCTTCGAAGGCGAATTAAGGAGATAAAGAGCTTTAACCCTTCAATTGACCTGAATGTTCATTTGTTTATAACGCTTTACATATCTCATAGGCCATAAACAGTCAATATAAACTAAGATAAATTAATACAAAAATGTCCAGATCAGGGTATGTTCCTTTTCAATTGATGAATTTTGATTTCCTTAATGCCGATTACGTGGTGTTTACATAGAAAGCGAAAATCATAAATTCAATTACAAATACGATTTTGAATGTTTGATTTACTAACAACTATTCTTCTACTTTCTAATTTCTTAATTATAACAAGTTTTAGATCAGGATTGGTAATGCATATGTATTTGGTGAAATTTATAACGCAATGGATAAATGAAATAACAAAAAAGCAAAGTCCTGATAACCATTGTTGATAATTTATGAAACTAATAAGAAGCAAGATATAAACTATAGTGTTGCCGTCGCAGATGAATCCCTAACTGCTTTCAATGATTTGAAGCTGGGTAAGAAGTACAAGTTCGTTTTGTTCGGCTTGAACGATGCTAAGACTGAAATTGTTGTTAAGGAAACCTCCACTGACAGCTCTTACGATGCTTTCTTGGAAAAGCTTCCAGAAAACGAATGTCTATACGCTGTCTACGATTTTGAATACGAAATTAACGGTAACGAAGGTACCAGATCCAAGATTGTTTTCTTCACTTGGTCTCCAGACACTGCTCCAGTTAGATCCAAGATGGTTTACGCTTCCTCCAAGGATGCTTTGAGAAGAGCTTTGAACGGTGTCTCTACCGATGTCCAAGGCACTGACTTCTCTGAAGTTGCTTACGAAGCTGTTCTAGAAAGAGTTAGCAGAGGTGCTGGTTCCCACTAAACGACACAATCTTTAACAAATGAACTCTTTTCTCAAGTAAAAAAATGAATAAAATATCATAATTAGACTTTTTATTTTATAATTTCATTTATTAAAAACTCTTCTTATAATAACAAAACTATTACGATTTAAAATATTCTGAATAGAATGGATGATTCTTCATTAATTTCTATCATGTGTTTTCATTAACTAACAAATATGCAACATAATGAAAAGGTGCTTTTTTATTTTGTAGTGATATTTATAATTTATTTCAATTCGCAGGCAGCCTTTTGAATAAACAAAGGTTCGTTGTTTGTCTTTCTTATCCAGACAAGTCTGTCTACCAACGTATCAGCAATGATGAATTGCTTAATGCCCCAGTCACCAACATTGTATACTTCTGGAATCTTTTCTGAAAGGTTAGGGAATAGTTTTTTGTACAATGGAAGAAAACTGGTGACATCTTCTCTATCGACAGTTATCGAACCTGCAATATAGTCAAACATGTCAATTACGAATGGTGGAATTGTAACAGAGTTCATCGTTTTCCCATAAGAATCTCTATTAGCTGCACGCACAATCCATAGTAAAATGGCTTCATTTACGACATCCTTGGTGATGAGATCTTCGAATTTTGTAACACCGTATGCAAGCAGTAAACTATTTGCAAATACCTTATCAGATTTGAAAATTGATTTGAAGGAGACAATGTTATCCTTTGCTGCGTTTAACAGACCCTTTTGATTCTTGGCCACAGTTTCTAAACTTAGTTGGTACAGTTTCTTCTCTTCTGTGAAATATTGTTTTACGATCTTCGCAATCTTAGGGTCTAGACTACCAGTCTTAAGCTTCTGTTTTGTGAATTCGAGTTTCTGTTTCAAAATGTTGTCGAGTTGATCTGTGCCTTCCAGAACGGCTCTAACAGTGATCTGATCTTCGGATTTCAATTTATGAACATATCCAAAGAACTGCACTAAAGATTGAGGCAATGGATCCTTTTTCGTAATCTTAAATGTCACGGAGTCAGAGTTAACAATTTCTAAAGAGGAGATGAATTGTTTTGCGGCTTGCAAAAAGCCAGCATCCAATTTCAACGTCAAATTGACTGAGTTATACAAGTTCTCACGTTCGTTAATGAAGCCATAACTCAACAAGAAGTCCATATTCGTCTTGTCACCATAGTTATTAAATAATTCATCACCATTTTTCAAATATACAAGGTCCTGACTGTTAAAGTTGAAGGTATCATCAGAATATGACCATTTGACCTTGGAATCATTGTTATGGTTAAGCAAATCCACAATAGGTAACAAAAATGCCAAGTTTAACTCTTTTTTGTCTTCACCAGTGATAATACTAGGGAAAGCACGAGACAAGAAAATGATAGACGACCAGAGATAAACGATGAACGAATCCCATTTGTGTTTAGATCCTTTTCTTTGCGATTGTATGTAGGCGACAAGTTCAAAAAACTTTTCGTCATCGCTTGTTGCATCGACAGATGGCAAGTTACCATCTCCACTAAACTCATATAACGCGGAGTACTGTCTGTACTCCTCACACAAGCCCAACAAACGTTTCTTTAGCCCCAGGAACAAGTCACTACCCTTCAGATGTTTCATGGTGGCGACATCCCAAAAGAAAGGGTGGTCAATTGTGATAGGTGGTAATATGTTTGTGTATGGTCTGAAAAACTCGTACTCATTGTCTTGCGTAAAGGTTATGTACCCGAGGAAGAACTGTGTCAAGGCATTAGGATTGCCAAACTGTTTAGACAAGTCTTTATGCCAGAATGACTGAGCCAGGTTCCGATCAATGAACAATTTGCGTGGTATACGCACGGTATCATCTTTAATCAACCCGTCTATATCCTTCACTTTAACATAGTAACCTTTAACATCATCGTACCCATACTCCAGGACATCATCCCTAACATCTGCGCCGTTCTCCTTAGCCCAGGTCAACAGATCAGCTAGCATTATTAGTGTTTTTTTGCTTGGCACCCTCCCCTTCAAGCTCCCAGATAGAGAGAGCTCATCGCATTTTTTTTCAGAAAAGTTGGAATTTTTCAAGTATTTTTGTCAAAAAGGTGAAATACCAAATATAAAGAATCATACCGTACGTATATGGCGTGATCGTATAGTATCCAGGTACATCGTTGCTCCGGGAATATCCGAAATAACCATAAATATTGCGCTGTCAAAAAAAGAGCTGTCACTGTGGCAACACAGATATATTGCCAGTACTTTATTTGAGGTATGTTTTTCCGTACGGGTGTTTGTCAATTGAAGATCCATAGGGCTTTGTATAACGTCGTCCAGGACGTGTGCGGGAACGGCCCTTGTGGTGGGGAAGCACCCGCGGGGCGATCCTCCACACAAAAAAACAACAAAAAAACGTATATCCGCACCATGATCCGGGTTCTGCTGTCACCAGAGATATACTGTATGGGTATCGGCACACACTACCGGCCCGAGGCTATCTGCCTTACGTCATCTTTACCATAATAAATTTTTTATTGCCCTACCCGGCCTCGTATAATTTGCTCACTTTTGCCTAATTGAGTCCTCTTATTGTTTTTTTTGTTCCTGCTTTGAGACAAAAACAGAATGGCACCCATGTTTATCACCCCACTAAAACCCCGTGTACCAGAAAATCGGGGTGCAATTCCTTCTTTCTTTTTTTCTTCTGTTCCTCACCACGGCACTGTCAAAAATTTTTGTGAGAAAAATGGTTCTGAGTCTCTCTGCGTGCATTAAAGAAATGCTCTGGGTGGTTGCAGAACAAAAAAAGAAAGGAAGTACTTTTTGGGTGCTGTTCCATCTCGGCGTGCTGCTTCTCTCCCGTGTTGTGCTGGTATTTTTCTCTGTGCTGTACCATCCGGTCTCACCTCGGTGCACTCACCTATGTGCTGTCTAATCTCTCTCTGTCTAATCTCTCTCTGCACTAATCTCTCTGTCTAATCATGGCTTAATACAGTTTAAGCCGAAACAAAAACAAACAGCACCCACAATTGGAAAAATAATGGGAAACAGCTTTTGAAAAAAAAAAAAAAAAAAAAAAAATAAAAAAAAAAATTTTTCAAAAATTGTGTGCGGGGTGTTCTAAGGGATTCGCTATAACTTAAATGCAATTGGGCCTGAAAGTAAGTAATTATAGCTCATCGCTAATATCTTTCATATATAAAGACGGTCTTTCTTTCCATCCGTCGATGTTGTTTGAGCTAGAAACTGAAAAGATACCAAGATCAAACTAAAATAAAAATAAATATGAAGGAAGAGATTCAGCAGACGGCGTCTGTCGATGAACATGTCTTCGATGAGGAGAAAGGCAGTCCTAATGTGAACGAGTACGCCAAGGAGGAGTATGCCTCCACTAACACAAGGACCACTGCCGATGAGGACGAGCTGTCCCTGGGTGCGGTGCCTGGCGAGACCGAGCACCAGAGAAGTATGCGTAACACCAAGAGCATCGTTATCCGTAAGACTGAGATTATGAAGGAGGTCTACGACAAGTGGTACTACCACGTCATCTTGCTGTTCTTCGCTTTTGTCTGCGGTTACGGTTACGGTCTTGACAGTAACATCCGTTACATCTACACTGGTTACGCTACCTCTTCTTACGCTGAACACTCCTTGCTATCTACTATTAACGTCATTAACGCCGTTATTAGTGCTGCTTCCCAATTGGTCTACGCTAGATTGTCCGATGTCTACGGTAGAACAACTCTGTTCTGCGTCGCAATCGTCTTCTACGTTGTCGGTACCATTATCCAATCACAGGCCTACGATGTGCAGAGATACGCCGCCGGTTCCGTGTTCTACAACACTGGTTACGTCGGTGTCCTGCTTGTCTTGCTATTGATTTTGTCCGATTTCTCCTCTTTGAGATGGAGATTGGTCTACCAATTCGTTCCTACCTGGCCTTTCATTATCAACACCTGGATCTCAGGTAACATCACCCAAAGAGCTAACCCTGTTAAGCACTGGTCCTGGGATATCGGTATGTGGGCTTTCATTTTCCCATTGTCCTGTGTCCCACTACTTTGCGTCTTGTTCCACATGTGGTGGTTGGCTAGACAAACCGAGGAATGGAAGACTTTGGACCAAGAAAAGACTTTCTTCCAAAAGCACGGTCTAAAGGCTACCATTATTGAACTGTTCTGGAAGGTCGATGCTATGGGTGTCTTCTTGATGACCATGTCTCTAGGTTGTATCTTGGTCCCATTGACCTTGGCCGGTGGTACCAGCTCTAAGTGGAATAACTCTCATATCATCGGTCCATTTGTCCTAGGTTTCGTTTTGGTTCCAATTTTGGTCTTCTGGGAATACAAGTTTGCTAGAGACCCATTGATCCCATACAAGTTGGTCAAGGACCGTGGTGTTTGGGCTTCTTTCGGTATCTCTTTCTTGATTGATTTCATCTTCTACATGGCTGTCGACTACTTGTACACAGTTTTGATTGTTGCCGTCGATGAATCTGTCAAGTCTGCCACTAGAATTTCCTCTTTGTCATCTTTTGTTTCCACTGTCGGTTCTCCTATTTTTGCTCTTTTGATCACTAGATTCTCTAGATTAAAACCTTTCATTGTCTTCGGTTGTGGTTTGTGGATGCTTGCTATGGGTTTATTGTACCACTTCAGAGGTGGTAAGGAATCTCACAGTGGTATTATTGGTGCTCTATGTGTTTGGGGTGTTGGTACAACTCTATTCACTTACCCAGTTAACGTCTCTGTCCAAGCCGCTACCTCTCACGAACATATGGCTACTGTCACTGCCTTGAACTACACCTTCTACAGAATCGGTTCTGCCGTCGGTGCAGCCGTCTCTGGTGCTATCTGGACTCAAACCTTGTACAAGCAAATTCTAAAGCGTATTGGTGATGCCAAGTTGGCTACTGATGCTTATGCTTCTCCATATACCTTCATTATCAACTACAAATGGGACACCCCAGAAAGACAAGCCGTTGTCCACGCTTACAGATACGTTCAAAGATTGGAAACCATTGTTGCTATTGTATTCTGTGCTCCATTGCTAATCTTCTCACTATGTTTGAGAGATGCTCGTCTAACTGACAAGGTCGCTCATGACAACATCGCCGAAGGTGAATACGTCGACTACAAGGATGATGATCCAATCTACGACTGGTTCAAGAACATTGGTAAGCGTTTCAGACGTGAAAAGAAAGAAGAAGCAAACTAAATCGAAAGAGAAAATAAACATTTTCCCCTCTAATCCTGTACTTTTAATAATATTATTTTGTTGTTCGAAAAAACCCATTTTATCACATTTTTTTACTGCCCTTTTTTTCTATAAAAAAACCCTTTTGCATATCTAATACCGTTAATAACAATTTAACTTTGAATTTTCACTTTTAATTACAAATATCACATTAAAAAGGTGATTAAGAACGTCATCCAACAATCATACATTTTATGTTATTTTTTATTTACCATCTTTTTGTTGTTTGTTCATAAAGAAATTCATTGTGTAAAAAAAAATTAAATAATATAACACATATACCGTAATTTAAAATATCAACCATACTTTATTAAAGAAGTTTCTCTACTTCGGAGTATTTTGTACGTGTTTTCCGTAAGCCGTTCATGTCATCTAAAAATTTCAGAAACTAATTTTTATAGGTGTTGTACGGTGATTTCATAGAGAGCCTACTAACATTCTTGTCCAAGAATGTTAGAAACATTTTTGTTGTCATCGTACCTCTTGGGTTTGTCAAATACATTTTAAACTATATTAAGATATTATTATGTTTTATTACGTGTTAATTCGTCATGATGAAATCATATTTGTATAGTTTGTGTAGAAGTGTAGGATATTGAAAGTTGAAGGCGATATTTATTGAAATAAAATAAAAATAGAGGAAACCCACAAGTCAAAACCACGCAAGGTGTATAGTAGTAACATGTGCATAATCATGTGTTACTTTTTGGTTTCTCTGGAGATTCATAGTATTTCGAATTACACTCTAATTTTAGCTTTTTACACCCACAGGTAAATAATGACGAAATATTATGTGGGTGCAATAATGAATAAACCAATAATACGGGCTACTATTTAAGATTCTGGGTGCATGTTTTTTGGTTGAATTCATCCTCAACTAGATGTTGAATCATGTTTCGGGGAATAAAAAAACTGCTATAAATTAATGCGTTTTTACTGTCCTCGATGACTATTTTGCTCTACACATCTTTTCTCATCAAATGATATTTACGAGTAGCGGATATTAAGCACACTATGACAGGTGGTAATAGCTCGGAGTCAAAGTACGATAACTCAAACCAAAGACGCTATGTCGACAAACATAGTTTATCAGTAGAGGAGAAAGAGATCGGCCAGGTTGATGAATTGGACCCAGAAAAATCACATGAGGTTGAGACCAAAGCGGTTAATATCGTAATCAGAGAAGCTGAAATCATGGCAGACGTATATAGTGCCTGGTACTACCAGATGATGCTTCTTGTTGCTACTTTCATTTGTAGTTATGGTTATGGGTTGGATGGTAGTGTTAGGTATATCTATACGGGATATGCTACATCTTCATACGCGGAACATTCATTGCTTTCTACTATCAATGTCATTAATGCAGTGATCAGTGCTGCTTCACAAATTATATTTGCAAGGTTGTCTGATGTTTACGGTAGATTTTCTCTATTTTGTGTGTCAATTGTCTTTTATGCTGTTGGGTCAATCATCCAATCTCAAGCATATGATGTCCAAAAATTCGCAGCAGGTTCAATATTCTATAATACAGGATATGTTGGTGTTATGTTAATTCTTATTCTGATTTTATCCGATTTCTCATCGTTAAAATGGAGGGTTTTTTACCAGTTTGTACCTAGTTTTCCCGCTATCATTAATACATGGATTGCTGGTACAATTACAGCCAGAGCTAACCCTTTGAAGCATTGGTCTTGGGATATTGCGATGTGGGCTTTTATCTTCCCATTATCGTGTGTTCCATTGCTACTTGTACTAACACATATGTGGTGGCTAGCAAGAAAGACTGATGACTGGAGGGAATTATCAAAGGAAAAGACTTTTTATCAAAAGCATGGATTAAAGAAATCACTTATTGAGTTATTTTGGAAAATTGATGTGTTAGGTGTGTTTCTGATGACCATATCTCTTGGGTGTATCCTTGTTCCATTGACTTTGGCTGGTGGCACTAGCTCCAAATGGAATAACTCTCATGTTATTGGTCCATTTGTTCTTGGTTTTGTTTTAATTCCTATATTTGTATATTGGGAAGCTAAATATGCTAGAGACCCAATTGTGCCTTACAAATTGGTTAAAGATCGTGGAGTTTGGGGTGCATTTGGTGTTTCTTTCACTATGGATTTCATTTATTATATGGCAGCTGACTACCTATATACCGTTATGATTATTGCGGTTGATGAGTCTGTCAAGTCGGCAACAGTTATAAGTTCGCTTCCAACATTTGTTTCTTCAGTAGCAGCACCTATATTTGGACTTATTGTAGTCAAATATAACAAGTTGAAGGGGTTTTTAGTGTTTGGTTGCGCGTTATGGTTTATTGCCATGGGCCTATTATTCCACTTTAGAGGCGGCAAAGAATCCCATAGTGGTATTATAGGTGCATTAAGTTTATGGGGTGTAGCGTGTACAATAGTGATTAACCCAATTGCTGTTTCTGTGCAAGCGGTCACTTCCCATGAACACATGGCTACTGTTACAGCATTAAGTTACACATTTTATAGAATTGGAGCTGCTGTAGGTGCCGCTGTGTCAGGTGCCATCTGGACGCAAACTTTATACGGAGAAATCTTGAAACGTATCGGTGATGTTAACCTAGCGACATCAGCATATGCCTCTCCATATGAATTCATTGGTACTTATACTTGGGATACTCCACAAAGACAGGCGGTTGTCCAAGCTTATAGATATGTTCAAAAATTGGAAACATTAGTAGCATTAGTATTCTGTGTCCCACTGCTTTTCTTTGCATTATGCTTGAGAGACGCTCGTCTTGACGATAGGATTGCACAAGAAATTATCTTGGAAGGTGAATATGTTGATACTGATGATGAGGATCCAATATTTGACTGGATTAAATCTCAGACCAAGAAGTTAAGAGGCGATACAAAATCATAATAGTTGACACTTATTTCTAATGGCTCTTCTTGTTGTAATTAAAAAGAAGATAATTTTCTGTACATGTATTTTAATACTATGAATATATATATTTGTTAAGATTATTATCTTGATAGATTATAGACAGGATTACTTACAATGTGTTTCTAATTGTTAAAAAAAAAAGGTTTTCACCTATTTGTCCTTTTTGAGTGTTGTTTTATGGTCTTGAGACCCAATCAGCAAAACTCATTTGGGATAGTCTACTTAAGGCTCTGGCAAAGGCAAATCTTTCCTCATCTAAAGCAAATATTTTAGATTTTTCAGCAATCTCCTTGGAAAATCCGTGTTTCTCCACTAATTCGTCGTGCTCTATACCTTCTTCGTCGATTTCCGTGCTTTGCTCAGCCTTCTTTATAGTAAAATCATTTATTAGTTGATCTGGTTCAACGAATAAGGATGTAAAGTCAGCGGCACCAGTGGTAGCAATTTTTCCACCGCTATCGTATACAGCATCTAAGAAAGTGATGAACCTTCTGATTTCATCACGAACAAAAATCGTTAGGTATGGGATATCAGTGATAATAAAACTTCTGAAATCACTGGCCAATTTCAAGTAGTCACCAGCAGCTAACGGTTGACCACAAAGTTCCTTAAAGGTAAATTGGGCAACTTTAGGTGGTGTGCATTTTGGAACATACAGCTCACGGCCCCAAATTGTCAATGGATAATTGGTGAAAGTATTTTCACCGTGTGCTGGAGTTCCGTCTGTATTCTTAGAGTCTGTAGCTTGTGCGAAATAATCATACCATTCCTTAATATGACTTTTCCTTATAACTTCAAAATCATGTGAGTGATAACCCATTCCATCCTTTGGATAACAGTAGACGTTTGAGGCAGGTCTAGGAATTTTTCTGTAATCAACCGGGGAATCCAAAAAGATAACTTCTGTTCTGTCTTTGATCAATTCAATACAAGGAATAAAAGATTTTCTTTGGACACCATTGATATATAAGTCATCAGGTGGTCTATTAGAAGTTGCAAACAGAACCACACCATACTCGGGCGACAATAATGCTGTCAATAGCCTTCTTAAAATCATGGCATCAGCAACATCAGCAACCTGAAATTCATCAAAACATAAAACATGTGAGCTTTGGGCAATCTCTGCAGCTAAAAATGGGATGCTATCCAGATCTTTACCTTTCTCAGCTCCTAGCACGTCAAGATTCTGTTCCTTGATAATCTCATGCGATCTTTTATGTACGTACTGCATGAACTGATGGAAATGTATCCTCTTCTTTGTGAGATGCTGAGGCAACACACTATAAAACAAGTCCATAAGCATGGTCTTACCACAGCCGACATCACCATAAAGATAAATACCCTTTGGTATCTTTGAAAGGTCTTTTGACGAGCTGCCATTTCCAAATATACTAAATTTCGATTTTAAGTTGTTGAATATGCTTACCTGGTCAAGAGCATTAGGCGTCTTAACCTCAGGTGGTTGGTAATCCACTAAATGTCCATATAGATGGCCCAGAGACGTGATAATCCCACGCTGGTAGGGGTCATCTCTCAATTTCCCCAGTTTCACAAGCCTCTCATACTCTTGCAGAGGTATCGAACTACCATCTGTGTGGTTATACCGTACAATTACAGGTAATTTCAAAGACTTATACCCAGTCAACCGCACAATCCTAGGCAGAAGTAACATTATGCACTATCTTCTAATTTGAGTTTTCTACCAAATCCTTCGGGTCAAAAGCGTCAAATATTGTATAAAATACAGTTAAAAGTAAATTCCAGTGTATATTTCTCGAGATTTGCTCCTTTAATGTGGTATTTCTAGTGCAAATCAGTTCTAAATAAAGAAAATAGGGTCTTCATCAATTTTCACAGACTGGATTTGCCAGCTTTTTTTTTTTCTGTTTTTTTTTCAAGGTTTTTCTCACAAATTAAGGCCCGGTGCCTTCCGATGAAATTTCATCTCGATAAAGGATCCATACCAAACGGCAATCGATTCATCGATTTCAAGCAAAAGAGCAGAAACAAACAGCAATAGCGGTAGCTAGGTTACCAGAGATGATGATGGGACTCGATGCCTCGATGGACAGCTTGACGTTGCAAGATATGAGACAGGACAGCGGACTAGTGGACATCACCGAACTGTTTATGAAGTTTCAAGGGAGATTGAAGCCTGAGACGATAGTTAAGGATTCGAAATTCAATTTGTTTGATGGTACACACTCTCTTGAGGTAAATAATGAGAAATTGGATTCTACGCTTATCCATTTGACTCCTGAAGAACTGAATTTTGGCGTTGGAGTGGCATATGGTGAGGAACTGGATTCAAACGCCGAGATCACGAAACTGGACTATGTTACTGCAGTTGCTGATAGATTAGCACGATCTGTAATATCCTGGCTAAACGACTACCAATCCCTTCCAACCACAGTGTTAAGTTGCCGGTATGTCGAACACGCCTTGTATTACAATCTAAATGATCCTGAGATAAACGATGACAGTCTCAACCATATTGAGACAGGTGATCCTTTGTATGATCAAGTACTAGACAGTTTAGTGGTTGGTGTATGTCATTTCCTGGGTTTTGTATATAAGATGTTGACTGCAGGGGTGATATATGAAGAAGAAGACTTGAATTTTAATCATATGGGGCTGAACAACTTCCAACTGTTACCTAAAATGGAAAGCACTCTATCACAAATAGAACAAAGCAGAAACTATTTATCCAATATAATTGAAGATTATCCAGACAAGAAGCATACATTTGATAGGTTGATACATATTTTAACCATAATTGAATGCTTAGTCAATTTAGAAACCGTTATCGACTCATCGAGTGAAGAATCTGAGACTTTCCTTGATAAATTGGAATCTGCTGCTCATGAACTTATGAATCTCCAGCCAATGGGGGTAGAACCACCAATGGGATCTTTTTCTATTGGTATTCAGAGAAGGCTGAGTAATCAATTTCCGCCAAGAAAGATTATTGAGCCATCATATAATTACAGTGGGTATTTAGAAATCTGCAAGGATATCAAATTAGTGAATAAAATCAAAACTTTGACCTCTGCAAAGGAGATTTTGAGTTTTGCGAGTTATTTCAATAAATTGGCACAAAGACATGTCCTGTCTAGGGCCCTCTTCTCTCTAATCTTGGTTAAACAAGATCATTCAGTGTTGGAAAATTTCTCAGCGTTTGAATTCTGGCAATTACATGTTAATGAATTTACTGGAATAGATTTCTGTGAAAAACTTGAAATAGATAATGATCTGGAGCTAATATTTCAAGAAGCAAGTAATGTGTTGCTTGAATTTTATCAAAATGCAGCTCAAAACACATGTAGGTACAGACAAGGGTTCAATCGACAAATACTATTATGGGATTCACTACAGGCACAACTTGAAGCTAAAGAAGCGGATCTACGATCTTCAGGTGAGTTCGATGAAGTTGACATGGAAGCTATCTCAACTTCGATTTATTTATGTACTTCTTGGGTTTACTCAATGAAGTTATATTCCATGAGTGAGTTCATTTTGAAGGGTTTTGAATTGGATATTTACAAACCATATGAGGCCTATACAATGTATTGGTACTGTTATTATCTACAGGTTCATTACAAAGATACGCTAGAGAGGTTAAAGGGGCTCATAGGTGAAAAAATAACTGCAATTCATAATATAAACAAAAAAATGAAAAAGCTGAAGGCTGGTGATAAAAAAGAGAGAGTTAGAAAACAATATCGAGAAGCTATGGATAATGAAATGCCAAATCTTCGTAATGCTGAAAAAGATTTAGATACAATGATCAAAAGGTGTAGTATTCATAAGTCTATGTGTCTCTCTGAAGTTCTCTACTTTGCCTTACTAAGGTCCTTTAGTTTGATAGACGCAGTTAGCCCTAATCCAGTTTATCTATCAAATGATAAATTAATCCATGACTTACGATTAAAAACATTTTCTTCCATCGGTGTTCCTGAATTGCCTAAATATGAGGTTTTTCAAAAGACTTTAAATGATTTCACCATCACGGAACCATTGTTTCAACTAAAACTGGATAAAACTATTGAGTGTATTAGAAATGAATTGGACACTGCGGACAGGGATATTGCTACTATTCTAAAGTATATTGCAACAGAAGAGGATAGTGATTATGCTCTTATCGGTTGTTCATCGGTAAAGGACGAGGCAACTGTGTATTACGAAACAATAAGAACATCCCTGAAGTGTATTCGTGAAAATACTAAGTTATTTGAGGACAAAACTAAGTTAAAGAAGCTACAAAATTCTAAAACCATTGCAATCCTGGAAAATGTTCCAGATGGAAGTCCTTACTATAGATTAATTGCTATTAATGAAAAATTGAAAGTAAATCATACTCATAAGTAATGATCTCATTAAATAATGCATTATAAAATACAAATTTTTATGACCAATTAAACCCTTTTGTAATTAAGTTACAACTTCTTGACTTAAGTTTCTTAATAAGGTTAAACATTTTATTTAAATTAATTGTTAGAAAGTTTTGTGAGGGTGGTTGAAGAATTGCTCTCCAAAACCTAACGAATCTTGTTCCTCGTGGCCCAATGGTCACGGCGTCTGGCTACGAACCAGAAGATTCCAGGTTCGAGTCCTGGCGGGGAAGATTATTTTTTTAAAAATTGTTTCTTGTATTTATCCCTATAAACGATATATTTACCACAGAACGGCAGTATGGTATTGATGTAGATGCATGTATCAATTTCTATGAATATTAAATATTATGATTTTGTTATATATGTGGTTTTTCTTTCCTTAAGTTGAATACAGTCTTTGGTATTCATGGAATGATGATGTTTGGGATGCTAAATATTGTGATTGGGAATATAGCCAGCTGTCTAGGACGCCATCTAGAGTAAATTTGCTTTTGAAGTCTAAAAATCTACTCAAATCCTCAGCGATAGCTTCGTGCATTCGTTTAATATTCTGGCCCATACTATTCATTTTTCTGGTAATATCTCTAATTTTGCCTGTGAGCCTTTCTTCTAATTTCATTCTCTTGGAATTGGATGACATTTTACGGAGTATGAGTTCTTTGGTCTCCGGCGGTTGGCTAGCTAGTTCTGGGAATACTCTATTATAATGTTTATGTGCATTGAGTACCTCAGCATATAAGTGCCACCATTGTGTAACCTCTTCTTCCAAGGTAGTATTTATAAAGTTGAAAAGATTGTTCACGCAGGAAGAAAGGAATTCAGTTTGATTCAGGAGAATTGAGGCAGTTTTTGGGTCAAAGAAGTTAATTACTCTTTGTGGGAGTTCTAAACTGGAACGGAATCTTCTTGATGATATTTCGGCCGTCATTTTAGATGTTATTTCAATCGCTTTGGAATAATCAGAAGATTTCAATTCCAGAAATAAAATTAGCTTCTTTAAGACATTTAAAGTTTTAACAGTTTTGTCTAATTCAGATATGTTGAATTTAGTGAAATTTTGTATCATTCCTATCTCTTCTGGTGTCATTGGTTTATCTGCATTTTTGCCAGAGTTAATTTTACCATTCATTTTAACCCATTTTATAGCATCATCTTCAGATTTAAATGTAGATATATCGATAATGTTAAGCACAACTAATGATGATAGGCAATTTGTAATTAATGGAAGAGTTTTTTTCAATCTTTCTTTCATTAGTTCACTGAACCTGATCCTATTAAAGGTACTCAAATCATCTACCAATTCCTGGAGCGGTAGAAAGATAGACATCCTTTTCTTAATCAAAACTCTCAAAAGCCCCCTAATAGTCTTTAATTTAAATGCAACAGTCGACGTACAACCACCATCCATTATGGTCAACGAGATAGTCCAATGAGACACCACATATTTTAGAGAATGAGCATACACAGTATTCCAATTAGACTGTTTTAATCCACAACCACCAAGCATATTTGTAATGGCTAGATCTCTAGCTAAATCGAAAGCTGTTAGTGATCCTGACACTTGTTGCTTCTCAAGTAAAGTTCTTTTGTCAAACAGAAGCAAAGAAACATTCTCTTTTCTCTTGTATCTTACATTGGTCATCAGTGGTGTTATTCCTCTCTTGTTAGTTATGTTGACATCAATCGTTGGATCTGATAGTAGTAAAGAGATATTACTTTTCAAAATATGAACCAATGAATTTCCTTTATCATCAACATGGTCATTAAGAGAAAACTCGATTTTATTACTTCTATACCAGTCTTTCGCATAGTTATATGCTTTTTTTACCATTGAATCATAGTTTTCCTGATCGTAGCTTCTAAAAATGGTAAATAAAGGTGTCTGTCCAAAATCATCCTTTTGCTTCCAGTCTATTATAGGTCCGATTTCATCCAACAGTTTCAGTTCATTCGTCAAATAGTGACCGACAGATCGCTTGAATTTATCCTTCCTATTAACATACTTGGAGAAATCTACCTTGGAACAATTATGTTTTATAATTTTCACCAAAATTAAAGCAGCTACTTCGTTATCATGTTTCAAAGCTTGCATTAAAAGACTAGAACCATCAAGGTTTTCATCCATATAGATATCTTCATATGGGAAATAATCATCAAAATCCTCTAAAATAGCAACAAATATATTATTTCTTCTATTCGCAACGCATAAAGACAAAATTGAGTTACCATTTACGTCTCTATAACGTAGGGAGGTCTCGTGATGCTTTAATGTCTTTGTTATAGTTTTCTTAGAGACTGCTTTGGTGGAAGATAATACCCTAAGTAGTGTTTCCGAGTTCTGACAATTTTGGACAAGGGAATCATAATTTTCTCTTGTACTCAGCTCGTCAAAATAACATACAACAGCTTCAAAGGTTGATAGTGCATATCCCAGTATTCCAAATTTTATAGTATTTTCATCCTGGTAAAAATGTTGTAGATAGTAGAGGTGACTTTTTAAATTTTTGACTTGAGCTCTACAAGCCACCAGCACAAACAGGTTCATTAGTCTATCTGCGTCAATAGTAATCGGTACGGATCCATCGCTTAGAAAACTATCATCTTGTTCCTGATCATTCTCACTACCAGTCAATATTTTTAATGTATTTACTAGAATTTTTGCCTTGCTAGTAAAATTATCAGTATCATGAAACTTTTGTAAAAATTCAGTAGCACGGGCAACATTTTTCTCCACAGTCAATACGTTCTCTAGGTAGAAATTTTCATATTTTATAGTGCTGAATTCTGTGTCAACTTGATGGATTGAAATATTCTTAAATTGGCTTATATCAGTTTCGTTATTCTTATTTGCCTTAACGATCTGTGTCCAAGTATCATCGAACAAATTTAACTCAACATACTCGTAAATGATTTTTCTTAACGAGATCAATTGTTTAAATAAATTATCATTTTCCATTTTCTTATACATATCATCAATGATAGCATGAAATAACTCTGGCTGAGGTCCCATTTTTTCATTAAGTTCCCTAAATTCCCTAAACCTCTTTCCGAACTCCGAACTCCAGTGTGTATTCAATCGAAGAATGCTATCAAACGTAGCCTTTGAACGTGAGTACCCTGCCTCTCCCTTTCGTACTGGTGTCTTTGGAGGCTTTTCCTCATCTCCACAATCATCTTCATTATCGACTTGTTGAGGATGATGTTTCAACAAGTCTTTACATATATCCAGGCTAGATTGTAAGTGACAGGAGATAGGGCCCTCGACAAAAGCCCCATCAATGTGTACAAATCTTATTGTATTATGGTAAGACTTCATATAATCATTAAATATAGGTATCGTTTCAATAGAGTTGATCTTAATCTTATTCAGTATGTGTTCCCCTGATCTGCTAAACTGGAAAATTGTTCTATTTTTCCAACTAATGAACTTCCAGGAGTTATCTAAGCATTTCACCGGATGGAGATCATATCTTCCCTCAATATCCCGTATCACCGCCTCGTCGTGACTATTATCTATCTCGTTATCACTGGCACTCAGAAGCAGTATGTGGGAGCTGACAAAATCTGGAGTATAGCATAGCTCACTAAGCGCAGCCTTTGAAGAGTCTGCACTGTAATATAGTAACAGTTCAGTAGGCGGTACCAGCAAGAGATACTCCCTTTTCTTCTGCAGCTGGCTGAACAGCTTCTTAAGAGGCGATTCGTTAGGTTCACTGCAATTGCAGACTGCATTCACCAGTGGATTTAACAGCACTGGCAAATGATATGTCATTCCACAAACTCTTGATGTTATGTTTTGTCAGTGAAAGCGCTTTTAGTTATCTGTCTCCCTTACTTTAAAGTTGTTCATTTAGTTGATTTCATTTAGGCTTCACAGAAAAAAGGGCTCATCGCCTAGCAAAACCCGTCAGAAAAGAGTTTCGTTTAAACGAGAAAACATAGTCATATAAAGATACAGATGGTACAATTAATGATTAGATATAATTACAATTATGAATATCTAATATTTTATTTTATTGTTTCTTTTGTGGACTATATCCTGCGAGGTCTGCGGTGTTTTGGGAAGTAGGCTCTCCTGTACAGCGCCTCCGTCACGAAATCAAATACGGCGATTTCAGCCGTAGCATGTTTTCTGGCGTTTTGGGGGTTGGGCACAAACTGCGGAGGCGGGTTCATTGCTAGGTCTTCTTTAAATTTTTTGTCCCAGTACTCAAGGTACTCTTCTTGCTGTTCCTCTGTGAGGGCTTCATACTGCAGTATCTCCAGCTGTCGCTCTAGTATCCTTCTAGGTAGCTTTTTGGACCTGGTAGTACTCACCGTGTCAACAGTCGAAGTAGTTGTGCTTAGCGTGTCAACAGCGGAAGCAGTACTACATAACGTGTCGACATTGGAAGAACTGGTGCTTACCGTGTCTATAGACTCTCTTGAATTCTTAACAGTTGTAGAACAGTCATTCCCAATTGTAGAGTCACCACAAGAGTAAGAACTAGCACTCATTGGACAATTTATTATGGTTTTGTGGGAAGTATATGTAAAGATAACATATAAAATGGAGGAAACCTCTAGAGGTTTCCTTTATATATCCTATTTTTATGGGCAAGAACGTGTATGTATATAGAAGACCCACTCCCTGTTGGCCATGGGAATACCATATAGCAAAGAAAAGCTTTGCTATATGATGAATGAAATGAATCAGCGGGTACACATTTCGTATATTATAACCAAAATACATATTGCTTTCATATTGTTCTAAAAGATCAAAAGCAAAAGAACTATGAAAACTTGGCATACAAACGTAAATCACGCTTCCTATTGCGGTAAAACAGTAATGAACCGCCCGTAACCATAACAATTTGTGCCAAAGAAAAAAAACGGAACATTACGTAATCACGCTGTCTTGCCGAGAGACGATAGCCGCACGGCGTTAAAAACACAAAAAAAAAGAAAGAAAAAATTGATTTATAGTTCCGTTTGCCGGAAATTAGTAAGTATGGGCAATTAGGGATGTCCGTGAAACATGGGGGGGAAGGGTCCAGGAGAAGGGAATAGAACACTTCAAGGATAATTTTTTTTGGCATATAAAAATAGAGAGTTTCAAAACTTATCAAAAGAATTGAAAGAGCTTCTCAGAGTTGACAGGCTGAAGAAATACTAACAGAGAAAAAAAAACACTTGAAATTCGAAAAATGTATAGTCAAAAGATTGTTGCTGCTCAGGATCCTTCTATGATGTTCAATCACACATGTTTGCGTGTGAAGGATCCTGCTAGAAGTGTTGCTTATTACCAAAAGCACTTTGGTATGGAGCTTGTTAACAAGCAAGATTTCCCAGAAATGAAGTTCACCCTTTACTTCCTTGCTTTCCCAAAGGAGATGGCCACCAATGCCAATGGTAAGCCGGATGTGTTTAGTGCTCCAGGTATTCTGGAATTGACACATAACTGGGGTACTGAAAATGATCCTGACTTCAAGATTAACAATGGTAACGATGAGCCTCACCGTGGGTTTGGTCACATCTGTTTCTCCTATGCTGACATCAAGTCTGCCTGTGAGAGATTGGAAAGTGAAGGCGTGCCATTCAAGAAGAGATTGACTGATGGTAGAATGAAGGAGATTGCTTTTGCCTTGGATCCAGATGGATACTGGGTTGAGTTGATCCAGTACAACAGGGAGAACGAGGAAAAGAAGGAAGTTGGCTCTCGTTTCAACCACACCATGATCCGTGTCAAGGATCCAAAGGCCTCCCTTGAATTCTACCAAAACGTTCTTGGTATGCAATTGCTAAGAACCAGCGAACACGAAGCTGCTAAGTTCACTTTGTATTTCTTGGGTTACGAGCTAAAGAACGGTGACAACCCTCACTCTCACGAAGGTGTTCTGGAATTGACTCATAACTGGGGTACTGAGAACGAGAAGGACTTCAAGTATCATAACGGTAACGACCAGCCACAAGGCTATGGTCACATTTGTGTCAGTTGTAAGGAGCCTGCTAAGCTATGCGCTGAAATTGAAGAGAAGTACGGTGACCAGATCAAGTGGGCTCCTAAGTTCAACCAAGGTAAATTGAAAAACATTGCCTTCTTGAAGGACCCAGATGGATACTCAATTGAAGTTGTTCCTCACGGTCTAATTGTTTAATGAATATCAAATGACATTTATATATAAAAGAACATTTATTTATCACTTCCAATAAAATAATTCCTTTTTTCTTCAAAAAGATTTTGACCTTACAGGTAATCGTTAAAAGATATTGTATTTTTTATAATGTACAAAATATTTAATATATATATATATATATTTCCTAAGAGAAATGAATACCTACTTGGTGGAATGCGTATAGTAGTTTCAAGAAATCAGTTTGATCACACTTACCAGCTCTCTTATCACTTAGTTGAGTCTCCTTTAGTACTGTCTCAATTTTCTCCTTGATCAATTCTTGCATGTTAACTGTATCATCCACTGGTTGGTTGTTGATAGCTAAGAAAGTTTTGTAATTCTTTTCTAGAATTTCCAAAACAGTAGATGACTTGAAACCAGCTGAAATGGTACGGTTCTTTCTGACAAACACAATTCTCAGAAGACCATCCCATTCATTGAAGTCAATCTGTGGTCTTGGGTTCTTAATCTCTATTCTAACAACACTAGACTCAACTTGTGGAGGTGGTCTGAAGTTGTTTCTACCGACCTTCATGATATGAGTAACGTTAGCCCACATCTGTACATTGGCCGAAAGTCTACAGTATAGGGCATCGCCTGGTCTAGCCAAAAGTCTCATAGCGAACTCTCTTTGAAACATCAGAATACTAACTCTAGGAGGTCTTGGTTGGTTGATAAGCTTGAACACTAGTGGCGAGGAAATTTGGTATGGAGTGTTACTGATACAGATATCAAAATAAGGAAGCTCAGTCTTCATGAAATCACCAAGCATGATCTCTAGTTTCTTCTCTGCTGGTGTACCGTGAACTCTTTTGGTTAGTTCAGCAGCCATTCTAGGATCCATTTCCACTGCAACAACTTTACGAGCCTGTTCTAAAATCCTCACGGTCAAGTTACCAGTACCTGGACCAACCTCAAGAACAATATCAGATGGCTTAATCTGGGCTTTGTCAACAATACCCTGTGCCACAAGCGGGTTTTTTAAAATATGCTGACCAAGATCAGTGTTAAACTTAAAGACAGAGGTCAAATGCTTTTCAGCAGCAACTTGTTTATTGGTAGTAGCACCAGAATACTTCTTCTTTGCAGCCTTGCCCATTTTTTTTTAGTCTATTGATAGTTGGTCTCTTTAATATACTTCTATAACAAGAATATAGAGTCTATTTTATGAATCAGTGAGAGATATTGGCTTTTTTGAAAATGTTTCTTGCGATGAGCTCATCGCAATTTTTTTTTTTTTTTTTTTTTTTTCTCAGCTGTAAATTTTTCAAATTTTTCAGCAAATGCTCGAGCTCATCGCGATGCCCTACCCCCTAAGCCGAAATTTAGCTGTCATATTGCAAAAACAAAATGAAGAAAAGAAAGCATTGATTACCATATTTTGATAGCCAATAGCGTATATAAAGTATACTTTGAGTAAACAAAATGAGATGCTGTTTTCTGGAAGGAAATTCCTGATTTTACCGGACGAAAATGCCGGTCCTATGCAGTTTTTATGCGAACTAATCAGGAACAATGGTGGTACAGTGGTTAATTCACCTGAAGCCCTCGATCCCGAGTGCATAGTGTTGATAAATGATACGTTTATTGATTCCGATAACGGCATCATTGATCGTGTGTTTTTTCTTAAGGAGTTTCGGTGGGATCCCTCGGTGGTTTGGGACTATGTCTTGAATCAAGAGTTGCTTTGTGTTAGGTCTAGTCAAGTCTCTCAGTGGCTTGAAAATGGTGAAGTTAGTATTGATGGGGGATCTATTGTACGTGTTTCTCAAGATCCTGTTAAGCCTGTTGAAGAAAATAGGGATGATAGTGAAGTAGAAACGGATATAGATGACGATGGGGGAACGGTAAGTACAGCTATTGATACGATAACAACACCTAGAGAAGAAAAGAATGGAGCTGTGGAGGTCGATCTCCGTAAATATGTTAGGGATGATGAAGTGGCGAAGAATCAGTTATTGATACGTGCGCTTGGGAAACTTGTGAAGAAATATGAAGTCAAAGGAGACCAGTTCAGAGCTCGCGGGTATCGACTAGCCAAGAACTCTATTGAGAAGTATCCACATCGAGTAACGTCGGGGAGGATGGCACAAAGAGAATTGGCTAATGTCGGTGCAAGTATTGCCAAAAAGATTCAGATTTTAATAGATACAGGTACCCTTCCGGGGCTTGATGACAGAACAGTAGACTCCTTCGAGATGCAAGTTGGATATTTTTCTGAATGTTACGGAATTGGTATACCATTTGCCAGAAAATTGTCGACATTAAATGTTAAGTCTTTCAAGGATGCTACTAGGTTAGTTCCAGATCATTTTTATTCAGATTGGCCCATTCTGTATGGATGGACTTACTATGAGGATTGGTCAAGGAGGATAAAGAGAGAGGAGGTTACAATACATTTTAATATTGTGAAGGATGAACTGCAAAGAATAGACCCTACATGTTCGGTTGAAATGCAAGGTAGCTATATTAGAGGTGCCAAGGACACAGGAGATATTGACCTGATGTTTTATAAAGAAGGTTGCGATGATCTTATTGATGTTACTAATGCCATGGAGAAAGTTGCTATATCACTTTATGAAAAAGGATATATTAAATGTTTTCTACTTCTGACTAACAAATTAGAGGAGTTATTTAGAGGTCATATTTTGAAGAAATTAAGTGACTGTAATATTGAGAAAAGAAAGTACAATTTTAAAAATTCAGACAGAGGTAAAAAATTATTCTTTGGGGTTGAACTACCGTCTGGGTATCCTAAATATTCTTTAAAGGGAGAGAAAAATCTTGAATTGAAGGAGGAAGATAAGTTCTTATCGGAAAGTCATAGTAGTGGTCATTTTTGTAGACGTCTTGATTTTTTCTGTTGTAGGTGGTCTGAACTAGGTGCAGCACGAATACATTATACAGGTTCCACAGATTACAATAGATGGTTAAGAGTAAGAGCCATGGATCTCGGTTATAAGTTGACCCAGCATGGTATATTCAAAGGCAATACTTTACTTGAAAGTTTTGATGAGGGCAAGATATTTGAGTATTTACAAGTGCCACACTTAGACCCTGTAGAAAGGAACCAAGTAAACTGGGAAAACATGGATAAAGGCATTAGACTAGAAGATTGAAAATCCAAATCTTCCTTAATTGATCAAATCGGAAAAAATATTAATCATAATCCTTTCATTAAAATTATTTAATTGAATGAGAGAATACTCTCATCAATGTACGTAAGAGTTTTTGGTTTGCTATATATAAACTTAAAAAAATAATAAAAAAGATATCTCTCTGGATCACCTTCACATTTAATTGGTAAAACTAGAAATGTTCTATAACAAAATTTATCATGAATACACCAAAAATATGCAAGCGACCATTAAGACTGTATTTCTAATTTTATTTTTTTAAATTTAGTTCTTGGCAGATAGGAAAGCAACACCTGGCAATTCCTTACCTTCCAACAATTCCAAGGAAGCACCACCACCAGTGGAAACGTGGGAGATCTTGTCAGCAACACCGTACTTCTTAGCGACGGTAGCAGTGTCACCACCACCAATGATAACAGTGTTACCAGCAGTAGAGGACTTGACAACTTCTTCCAT
Organism: Nakaseomyces kungkrabaensis; assembly: GCA_030556385.1. Classification (NCBI taxonomy): domain Eukaryota; kingdom Fungi; phylum Ascomycota; class Saccharomycetes; order Saccharomycetales; family Saccharomycetaceae; genus Nakaseomyces; species Nakaseomyces kungkrabaensis. The sequence goes on along the minus strand of JAKTPY010000004.1, from coordinate 59,574 downwards.
CATAGCCTTAGTACCAGCGGAGAACTTCTCGAATTCGAAGACACCTGGTGGACCGTTCCAGACAATAGTCTTAGCCTTAGCGATAGTGGCAGCGAACAACTTTCTGGATTCTGGACCGTTGTCCAAACCTTGCCAGCCAGCTGGGATACCTTCCTTGTCGGTGATGATCTTGGTGTTGGCGTCAGCGGAGAAAGCGTCAGCAATGACGAAGTCAGTTGGTAGGACAACTTCGACGTTCTTAGCCTTAGCCTTTTCCATCAACTTTGGAACGATTTCAGCACCAGCCTTGTCGAAGATGGAGTCACCAATTTCGGTGTTTTCCAAAACCTTCTTGAAGGTGAAAGCCATACCACCACCGATGATGATGGAGTCGACCTTGTCCAACAAGTTGTCGATCAATTGGATCTTGTCAGCGACCTTAGCACCACCCAAGATGGCCAAGAATGGTCTGGTTGGGTTTTCCAAAGCCTTACCGAAGTATTGCAATTCCTTTTCCAATAGGAAACCGGCAGCACGTTGTGGCAAGTCGAAACCGACCATAGAGGAGTGAGCTCTGTGGGCAGTACCGAAAGCATCGTTGATGTAGACGTCAGCCAAGGAAGTCAATTCCTTTCTGAACTTAGCAACATCCTCAGCGGAAGCCTTGACCTTTTGGCCGTCGACCTTTCTGGAACCTTCTTCTTCGATGTGGTATCTCAAGTTTTCCAAAAGGATAACGGAACCTGGAGCAGAGGCCTTGACAGCGGAGTCAACCTCAGCACCGACACAGTCGTTCAAGAAAGTAACTGGCTTACCCAATAGAGATTCCAATTCCTTAGCAACTGGCTTCAAAGAGTATTTCTCGTTTCTTTCACCGTTTGGTCTACCCAAGTGAGAGGCCAAGACAACGTAACGTGGGTTGTGTTCCAAGACGTACTTGATAGTTGGCAAAGCAGCAACGATTCTTTGGTTAGAGGTGATCTTGTCACCGTCCAATGGGACGTTGAAGTCAACTCTGATGAAGACACGCTTGTCCTTCAATTCAAGGTCCTTAACAGATAGCTTAGAGGATAGAGACATTATTGATGTTGGTTTTTTAAAGAATCTACTGAAAAAAAGAATCTTTTAATAAAATAATTAATTTTTAAATTTAAAATCTACACAAAAGAAGGAAGTTATACAAAAAAAGGTTGTCACAGGAAAACAACAATCTTTATATATGAATTTATTTAGTATTCTATAATAATCTATTTCTTCTAGCTTCTTAAACCTTCTTGGTATCATCAGAAGCATTTTTAGCAATTGGGTAATGCTCTACCAGGCCTTGCAAACATCATGCGATTTGGTTTCCTGGTGCTCTCAGCCTGTCTCTCTCTCTCTCTCTCACTGCTCTCACTGCTCTCTCAGACTGTCTCTACCATATTCCAACCCTTTGCTTGGTTCAGTTCTGCAATCACCATCGCCTCGACAAAGGACAATGCGGAAGACCGTGTATATTTCTGCATCCAGAAAATGGGAATTACAGGAATCCGCCTTCCTCTCTCTCTCCCCTAATTTCTTTCTTTCTTTTTTTTTTTTGGGTCTTTGGTACAGTCGAGTGGCACCCGGAACTTATCTGTGTGGTGCACGGATGTTGTGATTTTGTTATCTTGTACGTGTTTTGCAGGTGGTTTTAGTAGTGTACTACGTATGTCACATGATTTAGGGTTTTTTGCACGTGTTTTAGGGTTTTTTTGTTCTTTTCTTTTTTTTTGCTCCGAAGGGTTTTTAATTTAAAAAAAATTGCAAGGAGGGAGGGGAGGGGGTTACAGATGTCTTGGCGGTTAAATTTTAAAATTGCAATTTAGAATGTAATTGCAAGTTTTTATGATTGGGAAGATAAGTAGGAGACCATTGAGCACTAGAAGATAAAAGAAAAATGTTGCTGAGTAGTTTATTGCTCGGGTTAAATTTAGTATATGCGTTTGATATGGATGTAGGGCCCAAGGTAGGGCCCAAGGTAGGGCCCAAGGTAGGGCCCAAGGTAGGGCCCAGTAAGGGAGATGGAGATGATAAATGTCCTCCGTGTTTTAATTGTATGCTGCCGATATTCGAGTGTAAGCAGTTCTCTGAGTGTAATCCCAATACTGGGCAGTGTGAGTGTTTGCCAGGGTTTGGCGGGCAGGACTGTGTGGAGCCCGTTTGCGGTGGGTTAGATATGGATAACAAGGACAGACCCGTGAGGCATGGGAACGTGAGTTACAACCATGATAACTCGTGTACATGTGAACCTGGGTGGGGCGGGATTAACTGTAACATGTGTCTGGAGGACTACGTGTGTGATTCGTTCATGCCGGATAAGTCTCTCAAGGGTACCTGTTACCAAAATGGTATGATTGTCAACAGGATGTTTCAAGGGTGCGATGTCACGAACGAGAAGATCGTGCAGATTCTAAATGGTAAAAAGCCACAAGTGTCGTTCTCCTGTGATAAATCTACACAGGAGTGTAATTTCCAATTCTGGATTGATCAAATCGAAAGTTTCTACTGTGGACTGGATGACTGTAAGTTTGAGTATGACTTGGTTCAGAACACTTCTCACTATACATGTAATAATGCCAAGTGTAAATGTATCCCAGGGACTATGTTGTGTGGACTAAAGGGATCAATTGATATATCGGAGTTTTTGACAGAGACCATAAAGGGACCAGGTGACTTCATTTGCCAATTGGATAGTAAAGAGTGTAAGTTTACGGAACCCTCAATGAATGACTTGATCTCTACTGTGTTTGGTGACCCATATATCACTTTGAAATGTCAGTCCGGTGAGTGCCTGCATTACAGTGAAATTCCTGGTTATAAGTCTCCGTCAAGAGACGACAATATGACCCTGAGAGGCAAGTTGATCCTTACTTTCACATCTATTATGATCTTGGGGCTAATGACTTTTGGAAGTTTCTATATCTCTAAATCGCCTTTGTTTAAGAACGGATCCATCAGACTATCAAACGATGACTCGCTATTGGCTGGTTCTGGTGAGTCTGAGACCGAAAATTTCTTGCAATCCAACAAATTGGCCACATTAACTTTTGAGGATATCTGTTACGATGTGCCTGCATTGGCTGATAGTGAATCAAGATTGAAGCAAAGGGTATTGAATGAAATTTCTGGGTTTGTCAAGCCAGGTGAGATCCTGGCCATCATGGGTGGTTCAGGTGCAGGTAAGACTACTTTACTTGATATCTTAGCAATGAAGCGCAAAACTGGTGATGTTTCTGGTACAATCAGAGTCAATGGTAACGTTATTACAAGAAAGGACTATACTAAATTGATTGGTTTCGTAGATCAGGATGACTATCTACTACCTACTTTAACTGTTTATGAGACCGTTCTTAACAGTGCACTTTTGAGATTACCACGTACGATGTCATTTGAAGCTAAACAATCAAGGGTTTATCAGGTATTAGAAGAATTAAGAATTATGGATATCAAGGACCGGATTGTAGGTAATGATTTTGAAAGAGGTATTAGTGGCGGTGAGAAAAGACGTGTGTCAATCGCGTGTGAATTGGTCACATCTCCACTTGTCCTATTCTTAGATGAACCTACATCAGGTCTTGATGCTAATAATGCCAACAATGTTGTAGAATGTCTAGTGCGTTTGTCAAGAAACTACAATAGAACACTAGTGATGTCAATTCATCAACCGAGATCTAACATCTTCTATCGATTTGATAAATTAGTTCTATTAAGCAGAGGTGAGTTAGTTTATTCTGGTGAAGCGTTAAGAGTAACTGAGTTTTTGAAGAATAATGGATACAAGTGTCCATCGAATTACAATATTGCTGATTATTTGATTGATATCACATTCGAGTCATTAGATAAAAAGGGGAAAAAGAAGAAGGCGAAGCACATATTAAGTGATATTTTACCTGACTTGGAAGTAGGATCCGATATCCATGGACCGGTAAGACAGCCAACCGAAGAGGCGCTTGGAACAGAGAGTAGAAATGGGTCTATCAGTGCTACTCAAAACGAGTGGGAACATTATGCAGTTCATAGAGAGGAGATTAGCACTTTATTACGTCATGAAACTGAAGATAGTCTGACTGATGATATGAACAATGCCGGTGATCGTAACACGTTAATATTAACCAGGAAATATAAAGATGGACAATATTTTGGTGAACTGAAATTCAACATTGAAGAAATCAAGAAGGAAGCCAATCCAACCGGAGAAAGTGGAAATGTCAATTCTGAGACAAGTAGCACCTCATTTGAAATTCCAACTACTCTGAAAGCAGCTTCATTCTTCGAACAACTTTCTATTCTATGTTCAAGATCTTTCAAAAACATCTACCGTAATCCAAAACTGTTGCTTGGGAACTATATTTTAACAGTTTTACTCGGAACATTCCTTGGAGTCTTGTATTATAAGGTTGAGAATGATATCAGTGGTTTCCAAAATCGTATGGGTCTCTTCTTCTTTATTTTGACTTATTTCGGGTTTGTGACTTTTACGGGATTAAGCTCCTTCTCACTGGAAAGAATTATATTCCTAAAAGAAAGATCCAACAACTACTATTCTCCACTTGCATATTACTGCAGTAAGATTATTAGTGACGTCTTACCACTAAGAGTGATTCCACCTGTCATTTTAACTTTGATAGTTTACCCACTTGTCGGCTTGAATATGAGAGATAACGCCTTCTTCAAATGTATTTTGATCCTTATCTTATTCAACCTTGCCATTTCTCTAGAAATTTTGACTATCGGAATAGTTTTTGAAGACCTCAACAACTCTATTGTTTTGAGTGTTCTTGTCTTACTAGCCTCATTATTATTCAGTGGGCTGTTCATAAACACCAAAGACATTACCAATGTGGCATTCAAATACTTGAAGAACTTGTCCGTTTTTTATTATGCCTACGAATCTCTGTTAATTAATGAAGTTAAGACACTAATGCTGAAGGAGAAGAAGTACGGTCTAAATATAGAGGTCCCAGGTGCCACTATTTTAAGTACATTCGGTTTCCAAGTCCAAAACTTGTTCTGGGACATTAAGACATTGATTTTATTCAACGGTATCTTCTTAGTTCTCGGTTACCTGGCATTAAAACTGATCGTTGTAGAGCAGAAATAAAAGATCATCTTTCCTTTTTTTTTTTACTTTTTATATTCTCTCATTTAGTTTTTTAGTTGTATTCTAAAGAACATTTATTGCATCTTCATTTCTTGATCATTTCGGAATTTCATGTGTCTACAAGCTCCGGTTTTTTCTTTTTCCTATTTGTCTGGGTTTTGCGATGGTTTTGCACAAGATCTCCCAATACTTCTACAAGGATTATACTACGGATACTATCGGAGAAAAGCCCCTCATTAATTTTTATATTTTCTGGTTGATATATAGTCAAAAATTGTGTCAATATGTCAACATATTTCTATATATTTTATATCCATGTTCCTTTTTTTTTTAATCACGTTATCCGAAATATCGGAGCCTATTGGCTGCCCCGTCATTAGAGAATCACCCCCACTTCTTCGTCCTCGAGAAAAGATTATAAATAACTTGGCAATCAACACGGACGATTTTGATTTCCTTATAAGCAGTATAATATATAATACATGTCCTTATTTTCTCCGGAAGAATGCTCAGACCGGAAAAACCCTTAGAAAAACCCATTCCCCTGCAAAATCCTCTTTATTTTTACTGGGGGTTTTTGTTTTAAGGGGGAGGATTAGTAATGCTCGAGGATATTTTTGTTTCGTAGTGCTAGCCGTGTCTTCCCCCTTTGTCCTTTGTACCTATATATGACCTGTTCACCTCTCGTTTACCTCTTGTTAATATGTCCTTTTATCCCTTTTCATAGTTCCCTATGCTATCCGGACGCAAGGGTCTAATTGATCTTAGTTCCTCGAAGGAAAGAGATACGTGCGGCGTTTGCACTATCTCTAGATTTCGATACATTTACTCAAGAAAAAAGGATTTGCATTGTTTGGAAGGATGGACAATTCAGCTTGAAAGCTACCCATCATGACGTTATTTCCTTCCTTCCAATGTATGATTTCAAGCAAAGAACAATGAGAAAGGTAAAAACGTTAGGGACATAAAGATGGATATAACAGAAAACTCTTTTTTCACTCTTTTATATATATATGTATATATATTGCTGTGTGGTAAAATTACTTCTATTCTTGAATGTAGCTTTTTGACTTTGGTATTATATCAAAGTAAAACTTAACAATATAATAATGAGCTCTTATGAATCGAGTATTTCGGATTCCAGTGAAACTGATGTTCCTGGAGACTCAACGCCCAAGCGGTTGGTACGGCGTGATGAAGAAGATGGCGGGATCAACAGGAGGATGACCAGTGCTACAGGTACAACTGCTAATGGTAGCAACTGTCCTACCTGTGGGCTTGAGCACGGGACGAGTGGCTGCACCCGTTTATCAACTAATAACTATGTGCCCCGCGCTCGTGATATATCACAAGTTTTGAGTAATACCAAAACTCGCCCATATGATAACGATGAGGTAATGTCCAACGGCTCGCTGGGCAGGATATACACCACAAGTGATGATAAGAAATATATATTTATCGGTAGGCAGAAGTTCTTGGTGGACGACCTGTATGATGCCTTTGGTGGTACTTTGAACCCTGGTCTGGCACCTCCACCAGTACATAAATTTGGTAACCCTGCTCCACTTGGTCTTTCTGCTTTTGCACTGACCACATTTGTGCTATCAATGTTTAATGCAAAGGCCCAAGGTGTTAAAATACCCAACGTAGTGGTGGGTCTTGCCGCGTTCTACGGCGGCTTGGTCCAATTAGTTGCCGGTATATGGGAACTAGCGTTGGAAAATACCTTTGGTGCTTTGGCACTGTGTTCCTACGGTGGGTTCTGGATGAGTTTTGCCGCTATATACATTCCATGGTTCGGTATCTTGGAAGCGTATGAAGGACATGACCAGGAACTTGGGAATGCCCTTGGATTCTACCTGCTAGGCTGGTCAATTTTTACGTTCGGATTAACCTTATGCACAATGAAATCAACACTGGCTTTCTTCCTGTTATTTTTTTTATTGGCAGTAACATTCCTATTGCTAAGTATCGGTCAATTTGCAAATAGAGAAGGCTCTACCAGGGCAGGGGGTGTACTGGGAGTTATTGTTGCGTTCATTGCATGGTATAATGCCTACGCAGGTGTGGCTACAAACCGTAATTCTTACATTGTCATTAGAGCGATGTCGCTCCCAACTAATGAAAAAGTTATATGTTAAGAAAACAAAATAAATAAAATATGGGAATAAATCTTTAAAAATCAGTCATTTTGTTATTTATTTCCTTTTTTTATGTTGGCATAAATTTTATGAAGGTTAATGATTTAATGCTCTTGTTTTCGTTTTTTCTGGCATTTTTAAATATTTATTACAAAAAATTACTAACTTCTTAAACCTTACGACTACATTTCCATAAATGATATAAAATCTTAATTAAAAATTGTAAATAATATTATTTAAATCAAAAATACTTCAGAAGTAAACAGTTTAGTAATAATTGTACAATGATACGAATTTACAGGTGCATATTCGTATCAAATGTCAATCAGGGACCAATCCCAAAAAAAAAAATAGGAAAGCTGAGAATAAAAAGGGCCGATTAAAGGTTTCAACTTATTACACAATAACGCATATGCGTCCTACACTAACTAATCATTCAGGGCAAGCTATAAAAAGTACATTACAATGAGTTGGGAAGGTTTTAAGAAGGCTATCAACAGAGCTGGTAACAGTGTTATCGTCAAGAATGTGGATAAGACGGTAGACAAGGAGTTTGACATGGAGGAAAGGCGGTACAAGGTGCTGCAGAAAGCTGGTGAGCAGTTGCAAAAGGAGTCTAAGGGTTATCTTGACTCTCTTCGTGCGGTCACAGCTTCTCAAGTTACAATTGCTGAGGTTATCTCCAGTTTATATGACGATTCCAAATACATTAGTGGTGGTGGTTACAATGTCGGTAACTACTATTTGCAAGCGGTGCAGGATTTTGATACAGAAACTGTTAAGCAGTTGGATGGTCCATTCAGAGAAACTGTTTTGGACCCAATTACGAAATTTTCTACGTATTTCAAGGAGATCGATGAGGCTGTGAAAAAGAGAGAACACAAGAAGCAAGATTACGATGCCGCCAAGGCTAAAGTGAGGAGAATGATTGATAAGCCAGCTAAGGATGCTTCGAAGCTTCCAAGAGCTGAAAAGGAACTACAAGTTGCTAAGGATATTTTTGATAACTTAAATAACCAATTAAAGATGGAATTACCACAACTGGTGTCCCTGAGAGTTCCATACTTTGACCCAAGTTTCGAGGCCCTAGTAAAGATCCAATTGAGATTCTGTACCGATGGTTACACGAGGCTGGCACAAATTCAGCAATATCTAGATCAACAGTCTAGAGATGACTACGCTAACGGTGTTTTGGATGATAAGATAGAGGATCTCCTCCACCAAATGATGGGTTTAGATATCTGTGCACTTGGAATCAAATGAATGTAGTGGAAAATTATAACGGGAGAGTAGTATCTACTGCATAAAATTTAGTATTCTTTTTATCTTGGAATTACCAAAGATCTTTCTTCTTTTAATTTTATTTTTTTTCTGAATCAAAAGAATTTTGAATATTCTGAAACGCTCTCCGTCATGAGTAAATCTATTCCTTTGTCTAAGTAGAAATTGATTAAGTATTTTTTTTTTCCTTTTTTTTTTGCCTTTATAGCCCTTATTTTGAACATCTACGAATATAATCACTTTGCTCAAATTGGCTTTTCCCTTTTTCATTATTCTTTTTTTGATTTAAAAGAATTGATGTGAAAGGAATTCTTTAAATAAAACTGATTGTGATATGAAGCTTAAGAAAAAAATATGAAAACCACATATACATATAAACAGAGTTATAAGAGTATTGAATTGTAAGACCCTGTCATAAAAAAAATATCTCACAAGAAAATAATATAGACAGGATAAATACAATCAAATAAAATAAAACGAGGAATAGAATACTCTCGATCCACAGTTTTCGAATGCAGTAAAAATTTAAGTTGTGGGAATCTTCTAATGAGTAGCTTATTGCGATAGTCATAGAAAAAATTCTTGAATGCTTTTTGAATAATTGTTCAAGAGATTGGGTATCAACGGGTATTCTGGTTTATGCATGAATTGTTGCTTTTTATAATGCTGGGTGAATATATTGAACGAATTTTTTAGCTAGTGAGTGGTAAGAAAACTAATTCGCGATACAAATAAAATTAAAAAATAGTAAAAATAGGATTGAAAATCATATGAAGAGAGAAGAAGATTTTCGTGCTCTATGAATCCTGTTTTGTGTTTTTTAAAAATACGAAATGAAAAAATACTTTTTTTAAAATCTTGTTTGCTTTTTGCTTTATAATTTCTTGTATATGCGTGCTCTATGCAATGATCAGTCATCTCCTTCTCTGAGAGCCGGTTGGAGGGAGGATGGTTTTATTTGACGGAAATGGGTGTGTTCACTCGTGATTGATGTGCTGTGTTTTTGGCATGCGTAGATGTGTGTTTATCATAGCAGACCTTAATTTCTCTGCCCCATTCACTATTCAGTATTTGCTTACCGTTAATTCTTCTATGAGGTACTGGATCAAGCATAGAGTAAATAACGTTTCTACACCTTGCTCTCTTCAGCTTTTCTATAGGCTCATAGCCGGACTTTTGTCTCCGACCCTGGAGATACTTTTGGTAGAAAATATCTTCTTTCTTTGCGGTATTCCATAGTTGTCTACCGGTTCTCATTGCCATATATATGACACCACAGGCCCATATATCTACAGACCGTGGATCGAATTCATCGACCAGATATTCTTCTGGTGCGATATAAGGACTAGACCCACATACACCACCACTCAAATGGATATCCTTTTCCCATGCCATCTTGAAGCATTCACTGTTACCGAAATCTGTGATTTTTAGGACACCATCATGGGTAAGGATCAGGTTCTCTGGTTTCAAGTCCCGGTGTGAGACACCCATCTCGTGCATATACACGACGCCTCGTATCAGTTGTTTGAAGAAACAATCTGCCTCCATATATTCTAATTTGCCTGCTGCAATGATCAAAGTGAACAAGTCACCACCAGCACAATATTCCATCACTTCACAATAATCGCCATTAGCATCTTGGAATAAATCTAGTGTGTCGACAATATTCACGTGATGTAGCGAGGAAGAAATACAAAACTCGGAAGTGAGTCTCTTCGCAAATTTGTCCTGCGGCTCCGAAGACTTCCTCTTAAACTCCTTTACAGCGTACAGTTTCTCGACTTTAGGGTTATCAGGTACCTTCTTGTGACATATCCGTACTACACCAAAAGCACCTTTCCCTAAGATCTCTTTACAACTACCATATTTCTCAGCAAAGGACAAAGAATCATTGTAATGGTTAGGCATAGCCAACACACCGTTGTCCTTGTTGACACTATCCTCTTGGTACAAAACTTTCTGGTCACCGTTGAAAGCACCACTAATCGGCCCATTTAGCGCAACTTTACCATCTTTATCCACAACTTGTTTCATGTATCCGGCAAACAAGGAGGGAGCCTGGGTCTGAGCCTGGGCCTTAGCCTGGGCCTGGGCAGAGTTTTGTGGTGAGAACTGAGTTTGGCCCAGCGTTATACCAGAGGCCTGTGGTGAGAGAGGCGTCACTGGTGATGCGATGATGTCAGGAACTGCAGACCGGGCCTCATTCCTCAATTTCTTTGCTGCACCATTTGGATTATTACTCTTCATAATGTTCTTGATCATGCTCGTAATCTTCTCCTGTCTCTTTGCGTTCTTCAAGTGGTGTTCATGAGTACCATCCTCATGCACCATAAACCTCTGACAATGTGCATGATTCACCGTAACCGTAGTGGTGACAGTGTCTTCTTTACTTGGCGCAGGAGACGCCAGCGTGGATGTAGACCTCGTGGCCGGAGAAGACCTATGCTTGCTCAAATCCTCAGACAAGATAGACTCGGAGGAAGAGTGGACCGGTGTGGTACTATTGTTTGGATCTTCCCGCGTATCTATAGGTGGCGGCTGCTTCTTCTCCTCGACTGCCTTCCTAGACCCACTCCTAAACAAACCTATCACCTTCGAAACTCCACTCATTCAAAAACCAAGTAATAAAATAGTCTTTTGCACTTTTTTCCCCCACTATATTTGGCACTTGTGTAAACAAATAGAACAGTTTCTGTAAATGAAATAGCTCGTATTTATATCTAGTTTACTGTTCCTTTAACAGACAGTCTCTCTCTCATTCGTATTTTCGCTGCTGCCCCCCATCCCATCATTTAGTACGGCAATAAAATTTTTCTCTCTCAAAAGTTACCCGCACCCACTCTCCGAGAATCCGCGGATCGCACAGAAGAAACCGCTGGGGGCAAGGAGTCACCAAGAGTATATATGTGGGTGTGTGGGTGTAGTAGTACACTAGGGGGAAGACATAGTATAAACCATAACAAAATAATTGGTAAATCAACGGCAATAAAATCATAAGCATAAAATCTTGTTCGAGTCTAAATAAGCCTCATCGAGAGCAAGCTACTATAACGGGTGGCTTATCCACGTATATACTATACTTGAGTATCGTCATTTCTATTAGGGTAATTCAATAGAAGAGCCGAGACGTTACGATATAATAAACGGCAAAGAATTTTAATAAAACATAATCATATAGTACAATGTAGTTTGTAGTCACTAACAGTCCAGCACCCGAGCACAATCATGAGGAGGAGGGATGAACAATTACACGACGATGACTGATTTTAAATACTGCAGGTAAATGCATGCTCGTACAGTACGACATGCGTATTATTCCAAGGTTTCTTAGATGATTTGGGGGAATCAGTGTTGTTTTCCCACTAAAACAGCCGTACAAATGCTGCACATTTTCAGGGTTGTAAGGGGGGTACCTTTGGTACCTTTGGTAGATTTTGTGTTTTTCGGTCACAGCCTCTTTTTAGTTGTTGTCTACAGTGCAATTGAAGTTGGTGTCTTTATTGTTCTTTGTATTTGAAGATACATTGTAGATACATCCCAATGCTTATAATGACTCCAAGCTACATCAGCCTTTGAATCTCTCCATTCATATAGTGATAGTAGTACACTGTAGATCACTATAGTCTTTGATATGATACACAATACAGTTTACAATACAATACAGTTTACAATACAATACAGTTTACAATACTATATACAATACAACGTAGAATACAATGTACTATGCACAAGACAATGCACAATACAATGCACAGTACTCTCTACAATACTATCTACAATACAAATTACATCTTTCATTTAAATTCCGGGTAAGTTTTGGAAAATTTTTGTTCGGTTCCAAATTTTTTATTGCGATGAGCTCATCTCGATGACCTTTATCGCTAGTATTTCTCAAACTCATTTGGCCATAGGGTTTATAGATCATATAGAACCTCAATAAGGAATAAAATTACCAATTTTCACATATGTCTGATCACATACCGGCTTGGAAGAGATTTGCTATCAAGAGAGATGCTCAGGAGGCTGTAGGAGATGCTGATCCGTTGAATGTCACTACACATTTGGCTACTGGTTCCTTGACAAAGAAGCAAAAACGTTCTATTATCAATGGTGATTCCAGTGCCTCGAAGAAGGAGAAGGTGAAGAAGGGAAAGAAGGAGAAAGTTAAGAAGGAAAAGCTGTCCCGTGAGGAAAAAGAAGTTAAAAGACAGAAAGTGTTGAAGGATCAGTTACGATACTTGGTTGAGTTTTACCTCAAGGATTTTGACCAGTTGCCAGAGCAATTATATGAGCTGGAGAGTGTGCGAACTAATTATCCAGTTGAGGAGGTCAAGAGTCGTGAGAGTGGTGAAAATACAGTGATAGACGTGTGGAAGTTCTCAAAACAGAAACAGAACTGGTTACTGAAGCATTTTCACAGTCTTGATGAGATTCCTATTCAATATGACACTTTATTGGTGCAATATTTCAAAGATATGAAGGGCAGATCCAAAGTAGAGCTGGCAAAAACATGTAATGAGAAGCTGGAAGCATGGAACAAGTACCTCCAGGATCAAGAAGAGAAGATGGCTAGAATTATTAATGATGATAAATCAGCTGAAAAGGAAGATGAAAAGAAACAAGAACAAGAAGGAGAGCAAAATAAACAAGAACAAGAAAAGGAAGAGGAATTGCCCATGCCAAATAAGCAGGTCATCGCAAGGTCATACAAGCTCCTCAAGATGTGGAATGATAACAAACCACAAGAAGAACCGGAATTCGAAATGGTTGAACTGTATAAGTTCCCAGAAGAGGATCTACTGTAAGCAATTTAGAAACAATATATCACGTTATATTTTATTTTTGTTTTTATCATTTATATATATACAACATTTTTTAATTAAATTAGGGCATATGTATCATTATAACCATTATTTTGTAGTTGACTATTTTTTTAATTAAAAACAAAAAAGTAGCAAGTGTAACAAAAGCTTTGAAATGTCAACATGAATTACGGTTCCATAAATTACACTTAAATATGTCGTTAATGTGCGTTAAAGCTGTTCTTCGTTTCCTTTTTCTACTCTTCCTTGTTCTCCTCCTCTTTGTTGAATCCGTAATAACGAGGCTTCTCAAAAACGTGATAGAAGTGACCTCTTTCACCTTCACCATCGAACATTGATGGGAATTTGTATGCATCATCATCAATTTCTTCAACATAACTGTCGGTGTAAAGTTTATCCTTAACTTCGGCCAGCTCCTTATCACTTAAGACTTGGAACTTACCTACTTGTAATTCTGTATCTGTAATTGTACCTCTGGAGACTCTAGCGTAACCAGTACGTCTGATGTTCTTGTATAGAATGTATTCACACCATCTATCATCATCACTTGGATCGATATCATGCATACCTGATGTTTCACTAACATAGGTATTATAGTTACCTTCGAGTGGATCAACAACCAAGTAACTTAGCAAGAAGGTTGGACGGTTAGTGGAACCCATCAGGTTTGCTAGATATTCACTCTGCAATCTTCTATCCTCTTCATCTTCTTCTTGACCACTGTGGAAGACTATCACATCAACCAAAATATCGTCGTATGTCTTTAAAGTTGCGTGAATAGCTGGGGCCAACTCACCAACTGGAGATGGCAATAGGTGATGGGTAGAGTTCATGATTGGGAACTTGGAAAGCAAGACACAACCCCAAGTGTGTTTATTTGGACCTGGACCAAAATCAGCATACATATTTAACTCGTGAGCCATCTTACTGGTCAAGTCTCTGTTACCCATGGTGATACGTTGAGTATCAGTTTCAAGAAGACCAACAACATCAATTTCCATATCCTTGATCAACTCGATCATACGTTCCTCGGAAGCCCACATATCATTGTCAAGACCAAAATGAATGGTCCAGATACCTGCTGTAATCAATTTTTGCTCAGCATGGTATGGGGTTGGTACACCGGTTGGTCTCAATTCATAGGTGAAGTATCCTGTTAGAATCGAGGCACCGAAGGAGAAAAGCGTTAAGTAAGTGGCAAATCTCTTAGATAATTGAACTTTTTTAGGTAAGAAAGCATAACCGCTAATAGACAAAGCACCCAGAGCGACGAGAGCAGAGGCTATGGATAGAACAACTTCGATTTTTTCTCTCAAGACCCAACCAAATGGAACAAATGCGTAAGCAACAACCCAGACATGAGCAAGAATACCAATAACGTGGATAAAGAAAGCAAGGGTGAAAACCCAAATGCTGCCAATGTGACCAAGCGCAGAAATGTAGGTTGGAATAAACCACATGATAGAAAGAGCATAAATCAAACCACCAAAGATGTATTTGTTCCATCCAGTAATGCTTGGAGTAGCCAGAACGGCAGTACCGACAAACAAGGCAGTACATGGGATAGCAGGCTTGTTAATGAATTTGATAGAAGTCAAAGAACCAATCAACATGGTTACACAGGTAACCATAGACCATGGCCAAGCAAGTGGACCTTGGTTTTCCTGTGAGTAACCTTCCCAAGACCAGTAAATTAAGGTAGACGAATCAGTCAAAAGTTGGTGAATACTGAAAATTAGACCACCGAAACCTAAAGCAAACATAAACTTGGCAAAAAAGTTGGCCTTGTACTTTTTCTCCTCAAATTGGAAATGGCAACAGTTGATATATGGATAGATCATACCAATGATGGTAACGGCAACTAAAGTAGTTTTGTTGTATCCACCAGTTTCTTCATTCATGATGGCCCAAGTTGGATTATTACTAAAGAAACCCATCTTAACAATGACGCTGAAGACTAAACCTAGAGACCAGCAGATACCAAAGGATAAATTCATCTGTGGGTTACTTAGCTTTCTTAAATATTGAGCAAAGGTAGCCATGGTAAAAATAGTTCCAACCATGATTGAAATTAATCTGGATTCTGGAGTTTCAACTAAATAAGCACCAATAGCGATTAAACCACTTAACAAAGCACCGTACTGAGTAACGGCAAATGGCATATATGGAATTGCAAGAATAACCGGACCCATGAAACCCAAAATAGCGGCTTCATAACCAGATATACCCATATACCATAGTGGGAAATGCCAAACACTACAGGTCAATGAAGTTAGATTTGACCAGAAGATAAAAGATTCAAAGATGTTTAAGGACATGTACACAATAGAGTCGTAAGTGTAAAACTTGACGTCGTTGATCTTTGCCTCTTGTTCTTCTTGCTTAATCAATTCGTCCAATTCGATCTCCTTTTCAATTGGTCTCAATTTCTTCTCAGGCTCGATTTCCACCACAGTTTCTTTCATGTTCGCATCTTCATTGTTAAGAATTTGGAAGAACCACTTACCACTTTCATTCTTGTCATGGTTTAGAGTATATGTCAATTTCTGGAAATCCTTGTAAGCTAGCGCATCGAATGTAATATCCAAGATAATTAGGGACCATTCAAAGTATGCGTAAATTGAGTAAGCACCTGCAACTTCATGGACTTGGTGCTGAATGTACCAGTAGACCATTGGGACAATAGTAGTGAAAAATGTAACACCATTGATAATCTTCGCTTTCTTGTATTGGGACTTACACGTTGATAGTACGTACCATGGGATAGTCAAAACAATATAAGCAATCATGAAAATGTCATGAATGTCATGGTCATCGGTACTGGTAATGTAAACCCAACCACCACAAGTGACAGTTCTAGCGGCACCTACAAGAAACATCGTCAAAGAGCCGTTGATGTAGTAGTGAGATAAAAGAAGCATGAATCTAGGAAAAGCAGTCAAAGCGATCAAAATTTGGAAAATAGATCTCTCAGGGTACCTGTCACCAATTGTGGCAGAGACACTTGGGAACCACTCATCTGGGTATCCATAATAAGCGTTCTCCACAATCTTGTAGAAATGTAGATTGTAACCTGTTATCAGGGCAGCTAGAAAAGCAGAAGCAGCACACACAGTGTGCGCAACGACAATAATTTTTGCGTTAAGTTTCACCATTCAAGAAGATTGTATTTTAAAACAAAGGAAAAGGTAAAGCTGGTTTTTAGAGACGACTAAACAAATTTCCTGAATTTTTAATTTAAGATCAGAGTCAGAGTCCTTTTCTTTGTTTTCTTTGGAGAGGGGGAGGGATAGAACCAATAAGCAAAAAAAAAAGCTATAGACCTTTTTTCCAATGGGTAAATGGTTTTATTACTGAGTTGTTGGAAGGTTAAAAGGAACTTTTGAGCCTGCCCTTCATGGTTATTTAAAGGTAAGAAAACGTTTCCCTGTCACGCCCTCATCGCCAGGCAACAAAAATTAGAAAAAAAGAAAGCGTATGTGGTGATATAATACAATATACCTAATTACTTAAAAGTCCATACATGTTATGTTTCTTATGGTATAAGATTCACAATAATAAGACCACTACTTAAACTATACCTTTTGTGCTTATGAATTCTCCCCTCTCTTGCCCTTTACCACTTCTCAGTCTTCAGTATTTTAATTGTTTGATCTGAGTAATACCTTCAAGGACCGCATCAAGTAACAAAAACATTAAAAATACCAAATCTGAAAAATAAATAAATGTCATGATACTAACTTTTTAAGAGCAACGATCTCCACAATAAGAGTCTTTGATTTGATAGGATGTGGTTATGTAAGGATGGGTATGCAAGGAAGAAACCTTTAAAATAAAACCACACACATTCAAATTTTGGCAGTAATAATAAAACTATCACGTATCCATGAAACTTCAACGCATTTAATAAGCCTTGTTGGCGCAATCGGTAGCGCGTATGACTCTTAATCATAAGGTTAGGGGTTCGAGCCCCCTACAGGGCTTATTTATATTTTTTTCTTAATTTTTTGCAAAAAATCACCTTTTAAGGTCAGATGACCATTACAACTCCTATTAGTGAGTGGGAACTATAAAATTAGTCTCTTACAACACGCTGTAACATTACTTTGTTGTGTAATTTGATCTATCCAAGTTAGCTGTTCCTTTTTTTTGGTTTTCAAACGATGCTAACAACCAATGGTATGTTCATCCTCGATGATATCGAGGGATTTGGTGATTCCGTTAAGTGCACAGGTATACCTGGTGGTGCTGGGACTTACGTAGCGCTGGGAGCAGCTATTTGTAGTGGTAACAAGGAACAGGTTTATTGGATTGTTGATGAGGGATACGATTTTCCACAGGATGTGAAGAAACAATTGCAGGGGTGGCCCGTCTCGACTCATTTCAGAGTCAATAAAGAGAAAGAGACTACCCGTGGGTTAAATTACTATCCCAATAAGAATGACCAAGGAAAGGATCAGGATCTTCGCTTATTTAAGTTTTTGACTCCGAAAATACAGATTGTTGCACAGGACTGGGTGGATACTTTTGGGTACGAAACAGTTAAGTCCCGTATACAATGTTTCCATATAGTGTGTTCCCCTAGTAGGTGTCAGACAATAATAGAAGATCTATTAAAGATCAAGGATGAGAAATTTACTGTGGTCTGGGAACCTCTACCTACAATGTGTGACTATGTACATTTATCTGATTTCAAACAAATATTCAATAGAGAAGACGTTAATATAGTCTTTTCACCAAATGCCGAGGAAACTTCCAGACTGTTGCATCCCAATGCTTCAGAACCTATCACACTTGAAGACTGCACAGTGCTATTGGAAGATTTACAGGTCCTGCTAGGTACGTCTCATAAAGCACTCATACGATGTGGTAAATATGGATCAATTTACAAAGAAAATGGTTACATAATTAATTTACCTGCCTATCACTACAAGAGTCAAAATAATGTCCGAGACCCGACTGGTGGAGGAAATACCTACCTCGGAGGATTTTCATTGGCATTTGCGAAGACGAAGGACTTCAAAATCGCCAGCGTATGTGGTAACATTGCCGCCGGATGTGCAATTGAACAAGTCGGATTACCAAATTATGATGTCAAAAGTCATATGTGGAATGGTCTTTCATTCCGGGAACGACTTCAGAGTTATATAGATACTTATGAACTCAACATAACAGCAGAAGAAGTACTATCAAAGTTGTTAAAATAAACTGGAAAAAAACGAAAGACATTAATGTACTATAAATACATATCTATATATTCTGTATGCAATTTTATGCCTTATAGCAACTATCGAAGAAATTGAATTCATGTTGCAACGTCTTGGCAAACACTTCCTCAACTTGCTTTGGAGAGAACTTATCAACCTCAGCCTTCAAAAAATCACACCAAGTGATAAAATGCTCACCATCATGTAGATCAATCCAGGTCTGATACTTCCAGTGCAAGTTTTCAGCTCTTGGTAAGTCATGGGCCCACTTCAAATAGACTTGCTCTGCACACCAAAGGTAAGCAATCAGCGCAGGGTAGTCGTACCTTTGTTCTTGAGTCAATTCGACCAAGTAGTCAACGTACTTGTCAACTCCGGCAATGATTTTCTTGTCCTTGACCTCCTTGACAGTTTCATCATCCAATTCCTTTTCCAAGTGAGCCAAGCAATCACGGAAGTAAGTGTTCTCATCACTGGCAAAGAAACCGACTTTCTTCGCCAAGGTGATCAAGCTTGGTACCTCTGGAGCCATGGACGTGATACGACAGATCAGCCTTAGACCTGTTTCAAAGAACTCTAGGTCCTGGGTTAGGTATACATAGAGAGCCCTGTTGGATAATGTACCTGCACACAATTCCTTTGGCAAGGCATGTTCCGTGGCGTTCTTATACAGAGTACTGTACTTGTCAAGCAGATAATCAGAAGTAGAAGTCATTAATTTTGTTTTTTGGAACAATTGTAAGGGCACTTTCTTTTTTTTAATTCCTCATTCTTATGACGAATCATGGTACTACAAGAAATACACCCATTTATATACGTTTGTCAATCTCGGCTTGATGCAGTCATGTCAATTCCAATTTAGGTTTGCATTCGGTATTTTTTTTTATGCATTTTGTAGTTTTCAATAAATTATTCATTTACTGGGGAGTCATTTTTCGTTACCGCAACGTATTAATGATATTATACGATATGTTTGTGCAATTGCTGTTTGAAATCCGTGATGGCGTTCATCTTAGCCTGGGATATCTTGATCGACTTGATAGTGGGCTGCGGAACACTGACTAGTCCTAGCCTCCGCGACCCGATAGATTTAGTGTACTCGTGTACATGGTCTAATAAGAGGTTCAACTGGCAATCCACAGCCACCAATGTGCCTTGTAGAGACCTGTCCTCATCAATGTCAATGAACAGCGTACTCCCAATAAAATCACTCACCCTGTAGTCCATAATATCCTGTTTTCAGTCACAATTTGCGTGTCTATAGCCCTGTTATGTGCAGAATCATAGTTCTTTTTGCTAAATTCTTAAATTCTTAAATTTTCAAATTTCAGTTTTTTTTTTTCTAACTGAAAAAAAAAAAAATCGATGGTCATAACAAAACAAAGCAATAAAACAACAAAACATCACAACAACACGACAATGTCTGAGGTAACATATAGGAAACAGTACAACAACATCACGTTGAAATCCCTAACTGCATACCAGCTGATGTTGTACCGTGAGTCCATGCTCGAGTTATTCGGTGCGCTGGACAATGCAGACCGTGACAGCTCCATAGTGTCAGAAGAGAGACTGCAGAAGAACAAATCGGAGATAGATGAACTGCTGGCAGTTTTCAAAAAATAATTCCTTTTCCCCTTATTCATAACTGTATAACTTACTAAATAAGAATATAATATTGAAATAATAAACTATACAACGAAAAAAAACGTCATCTCAAAGACCCAAGTACACACCAAACACACAACGCAATCAGTATGGTTGTATAGTGTAGTGGTTATCACTTTCGGTTTTGATCCGAACAACCCCGGTTCGAATCCGGGTACGACCTTTTTTATTTTTTTTGAGTAAGAAAAAAAAAATAAAATCGTAACTTTTTAAAGGGACACATCACTAGCAATTACATATTGCTCTCAATTCAAATAACTTCTTTTTTTGGATTCTTACCTTGGAACAGACAATCTTATATGTATTACTGAGAGTGCAGGAGACACAATACGGTACAAAAGAAAAAACATACAAAAATAATGGGTAAAGCCAATGTGGAATGGGAGAATATACCTGTGGATGTGGAGCAAGAAGTTATTGAGGATGTGGAGCAGGGACTGGCTGAAGAGTCTTACAATGTGCCGTGGTATGCTCGATATTTTGTGAATAAGATGAAGGAGAAGGAGCAAGTTGGGATTCCGCTATATGAGCTGGATACGGAGGGACGGCTTCGACCTGTGGACAGGGACGATGAGAATTACTACTGGATTAGCGATAGTGCCAACCAGTGGATAGAGTCACACAAGAACTTTCTTCCTTTGAAGAGGAGGCGTCGTGCCTTTGTGCTGGGTTTCCTGATCATGGGGTTGTTGGTGATGTTGCGTATATTCAGAGCAGAGACTATGGACCCAGACATGGATCACCATCATCAGTACACTGATTTCGACCCATACGTTACCTATCATAACGGTACACATGAGTTTAACCCGCTTAATATCATAATATCACTAAATGGAATGAACCAACGATTAATCTCCAGGGAGAGGACTCCATTTTTGTACAAGATGTTTAAGAGGGAGCATGACGAGGTGCTCAATCAAAATATCACTGTGAGTTCTAGTCTCAAGCCGCAGTTCCCATTACAATCTTTCCCTAACATGTGGACAATGGTGACAGGGCTGTACCCAGCGCAACACGGCATGGTAGCGAACACGTTTTGGGATTCGAAGAATGAAATTGAGTTCAGGCCAGGTATTGTGGATCCGCATGTTTGGGTGGAGAGCGGAGAGCCCATTTGGGAAACAGTACAGAAAGCATACAACCATGAGAGCAAGTGGAATTACAAAGTTTACAGCAACATGTGGCCGGGTAGTGACGTAAACTACACCAGCATACCGGGTGTCAGCCCTGCCCGCCAACCTTACTATATGGATCTCTATGACGCCAAGGAAACCATGGAGAAAAAGTTAAACAAGATATTCAGCCACATAGATACGGGCAGCATAGAAGACAGACCCCAGATGGTTCTGAGCGCAATTAACGACATCGATGCCTTCGGCCACCAGCACGGATACCCAATGGACGAGGACAGGTTCTACGGCGAGGAGTTCCATGACTTGTTGAAGAGAGTAGATCAATTTGTGAACGATACATTCACTGGGCTACACGAGCGTAACCTGACTAGTTTCACCAATGTTGTCATTGTGAGCAATCATGGTATGGCTGACATCAAGTTCCCTGAAAATGTTACTGTTTGGGAAGAGCTGATCCACGAAGAAAGAGACTACCTGCGTGACAATGACATGATCTCACATGTGTACATGGAGGGGTCGGGTCTCGGGGTATACGTCGCCAACCCTGTACAGATCAACGAAGTATTCAAGATTATCAAAAACCGGATTGATAACGAGCGCTACCACGTTTACTTGAACGGGAACTTGCCAAAGGAATGGAACTACAACAGCAACCAGCCCAGCGGCAAACCTTCCAACCACAAGAATGGCAATCAACTGGGCAAACCCATCGGCAATGGCAATGATAACGATCATAATAGCAACGAACGCAAGCTGAGACCAAGAGACACTGTAGTCTCAGAGAAGACCGGGGGCACAGGCTCCTCGCCCTCGCCCTCCGCGCTTCAGCAAGGCATCCCAAGAGAGCCCACCATCTGGATCGTCCCTCAGCTGGGCAATTCCATCATGCTGAAGGAGAAATACGACATCGTAGCGAAGAGACTGAAGAAAAACAAGAAACATGCCGAGGAGTTCTACCTGGGCTCGCACAACTTCGCAAACATCGACGACCCTGCGTTGCAGGCCATCTTTGCAGCGACGGGCCCGTTCTTCCAAGACAGCGAAATCGGAGTTATCTCAAACCTGGATATTTACAACCTCCTCTGCGATATTAACGGGATCTCGCTCAAAGACAGAAACCCTAATAACGGAACTACACACCCTTTGTTCTAAGCTTTTATCATATATAACGCAAATATAAGAAATGACGTAATTTTTTTTTGTTTTTCCTAAAATTTCTACTGTCCCCGTTACGAGGAGAGAGAAACCTCTGTAATTCTCGCATGACGATTTTTTTTCAACGCCCGGCTGATCCACTCCCGAGGTTTTTTTATTTTATTCTTCTCGAAGTTCTGAAATGATCCGAGAATTGCTTTTTTTTGCTGTTTGGCTTGATTTGATAACGTAAACAAGAGAAAAACTCCTTTAGGAAGTATGTTTATGTTTATTCATTTTGGGATTTGCTTTTTTTGCAAGAAAAATTTTTTTCCTCGAGGAGGGGGTTGTTCGAATCGAAAAAACAAAACCCCTCGTTTTTTTTTGTTTTTGTTAATTTTTTTTATTATTTAAACAAAATGATGCTGGAAATTTAATTTTTTTCTTGATTTCCTAAATTTTAGTTCTGGAGAAGGGAGGTAACCTTGCCATTCCTCCAATTGGAGTGCCTAAGGTTCAAACCCTTTTCTCTACTTTTTTTTTTTTTCATACCCATGGGGTTTTTCATTTAAACCCTAGGAAAAATAATATTAGGATATGAGATAAGAAAATGAGATAAGAAATGTGCGTTCTTTCCCAGAGAAACAAGAAAGTTAGGAATAATCGTTTTCAATATAATATAATTAATTGATCTGCTTTGGGTTTTCATTTCTTCTAAGAAAATTGAATACTCTTGTGTGTGAATTTTTTTTTAGAGAGTCCTTTTTTTTTCGATTGAAGAAATACTACCACCGCGCCCACTAAAAGCAGTTGTCATTCCATAACTGATACCTCTATAATGCTATAAAAAAAAAATTAACCAAATAAGTATGTATATATAATGAAGGGGGGATTTTTTATTTGTGCGTTAAAATTCTCTTCATAAAAGTATAATACAAATTTTTTGCTATAATAAGTTTCTTTTTTTTTTAATTTTTTAAGTAAGTTTTTACCTTTAAACATACAATATAACACAAAACAAATAGGGCCAAATGTTTGTGGCAAAACGATTTATTAGTATCAAAGCATTGTATGATACTCCACAGGCTGTCGATACAGTTAATGGGTGGATCAGGTCCGTTAGACTATTGAAAAATGTTGCGTTCATTGATCTGTATGATGGCTCGACCAACAAGGATGTCAAAATAGTTATCAAGAACCCGAATACATGCAGTACAGTCAAACGCTTAAGGACGGGACAATGTATCTCTATCAAATCACCGGAATTACAATTAACTAGAGGGAAAAGAGAGCAGGCATTTGAACTCTTGGTGGAGAACCCCTCGAGCCACTTGAAACTGATAGGAGATGTAACAGATAACTATCCATTACAGAAAAAGGGCCATACTCTTGAGTTTCTAAGAACCCTGCCGACTCTCAAATACAGGACTTTGTACTATGGCTCATTGCTGAGGTTCAGATCACATATGGAAGAGTATTTCCTACAA
Source organism: Nakaseomyces kungkrabaensis (assembly GCA_030556385.1). Classification (NCBI taxonomy): domain Eukaryota; kingdom Fungi; phylum Ascomycota; class Saccharomycetes; order Saccharomycetales; family Saccharomycetaceae; genus Nakaseomyces; species Nakaseomyces kungkrabaensis. The sequence goes on along the minus strand of JAKTPY010000004.1, from coordinate 35,596 downwards.
TTCTTCAATAAACAAGAGAATATGCTGAAAGTGTCTCCACCTATATTCACAGTAAACGACTGCGAGGGTGCTGGCGAGCAATTCATAGCCAAGTCTCCAGTATTACCAAAGGATAAAGACACATTTTTGACTGTGTCCACACAGCTGCACTTGGAAATACTCTCGATGGCTGTGGCCAATTGTTGGACCTTGTCACCATGTTTTCGTGCTGAGAAGAGTGCTACTCCAAGACACCTAATGGAATTTTGGATGCTCGAAGCCGAACTGAGCTTTATCAATAACTTAGATGAACTATTATCTTTTACAAAGAGGTTCCTACAAAGCGTGGTTACACAATGTTATGAGAATCAGGATACCTTATTGACAGAAGAAATACCCACCCTAATAAATAAACCACAGGTTTTACAGAAATGGGAAATGCTGAAAGATTCAGAAAATTGGAAGACCATTACTTACACGGAGGCTATTGAAATCTTGACCAAACAACACAAGAAAGAACCGTTCCCAAGATATGAACCACAATGGGGAGAAGCACTACAAACGGAACATGAGAAGTGGCTTGCAGGTACATACTTCAAATGCCCTGTATTCGTCACTGACTATCCAAAGGATTGTAAAGCATTTTACATGAAACTAAACGAAGACCAGAAGACCGTTGCTTGTTTTGATCTGCTCGTCCCCGAAATGGGCGAAATCATAGGGGGTAGTCTGAGAGAAGACAACTATGATACTCTACTGACTGAGGTCAAGAGACGTGGTATGAACATCGATGGTGAATTGGATTGGTACATTGATTTGCGCAGACAAGGTTGTGCACCACATGGTGGCTTTGGTCTAGGGTTTGAAAGATTCATTTCTTACCTTCTCGGTGTCTCCAATATCAAAGATACCATCCCGTTCCCAAGAAGTGCCAATTCCTCTATAAACTTGTAAATAATACTAAGAAAAACGCATTTTAAACTTTTGAGCATGTGCATCAACTTTTTAATAAGTTGTGTGTTACACATTATTTTAACCAACCAATAGTAAATGAAATCGTGGGAAAGTGGTAGCAAATATTCACCAAAACGGTGATACTCGGGCATTACCCTTCCTAGCTCTGTTGTCAAATTCAGAGTTATGGGCTAGTGTTCGAGACTTGACAGCAGCAAAGGATCCTACATTTTATTTTACCTGCTTACAAAAGCTTGAGAACCAGAAATGGTTGTCCGTTCTTTCGTAAAAGGAGAACAATTTCGCAGGTGGGAAATTCGGTGGATTACAACTTTGAGTGGAATTTTGTGGGGCAGGGTAAGTTCTCTGCACAATAAGGAAGCGAGGTCTATTCTCTGCGGGTGGTCTTCGTCATCCATTTTCACGTCGTTTCGCATTTGCTACTTTTCTTGACAGTCGCGTAGGCGAAGAGTTGTTGGGTTTATTGGCATGAGTGAGGTACTGTACGTAGTTTTCAGTGGAGGTAATGCTTTGGAAGAGAAAAATGGTGAAGCACAGAGTTGGCAGAGGAAGAGTCTGAGGGAAGGAAGTGTTGTATCTTAGAACGACCGTGAGGACGGCGCGGGGGAACCCAGCTGGTAAGTTCTAGATATTAGTGCAGACTCCTTTGGTTTTCTTTCTTCGTTATTTTCTATGTTTCGTCTCTTTCAATTCCAAAATATTACCTTGCTTTAGCTCTACGGTATTTTCTCTGTCATGTCCTTTCAACGTTTGATTCTCTACGCTGAGTTGTTGCCGGGAAAAGTGGGAGATAATAACGGGGGAGAGTTTGTTTCGCTGCAGTGTGTTCTGTGTGTGTGCGATTGTTTTCTACCTCATGTGTGCGTATCGCTGTTATAAGAAATAACTCTTGCGAAGGTTTCTTCGTGGGATTGGGAAAGGCAGCGGATAAAGCACTTTGTAGTGGGAAGCAACCTGTACGACAGCTTCGGCTCATGTGGAGCAACACTCGTAGTGAAATATGGCTATCCTCCGTTAGAGATGATAAGAAAGGGTGATGGAACATTCGCGTGATTGATTTCGTTTCCTGTGCATTGGTTTGCTTTAGTCCCCTTGATTTCGCCGGTTTAGCTCGTTTCAAGGTACGTGTTTCACGTGCTGGGTATGGCGAGGCTTCGTTCAGTGCAATTGTAGGACTCTTCGTCCTCGTAAGAGGCGATTTGAACCCGATACCGATTACCTGTAGCTGCTGTCAAATATCTTATCTTTTTTTTTTTTTTTGCTTTCCTTTATCTTTATATTATATTTGCTATATACTATACAATCTACATTTCATCATCTGTGAATATATCATTTGCGTCGATGTATCCGATTTCTTTCTTCTTGTTTTGACTTTTAATTTGTAGGTGTCTAATCACAATGGACACTATACCACAAGAGACCGATGTGGCGATTAATGCATAGCAGCCTCTCTCGAACCGCGGAACCATAGATGATGAGAAGAAGAGGATAGACCACCATGCATTTACTGCACCAGAGAACATATTCATAGAGGCTAATACAATTGCACGCTCCTGCAGATCGTCGTGGCATACAATGTTAGCCCATGAGAAGAACACAGATTGACCAGCGTAGGCGATCCCTCCAAGGTACTGTGCTGTGAACTGCACTTTAGGATCTAATGGACGAGAACGAATCATGATAGCCACAACGCACATTATAATGGAGATTAGTACAGCGATGTGCCAGTTGCGGGCTCTGCGGAACTTGGTCATGTATATGGCAGAGGCAAATGTGGACACGATACCCACTGCAAATATACCGGAAGGATAGTTATTACTATGTGTGATTGAGTATTGTTGGTTCTTTAACCATAGTGCGAATGTGGAGTTAGACGCAAAACCTAAGTTTTCACCACCTAATATCCACACTAGGGAAAACATCCACCAATGCCATCTTTTCAGGACTCTAAATATAACTGTGCGGTCAAGTGCAGTAGTTTCATCACGTACAGGCAATCTACGTCTGGCGTAACGTAGTTCTTCCTCTGAGAATATAACAGTTGACATTGAATATTTGGTTCTCTTATCACCATTAGAATCAGGCATACCAGGGAAAAAAAAGAAACCATATACTGCAATAGGCACAGTAATACAGAAATCTATGATAAATAACCATCTCCATCCTTCAAGATTATTTCTACCGTTCAAATGGTGGAAAATACTCGATTGCATGAAACCACTGAACATAGAACCCACCAGACCACTGCTCGTGAAAATAGCACTACGAATAGGCAGCTCATTCTCCTTGTACCAGGAGCCCAGGATCAAATGAGTACCCGAAAAGGTGCAACTCTCAAATAGAGCTTGGAAGAACCTTATAACACAGACTTGCCTAAAATCTGTCACGTGATACATACCAAGTGTCAAAAGACCCCAACTGAATGTACAGAAACTTAACCATATCCGTGGTGGTATCACTAGTAGCATCAAGTTATTTGGAATCATACCGATAACGTATCCTACAGTAAAGCACGTGTTTGCTACTGTGAAATCGTTACCTACCATGTTCAAGTCCTGCTTCATACCGGAGACATAGGCATTCGTAAAACCAACACGGTCCACATAGTTAATCCAGTATTGAAGACACACAAACGAAAGGACAAAGAGATCTATCTTGAACAACAAGAACCTCTCATTTATAGGTTTCTGCCTCTTTTCGACATTGGGCATCACCTCTTCGGTAGCTTCCAATTCAACGATATCCTTCATTGGTGAACCTCTCCAGCAGTGGCCTCTTAGAAGTGAGCTATTGTTGTCTATTTACTTTGACTAAAAACTCTGACAAAGAGTATCACCCAAAATATTCAACAAAATCGAGGCTGTTAACAGTGACTAATTGTGTCAAAATTTTGGTCATCGTTCGGCCTCATCACCTGATCGAGGTCAGCACACCTATTTAGTATATTGTGATAATTGTCATCATATGACTATGAAATAGTTACAATTTATTATATCTATTGTCTGTATCGATTAACAGATTAAGTTGGGGTATCATTGTGTTTTAGTACATATTTTTTTTTTGTTTTTTACTTAGGAAATTTATTAAGGTATAGTTTCACAGTTGCTTGCCACTACTTTAAGAGGATTCTTCGGCAGCAGGTTCTTCTGGCTTACCGTTTCTCAACAAGTTGAAGTCCTTTTGGACCAAACTTAGAGTAGTACCCTTGGTACCGTCTTCCCTTTCAAAGGTGAAGTTGGCAGCATCGGCCTCAACATAAACTAGAGCACTGTTTTTTTTGGCAATAATAATTAATAGTGGTATTTAAATACCCAAATAGAAACTATTAGTTACTAAATGGTTCAAAAACACCACATTAAAGTATTGATTAATTGTTAGTAAATTTGTATTCTGCAAAAAAGATAACAAAAAAAGAAAATGTTTTAGACATACCCTTTTCTCACATATTGAGTCAGGAAGTTAATTTGTGGTTCGTTGAAAACAGTAATGTTGTACCAATTGGTTTGACCATCCTTTCTTGGCTGAGAAGCAATACTGTATCTTAGGTAACGGTTATTACTCTTGGCAGAGGTGTTCTCTACAAATTCAGAACCGATACGGCCAACGATGGACATCTTGGAGAAATCTAGTTTTCTGGCAGTGGCAGAAAATTGACGGACTTGGCGTAGCATAGACATTATTGAATTTAACTTGTTTTTGTTGGGTTGAATTCGTTTTTAAGTTCAATTCAAGTCTGTTTTAGCAATAATGTACGGTTCAAGTACCTTTTTGTTATTTTGTTTCACAGCGATTCGCGTCCCCTTCGACTAAATTTTTCAGTTTCATTTGACGCGCGTTCAAGAAAGCCGGGTACTAAGTGATGTCGGAATTAACTCGAATTCAACTTTGAATTTAAGGATAACATTATTAGTATTAGAAAATATTACATACATATATATAGGGAATTAAAAGTTTAAAATTAGTAATAATATAGAATGTGTTAGTTATAACTATTATTTTTATACTGTACAAGCATATATGACCAACTTTGTAAAGACTGTGTGGTCAGTTAATTATAGTAGACTTTGATACAACGTACTTTTTCTTGGGTATCATTGCAATCGAGAAAGGAAGCAGTGATACCAAAAGTAACAACAAGCATGGGATTCCAACATTTCAGGCCAAACCTTGGTATTTACCACTGGCCAAACTTTTCTTAACACTCACTGGTGCCCAATCTCCACCAAATGGATTATTTTCGTCTAGCTCCTGGCCAATGATGATGATACCACTTCCAATCTCAGCTTGGAGTTGTGGACTTGAAGTGAATCTTACCAGCACACCATTAGCAGATTCTCTGGCAAGACCATCTGTCATGAATCTAGCAATTATTCTTTCACCTTCTGTGTTACGGTTCAAGACCAAAGGTGCATCGTATTTCCAACTAATTCTCTTTTTCTCTTTGTTGAATGAACCTTGTGGTTTCGAGAGAGCATTTGTAGCATTAGCACCATCAATGCTAATGAAAACAGCAAAATCATAGAGCACTAGCTGATTTATACTGGCTGGAAGTAGTGGTGACATTTTAATATTTAATACAACACTAGCTTGGTGTGGTTCAAATCTCCACACTGGGTGAATGACAATTGGCGGAATCGTGTTAGAAATCGAGTACTTCAAGGCACCCAGAGTTCTAGAATGGATGAAACTTGGGTTGACCTTAAATTCTTCTGGTGATACACGCTCCATGAATGCCTGATTCAAAATTACTTTCTCGAATTTAGAAGCATTTTGAATCTTGATATTCAATCCAACAGGAGGGTTATGACCGGGATCCGAAACAGCATAGTTTAATGCTAATTCACCGACCAGCTGAGAATCAACTAGGACACCATCTTTGAAGGTCGCATTGATAACTTCAGCCACACTGGCATTAAGACCTGTATTGCTCATGTTGTCTAGAGTAGAGTGGCGGAATAGATTTTGTCCTTGTGGTGTTGTAGAGGATCCAGTCTCCTGTGGATTTAATTCTCTTACTTCACCAGTAATTTGCTGGGTCATAATTGGCGCAGCTTGATACTGAGCTTGACTGTTGGCATAATTTTGTTGCATCTGCTGTTGTTGTTGCATCTGCTGTTGTTGCATCTGCTGTTGTTGCATCTGTTGCTGCTGCATCTGCTGTTGTTGAGGACTGGCCATCATACTATCAAATGTGCCAGAGCTATTCATATTGTTTACTTGCTTCCTAGAAGGAGGAATAGCTGGTGCGGCAGCGTTATTCGCAAGCATACCACCTCCAAATACTTGTTGAGTACTACTGGTTTGGCTTACCATAGTGTCCGTCCTAGGATGTGGTTGTAGAGGTGGGGAGTTTGCAGTTAAAGAAACATTTCCAGATGTGCTTTCTGGAATAAAGGTATTATTTGGCTGTGGTGATTTGATATGGTCCATACCAGACTGTGGTCTGGCTGGTTTCGTTGGAGTATCTTCACCCATGTTGCTATCATTTCTGAAACTTCCTGTACGGTTTCTGATACCATCGTTCCTAAAACTACCAGCACGATCTCTATTGTTCTCATTTCTAATACTGCCGGTGCGTTCTCTGTTTCTTTCATGGCCTCTGCTAATACTATATGGAGAACCGTATGATACTTCTGATGCTCTACGTTCATTTGAGTTAAATCTTCCTGTTGGTGGATTGTATTCAGAGTCCTCTGAAATAGTAGACTCTAAAGCGTTATCCGTATTTTTCTTCTTCAATTTATTTCTACCAAAAATTGACCCCACTCTTGATTTCAATTTATTTGGCGATTTCTTAGACTTTAGATTTACATTGTTCGAACTATCAGAGAATTGATTGTTCATCAAGTTTCCATCTTCGTGGTCATGCGAAGAACCCAAAGAAGAGAACCGATGTGTAATGTTTCCAAGAGTACTTCTCCTCTTGTCTGCTTTTGCAGGAGAGGATTTAACAGCGCCATATTTATTGCCCATATCTTTTTGCATACCATCTGGTTTGGAATTAAATTTCTGTTTACTGGCCTCAGATGCAAATCTTTCCAATTCTTCATCAGGGTTAAATTCAAGCAACTTAGTCATAACTTGTTCAGAGTCCTTTGAAAATGTTTGCAAGTAGTCACCGTAACCAGTTTGATACCTCAATAAACTATTCTTCAAAACATCCAATCTGTTAAAATCGATTCTCTCGAACATTTCAAAAATATATGGACTCTCCGCATCCCAATGTTTACTAGCATCACTAACGTTCTCACTAGGGTCATTTCTTTCGATGACAGCAGCAATTTTACTTAGTTTGTTATGCTTTTCCCTCTCATGCCATCTACTATCAGTATCAATAGAGTCATTGATCTCATACAAAACTTGGGACTCAATGACATCTAAAAACTCCCTATTAGCCTTTATCTCAGTCTTAATTTCTTTAATTATAATATCCCATAGTGGCTCTACATTTCCCAGAAGGTCCATATCGAAGTCAGCCATCTCCTCAGCAGTGAAAACTTTCATCTCCACAAGCCTAGTGTTGACAAGTTCCTTCAAACTCTCCTTATCTGAAATAAGCTTATTTAGCTTCTGCGTATAGCTCTTCTTCAATTTGCTCATATCAGCGAATAAACTCAAAAACTCTTGGCTAACCAATTTACTTTCAGATAGCCTAACTCTCATAACCTCAGTGGCTTCAAATGGAGTCTTGGTCGTCAAAAGACGATCGGCATACAATGTTCTTTCATTAGTCATTGTGTTATTCACGTTCTGTCACTAAACCCCTTTTTTTTCCTATTTTCCTTCTTAATCCTTCTTTCTTTCTGATTAATTACTTATTCAAAGAGGGCAATTCTATTCCTTTGCTCATGAATTGCTATCGATAAGATATTTCGATAAGAATACCAGGTTTTAATATCCCTCCAAGTCCAAGTTTAGTTTTTAATCCAACACCCCCTTCCTATTTCTTTGCTGGTTTGAGGTCCAGCAACAAAATTATTTCGAACCCCCACAAAGAAAAAAAAAAAAAGAAATCAAAAATTTGACCGGGTAAAGAGTTCCGGGTTACAAATTGATTGACACATGTTGCTATGGAGATCTGGGGATTTACGGTTTTTTGATATTTAATTTCATTTGATGATTGTTTCTAAGTATTGGCACATTTGACTGAGGTCGTAGTTTGATGGGTTTTGTTCAATGAGTTGTATTTTCAGGTTGCTGACACAGAGAGCGTCATGCAAGTGCTTGAACTGAGTTTGTTCTTGTTTTGTAACAGTACCGGGTTCTTTCACTTTCACGTATAGGGATAATAGATTGAATTGGGTTACAGCGTACTCTGTGAACAAGGTCTTGCTCACTGAGCCCGCAGCTGTCTTCAACATCTGCTCGAATGTTTTTAGTGCCTCGTAATTGGGATCGGCTGTCTTTACATCAAATTCACCGGCTGCAATTTTGTTCAATAACTTTGAGTATGCTTCCTGATCTGCTAGGGGATCTGTATGATGTATAACATCGCCCTTAATTATGAAAGATTGATGAATTTGGTGGTATGGTTTCCCCAAGGCATGTGCTGCAGCTACGAGTCCGTCTTGGTACCCTCTTTTAGGATCTTCAGAGGCAAACATCTTGTCAAACCAGGTTTCACCATTTGTACGGTAATATAATGAAAGCAGTAGGGTCTTGAAATGTCTTTTCTTATCCAGCATATAAAGACCAATGTGTGTAGCAGGATCACGGATTGATCCATCCAAATCATGCATTGGAGTTTTTGCTAGCAATTGGAACTGAGTTTCACTGGAGGTCGTGTCCATATACCGCGAAGGTGATGAGACATCATCGTTAAGGTTCCTTGTTCTGTTGTTTAAGTCAATTTTACCATTTGAAATTTGATAAAACGCTGGAGATATGGTCTTTCTCCACTTACTAGGCCATAATATCAAGCCATTCTCTAAAAAGATTTCGGACAGGAAAAGTGCATCTACGTTACTCTCTGCAAAGTGATTACCATCCATATACAAAATATTTTGGAAGTCGCTAACGAGTGGTGCAAACGATTTGACCATTGTCTCATCAAAATCGTACTCTTTCGTGACATATTCTGGTAGGGTATCTGACATGTAGATGCAACGGCCGTTGTACTTGGGTAAGAATTTTTGGCAGAATTCTTCTTCCTTGTTGGCAAATGGACCAAATATGACCTCAATTGGTAATTTCGATCCAGCCTTTCTCAGCGCGGGAATACTAGCAATCAATGACAGGATATATTTATCGCTAGCCACCGTTACAATACCTTTTCTTTGGGGCATCAAAGTTTCTTGTAAGTCTAAGTGAGGCTCCCCAAATAGCTGCGTAATAATACTGGTAAATCCTTTATGGGCTGTCTTCAAATTTCCAGTTTGTGATGGAGATAAGTGGAAACAGTAGTCCAGAGTCATGTAAGACAACTTCGCCAGCACATCCGCGTCATTTTCATAAATACTAATCGGCCTATCGAGGGTACATTTCTCCTTAAAAACTAACTTGTCCTGGTTCCTAGGTGGTGAAGTAGGTCTATATTGATTTATAGACCGGAATAAGTCAAGGTAAAATTGATTTAGAGCAGGATTAGCTACCACTTGCTTCCCAAACTGTAAATCATCAGCAACATCTTCGCTTTTCTGTAGATTCACAAACTTCCACACCACCACGCATACCAAAAGCAGTATCAGTATTCCTCTGTTTCTTTTCAATACCATTCTTTTTATATTATATTTGTATGACTTCTTTCTTTTCAGAGATTATACTTTATTTAAACTCTGGTACAATAGTCCATAATAAAAACTGTCAATCAGGTCAAGCGATGAGGTAATCCATTCAACGCAATTAATTTTGGTGGGGAGGGAGAAAAGACAGGTGATTTCACATAGAAACAGCCGAAGTAAAACGCGGTTCTGAAGGCAAGCTTTTTTTTTGTTACGCGTTCTACGTGATATCTTCAACATAAGGCTATTGCTAAGTTCCTAGAGGCTAAGTGTATTTACGGTATAGAAATTATGAATGCATTTTAGATTCCAACTTGAGGTGGTATGAGAGGTAATCGTTAGTGAACTTGAGCATTTTCTTTCTCTATCTCTTTCTCTCTATTGTCTTTTCTATTTTGTGTTTTGCTGCATATATCAAGAATTCTCGAGACAAGTCTCAATTTAAATACTATGAACACTTACATTGACTGTTTTAAAACATTAAAACACAAAATTTGTTCATCATTTGCTTATACATCTTTGTAACGGTATACATTTAACATAACCCTAATACCTTTTGATTCATCATTTAATACGTTACCGATCCTATTTCAATTTTTTTTTTTTTTCTCAGCCCAAAATTTTCCACAGCCATCTCAAAATATAAAAGGTGCTCTTTTCAAGTTTAGAAACACTAATCGAGCTACCATTCTACAATTAATTATATGGTTTTCTGTGAATACCAAGGGCATCAGTAACCATAGTCAAAGGAGTAAATTCTATAATTGAGGGACGAGGTCGTCTCTCTGGAGTTTTTCCTCTATTTGGTTTTAGTTTCTTGTTTTTATTGTTATTTTTTTAGTATGGATTTTTACGTGATGAGTATTTAAAACACTTTTTTATGCTAGATAGTATATGATCTACGATATGATTTCGGTGTATTTTGAACAATGGGAATCTCTCTGATATATCCATACTTAAAGAATTTCAAAGAAATAGTAACAACAAATACCAGATATAACTTAAGTATTCTTGATTCATCAGTAAACGTAGATAGACGTAGATAAACGTTAACTCTTACAAAAAAAATTGATTTTAAAATTAAAATGAGGGTTTTTATTGAAAAAGATAAAGATACTAAGCTAATATATATTTATAAAATAATTTTTTGGATGAATGAATTTATTTCTAAAAAACAAGTCACACAAAGCTTAGATGTTCATCTTAGTTCTTCTCCAGTGTCTTCTCTTGGCGTTGTAACGGATAGTGTTGTTGGTTCTCAATCTAATCCATTGTGGCAAGGTTCTGTTTTGCTTCTTGGCCTTAGCCAACTTTTGCTTGATCTTGAAAGACTTTTGAGCCTGTAATAAGACAAATTTAAACAAAAATCATTATTCCATAACTTATCCAGGTGGGATTATAAGTATTTTTCTCTCTTCCACGGTCAATAAGAATAATAATAGAAAGTTAAATTAGAAGTATTGTTAGTATCACAAATTCATATAATGCTGTTGCTTGATTTCACAAAGAAAAGAAATAAATAAAGGATTCTACTTTCCATCACGTCATTATACCTGGAGGTTAATCTCTACTACCGATCTTAATTTCGTCTCCTTTCAATTTCTACAAAAAAAAGGATTTCCCCTAACTATCAATATCATATCTGCAGATTATTTCAGTATCGTACTACCTTCCATTATCGTCTTCTAAATCCTACCTCAGTTATCCCAATTTTTTTTTATGTTCCATATAACACTCCATTTCCAACAAATATATCCTTTATTTTCTGTTCTTCAAAGCTCGTCTATCTCATATTTTAACATACTGGCATCGTTGATTATGTGTCACTGGTGTCAGTTACAGAATCCTAAAAAACTACAATCAAATTTAAAATATTTCAAATATTTTAGTTATATGTAACATTTCCTCTCTCCCACCGAAAATTCAGTATGCATCAGAGTGCTCACACACACACGGCCAGTTTGTCAACTGGAAGCCCCCGATTCCCTCGTCCATGCTCCCTCTCTCTCTCCTCTCTGAGTATCTCTCTCTGTCTCTCTCAGTCTTTCCTCGTCCAGCCCAAAGTTTCTGTCCAGCCCAGCATCCCTCTTCCCTACTCTACCTGCCTATCCCCAGCCTGGGACTACACCGTCAGCTTAGACCATCTCAATGCTTTTAGCACTGAACCGGCCCCCGTTTGTTACTACTTTAGGAAACTGAGCACATTCAAACGCAAAATTCTTACTTCGCTTCTTACCTTAACACCCACTCACCACATATTTTAAAGCAGTCACAAATTATTTTGTTGAAGAAAAAAATTTTTTTTTTTTTTTTTCAAAAATTTTTTGAGCGAAGCGAAGCTTTCTTCGATGAGCTCTTTTGGTAAATGGTTGGCGACTGGGAACTGGACTGTTCTGACTGAGCAAGCCGTTAGCGAATTGAGTCCAATTCATACTGTACCTCACTGGTAGACCAACAACCAATTGGGCGGTTAGGCAATGGTATACGCCTTGTCTCAGTACATAGTGTAGATTATACTATTATTAATAGTGTTATATAAAAAAAAGGCTTGGATTTTTTATATTGAATATTTAGCTGAGCTAACACACAGTACATCAACTACAATGACTAGATCCTCTGTTTTGGCTGATGCCTTGAACGCTATTAACAACGCTGAAAAGACTGGTAAGCGTCAAGTTTTGATTAGACCTTCTTCCAAGGTTATCATCAAGTTCTTGCAAGTTATGCAAAGACACGGCTACATCGGTGAATTCGAATACATCGATGACCACAGATCCGGTAAGATTGTTGTCCAATTGAACGGTAGATTGAACAAGTGTGGTGTTATCTCCCCAAGATTCAACGTCAAGATCGGTGACATCGAGAAGTGGACCGAGAACTTGTTGCCAGCTAGACAATTCGGTTACGTTATCTTGACCACCTCTGCTGGTATTATGGACCACGAAGAAGCCAGAAGAAAGCACGTCTCTGGTAAGATCTTGGGTTTCGTCTACTAAGCTTGTTTAATTAAAGGAGAATATAACTTTTTTATATAATAACTGCATTTTAATTAAATAAACCCCCCTACATCTAATATTATATTAATATTAAAAATATACATCCTCAAGTATCCATTGACGAATCAATGACTACAATATATATACATAAAAAGATTATTATTTTTTAATATGTTTTATTTTATTATGATTTGGGAAATAGTATTTAGAGACTATATATTGTGATATATTAATAATTCCTAATTGCCAAAAAAAAAAAAAACTAATTATGCTAAAATAGATTAAATCCGTACTTTTTCTTGTTAGAACATAAAAACCCTTGAATAACAATTGCTCAATCTAATAAGAAGGGAAGAAAGGAGATAACCAAATAATAAAGTTCCTGTATTTTTGAGATGAAAAAAATTCGTAAAGGAATAAAAGAAAATCACAATCTTCTACCTCTTCTACCACCCTTCTTTCTGGTAGAGTCAGATGGAACTGGGGTAACATCCTCAATTCTACCGATTCTCAAACCGGATCTAGCCAAAGCTCTCAAAGCAGCTTGACCACCTGGACCTGGGGTCTTGGTTCTGGTACCACCAGTAGCTCTGATCTTGACGTGGACAGCGGTAATACCAACTTCCTTACACTTAGCAGCAACATCTTGAGCAGCCAACATAGCAGCGTATGGAGAGGATTCATCTCTGTCAGCCTTAACCTTCATACCACCAGTAACTCTGGCGATGGTTTCCCTACCGGACAAGTCAGTGACATGAACGAAGGTATCGTTGAAGGAAGCGTAGATTCTGGCAACACCAAAAACTTGGGAAGAGTCACGAGCTTGAACAACCATGGCTATACTTATTTGTTTATCGAGTTTCCTTTTAAATAAAGAAAATTGAATAACATTTTAAATAAAATACTAGCAATTTCTAATAAAAATGAAATTGAAAAATTGAAAAATTGAAAAAAAAAATTATCTGGGATGAGCAAGACAGCGAAAAAAAAAAAATTTTTTTTGCGTTGGCTGGGTATACTACCTCGTTAATAGTGATGTAGTGAAAATTCACGTGACTAGTTAATGTATACTGAGTAAATAGTATATCATAGGTGCGACCAAGTAACCGCCTAAGTACTTGCAAGGCTTTATAGAATTGGTATCTACTTTTTTCTATTCAGCTTTTTACAGGTAAGAGATATATAAGAAATGTTCGACATGAAAAAGGGAAGAAAAATTTGTTCTTCCCTCCCCGCTTGCAGAGCGGTGTAATATAGGATGATATCCTTATCACACCAGGTTTGCTAATGACAAAGATTTGTTCTCGGATTCGGTTGTAGAGGGATTATAAGGTAGGATAGCCTTTTTTGCTAAAGCACTGATGCAGTAACAAAAAACAATCCCTACAATAATACCGGTCCTTAGAATTAGTACGGGGAGTTTAGAAACAAAATAAAAAAAATAGAATCCAAGAGTTACCTTTAGAAATAGATAATGATCCTTTAAAACACTTCGATGCCCTTTTATAGTCACAACCAGAAATAAAAAAAAACCTAAAAAAATTTTCTTTCTCTTCTTAAAACCCTAAGTCGGGTAAATAAGCTCGTCAATTCTTTCTTAGGTCTAGATTGTTAGGGTATGTTAGGGTATAGTGTTAATTAGGGTATTACACAATAGGGTATTACACAATAGGGTATTGCGCAATAGGGTTAGTAATTTCTGTCTGAAATTTTGTTTTGAGCTGGGAGTTTTTCACGTTTTGGTGTTCTCGTTGCCCCGCGTTCCAACAAAAAATATTAGGGTTGGGTATTTTACCCTTTTTTTTAAAGGGCTTCTCTTCACAAAGGGAAGATCCTTTATTGAAAAGCCTGGATTTGAAAAGAGATGGTGGGAATCAATTCATAGAGCCAGCTTTGGTTTAGGAATCTCAATTGACATTGGCCCGGGGGTTGTAGTTTAATTTAATTATTCTTCTTTTTTGTCTCACTCCCAATTATTACTGGTTGAGAGGAAGTTTGTGAAAAGATGGCACTTCATGATCTGCTGCATCTGGAACTAGCCGCCGCTGATGGTGCTAGTATAGATAGTGAAACAGGTCCTGAGGATTTACTGGTGAGAAATTTGAATGCAGTGATACAGGGGTACACAGACGATGTCGCGGGAAAGGAGACGTTAGAGGACTATATAAACCTGGAACTGATGACGCGCTTTCAAGTGTCGGCGGTCTCTGATAACTTCAAGATAGGAAATGAGTGGCTAGGTTTGCTGCAGTATAATGACTATGATGCCGTATCGCTGCAATTAATTCTCTCATTAGCGGAATCATCCCTGGTGAATGCTCAGCGATTAGGGGAACTAACCGCGGTTTCCGAGTTCTTGGATAAATTACATGCATTGCTCACAGATGGCAAACTAAAGGGTAATTCTTTGGAGCAGTACTATATCAACCTGTATCATATGATTCTACGAGTGTCCTGTAAACCTCCCCATATTCTAAAGTTGCTGGATGATATAGCGCATCCATCTATTGGTCTCGTCATAACAAAGTTATCTCAACATCTAAACGAGGAGAAGGATTTCTTACAATTTGAAAACGTATACAAGATATTTGACCTACGGGATTCGGGACTGAGTAATAAAGCTACAATAAATTTGCAAATCGAGCTCAATAGCGTAACCTCAAATCGGTTAATGACTCTAAATAACCATATCTTTTTAGAAATTAGGGACAGCAGGTTCTGTATCTGCAACGATGAGTTTCTTCTTGCGATATTTGAAAACTTTGAGTTTGAACAAGGCAAATCATATTCACTAATTATAACAATCGACAAACGTAACTTCTCTCTCCATGTAAATGGTAATTTAATCACAGAAATAAAACTTGTGGAAGACTTAACAAAATTTTTAAAGTGGGTAGAAATTGGATCTATAATATGTTCTTTTAAACTTTTCAACTTCCAGATATATTCCTCCATTTTAAACGAGTATAAAATTAAACTATTAGCCCTAAGCAAAGGGGTGATAGAAATGGACAAGAGCATGAATTACGCAATAAAATGTAATACTCCATTCATAGAAGAAGTTGAAAGCAAGCAAGCTCTCCTAGACAGTAAAAAATTCGAAATTCAGCAAAATGAAGTAGCACTAAAGTTTTCTGCAAAATCAGAAATTAATGTCACCAGTGACTATAAGGTGAATTTAAATGGATCAAATACTCAAGATGACAATGAATCATTTGGTATTACTTGTTGCCACAGTTATAAAACGGCTAATTTGTTATCCTGTTTTGAATCTATCAATGGTACAACAGTTTTACTGGACATGATATATAACGCCAAGGACGCAATTGAACTAAAAAATGAACTTAGACTGTTGTTCAATTTGTTTGAAGACTCGGCAACAATGTACATGTTTCAAGATTCTTATGGTTTTAGTTTTCTGACCTATATTCTGGTGGAGGGTCCAATAAAAAGACTAAAAACTCCTCTAAGTATTGAGATAATGAAAGATATTTCATCATTTTATGGCTGGGATTTCGAGAATTCACATAAATCCATAATTAGATACCCCGAAGTTTTGCAGGAAATTATATTAAACTTTCAACTATGGCATAATCCTGAAATTGACGATAAATACAATCGCACTACTTCAAATGGAAATGAAAATTTTGACCTTGAAACAGTTAGATTCATTTTGTTCCAGATTAATTGCTTGGTGGAGCAATCACAATTTTGCTCTTATAATAGAAACTTACTCGAAAAAATTGGATTTCTAGAAATGATATCACAGCAACTACATAACTTTGAGAAAAAGAAACAGCTTCGCCTTTTGACCTCCTGCTCCAATGAGATCATCAATACCTATACTGCAATTCTAAGTAATACATCAAACTCCGAACAGCTAAAATGGATTCTTAAGTATCTTTATTTTGAATTAAAGGCTGGATGTTATATCGGATTCGAAACTAAGGTCAAGACATTGGATGACATTTTAACCAGTATCCTAAATAACACTTCATCTATGGACAATGAGATTTTGATCAATAGTATAATTCCTAAGATGTTGTTTATGCTTCTTGAAGAAATTACCAAGCTACAATTGGATCCAATTGTTATTTTATCAACAACTTTTAAGTTTTATTTGATAAACCGTGATTATTGGAATAGAACGTTACAAAGTGGTGGTATTAGCATTTTGACTGAGTATTTGACCCGGATAAAACCTTTATATTTCGAAGAAATTGTCAAAATACTATATCTATTTTCAATTGGGAGACACCAATTCCAAGAATTCGGAAATATTACATCAATTGAAGATGTTGACAAGTTTTCACTTGATAAAGATACTGTTTCAATAGATGGTTTCTTATTGTTAATTTCCTATTTAGAGTGGGGATGTATTAATGATATTCACCAGGATCACAGACTGGACATGGACAATTTCTTTTGTTATATGCTAGAGATAATGAATAAACACCTAACAAACGAAAATATAATTTCATTTAGTAACCACATTTCTGATTTGATAATATCTTTACTTGATCTCCAAATCACAGTAAGCAAACCCCAAAATGGCAGTCTTTATTTGGCGACATCAGCTGCACTTTCCAAACTTATAAGCACACTTATCATTAAAGACATTTCAAACCGAAAAGTAGATAATTTCAAAGCTTATTTCATGACTCAAAAAGATTTACTTACTACACCATTTTCTCGAAAAGGAGTTATTGACAAAAATAACTACCTTCTGTTTTTCTTCATGCGAAAGATATTCACTGATATTATGGAGCATTCTTTCAACGAAACACCAAATGTTGTTGATGATGACAAGTCTCTGCCCATCTTTGCTACAAATATGGTAGAGTTGTTGTTGTGTCTTTTCGATGAGTTAATCCATATAAGAGTAGACGAAAAGATCGTTTTAGAATGGCTTACCTATTTCTTACAGTGTTCTGACTACTTTAGTAACTACACCATCAACAATTCCAAGTTACAACACAAGTATTTGGCTCACCTGAAGATGCTAATACTAAGTCTAATGTCAACGATTCACTTTCAAAAACTGGAGTCCACTTCCAAAGAATGTCAATATTTCTACAAAGCGATACTAACTTACCAGTATACAATTTTTAACCGTGAGTTTTTGGGAAGTGATGAAACTTTTATTACGAGCTTGATTATTTTCATTGGTTTAGAAATAAACGAGAATAGAGCCAACAGTATGGCATTGGATTGTCTAAGAGCAATAGTCCTACATCAACAAAAATACCTTACAAGCATATCGTCAATTATCAATCAACAATATAGGAGTGAGGTTCATGAAAATTTGGAAAAACTTTTATCTACTGACAATGATGAAGCTATTAGTATGTTAATTGAAAACTGCTATTTTCTTTTTAGTGTAAATCAAAAATACCGTATTGAAGATTATATGCGAAGCCATGTTAATTTCCCAAAGGTACCGATAAATATGACAGAAAATCAAATACAACAAGAAGTTTTAACACACAGAGAGGACAGGCTATCTCATTATATTTCTAACTGCAAAGAAGTAGTTAATCTATTTATCATCGAAAACCATGGATACTTTGTGAGAATTTTGAAAATGTTTGTTAAAAAACAGAAAAACTATGATACTGACTTGAGAGAAGAATCATTTATTTCTGAGAATAAGGTAAGGAGAATTCAAAAATACCATTTGAACTTTTCAGAAACCTACAAATTTGCTCCAGATAATGTGATATGGTGTCTTGATAATCTGCAGGACAGTGAAAAGACCAGACGCAGACTTGTTCATAGATATACAACTTCAGGCCAACTTTCAAGAGATACTATTGCAAAATCAGAGGAATTAGAAGGTAAAAACCAACTAATTCCTGATGTTAAACAAACAGAAAGTTTATCATCTTTTGAATTAATCCCAGAAATAGAGCTGGCTACTATTTCCGAATCTATTCAAAGAAATGAAAACAGAAGAATATTAAAAATGCTCAAAGAAGGTGATTCGATACAAAGTATTTGGAATTGTAGTTTGGTAGAGGGTTTGGAAATAAAGGAGGGTATGCTAATAATTGGAAATATGAATATGTATTTTATTGACGGTTTCTATTTCTTCCTATCCGAGAAACGTGTTTTACAAATATCAGATGTTCCCGATTATCTCAGAGATACTAACATAAAATACTTGAAAAATATCAATCAGATTAATAAAAATATGACATCCTTTAGCGAACAATTTGTTGTTGAGAAAAATGAATTGAATTTTGTGACCAAGAGACCATATCTCTTGACCGATACTGCAATGGAAATGCTATTCGAGGATGGAAAAACATATCTATTTAATTTCAAAAACCAACCGATGAGAGATGAATTATATAAAGTATTATCACAAAAACATACATTGACAAGAATTGATTATTGTCTCGCTGTCGCATTGAAAGAAATTAATCTGAACAGCAATAAAATCTCGTCGCAAAATGGTATCATTAAAGATTCTTTGAGATTTAAGCTAACTAGCGCTTTTTCTAATCCAGGTGAACTTTTTGACAACTCTATATTAACTAGAGAATGGCAGAACGGTAATATTTCAAACTTTATGTATATCATAATTCTGAACATGTTGGCTGGAAGAACATTCAATGATCTTACTCAATATCCTATTTTCCCGTGGGTTCTCTCGAATTATGTCGATAATACTATAGATTTACTTGACCCTAAGAATTATAGAGACTTAACCAAGCCTATGGGAGCTCAATCAGAGAAACGTTGTAAGGAATTCATTGAGAGGTACGAACTTTTGAAAGATTTAGATCCTGATACATCCATTCCTTTTCATTACGGAACCCACTATTCTTCAGCAATGATTGTTGCCAGCTACTTAATTAGATTAGAGCCATTCTACAATACGTTTAAGTCGCTTCAGGATGGTCAAATTGGTCACCCTGATAGGCTCTTCAGTTCCATTGGAAGAGCCTGGAACTCAGCAGCCATTGAAAGCACTACTGATGTCAGAGAATTAACACCGGAATTTTTCTACTTACCAGAATTCCTTAAAAATATCAATAACTTTGAATTTGGAAAATGCCAGGACGGCTCAGTAGTTAATAATGTGAATTTACCACCTTGGTCTGGAAAAGACCCCAAAATTTTTGTGATGTTGAATAGAAGAGCACTGGAAAGTGAATATGTTTCTGAGAACTTGCATATTTGGATTGATCTAATTTTTGGACACAAACAACGGGGCCCGGAATCAATCAAAGCTATAAATGTTTTTAATTCATTAAGCTACCCAGGTAATATCAATCTTGATAAAGTAAATGATGAAAATGAGAGAAAGGCCATTACTGGTATTATTCATAATTTTGGTCAAACTCCTTTGCAAATATTTCATGAACCTCATCCAAAACGTCAGAACAGGAAGGTATATTCAATTAAGACTGACATATTGGATAGATTGAGTGTTGAACCTGATAGGACTACTGAAGTAGAGGAAGATGTGTTGCTAGATGAACCTACGGAAATCAGAGCATTCATGTCCAAAAATAAGGCAGATACCCCTCAATGGAAACATGTGGATAAATTTAGACAATACACACAAGATGAGAAAGGAACGCCTTATGAGATTACACTTGATGGTAGAAATAGCATCCATATAAACGGTATCAAATTTGATGATTTACACAAGGCCAAGATTTGTAACTTAATAATCACCAAAGAACACTACCTGATCACTGCAGATGAAGATGGTCTTATCAAGGTATGGGATATAAATTTAAAGAAACAAAAACATCTAGAATACCGGACATCTCTTTGTGGCCATCTAACAGAGATCACTGCTTTAAAGGTATTGGAAGCCTCTAATGTTCTAATGACAATGGATGCCAAAAGTAATGTCTATCTATGGGACCTAAGTACCGGCCTATTCATCAGAGAGATCTGTAACAATGGTAAAATCATGGCAATTTCGGAAGTGCAAGGAAACATAGCAGTGCTAGACCAAGAGGGCAATCTAACCCTCTGGGACTTGAATGGAGACCTGTACTTGAAGTGTCAAATCCCGCATTTGGAAGGCTCAATCGTTAAGCATCTAAATTTCTTTGATTTCGCGAAGACCGAAAACCATTTCGCCAAACATAGATATTGGCGTGAACATGAGATACTCATGGTGGGCTGCACCGATGGCTCACTGAGACTATATGAGCTGTGCACCAACGAATCAGTTGAATGGGAGTTGAGACTTATCAAGAAACTCAAGTCGAGTCATGGTCCTGTCCTCGCGTCCTCAATTGTTGGTTTCATACACAACAAGCGTGGAAACCACGTCCGCCTCTTTGAATTAGCGACTCTATCACCAAGGAACATTGATATATGGACACTAGAGTGGTAGAGAGTCATTCTTTAAAGACATGTCTATAGTAATAGTATAGTTTTTTTATTTTTGGGCATCAACCGTTACTAAGTATATAGGATTACCCGGAAATCAAATAATGTCATTTCTCTTGGTCGAAGTTTCAAAAAGATAAAAAAAATCAAAGAAAATTGGGAATGCCAAAAAAAAAATAAACAACAAAGGGTTCTTCTTAAAACTTTAAAACCTCAGACTACCTGGACCTTTAAAGGATAAACACTGAACATAACTTACAACTTACTACTCTTATTTTGTTGTCTCTCCCGGAAAAGAAAGAGTTGAAGGGAAAGGGAAAGAAATAGCCAACAGATAGAAGAAAAGAAAGAGTTTAGGTAATTATTGTTAATTTGCAAACCCAAATAACATTCCAATAAAGAAACAAAAGAGCTACAAACAAAGAGATTAGTACAACTACTTATCCTCCGTGTTATTTCTGCCTGAGACTATAGAGAGGTCTTTTATTTTGTTTATTTTTTATTAATTTTTTTTTTTCGAGTTATTATAGCAATAAAAAAGGAAAACTCCTTCTAAATTAGAAAAGTTGTATTATTACCTTACCTCTTTTAACAACAAAATATAATAGTTGATCTATTTTACTTGTTGATAAGAGTGTCCGTTTTAAATTTTCTAATTATTCAGACTGGAGTACTTTTAAGAGATTGATACAGAGTGAATACACAAAAAAATAATTATAATAATAGCTTGTAAAAATGGGGTATCCATCTTCTTCCCGTCGGATGGGAGACAAGAAGAGGTATTATTATTCGAATAATCCAAATAGGCGACATTCATCGCAGATGATGTACTCTAAGAAGCCATATAGTTCAGCTAGTGGGTCGTCACATAACTATCCTCCTGAGTCACCATCCTATGTAAATAATAATATTGAGAGGACAAGCACACCAACTACACAAACGACCTTAGGCTCACACACAATATCAGCTCCAGGAACACCTGTACAACCGAGTGGTCAGAACTCCAAGGATCCATTGAGAGCTTCTAGGTACGACCCGTCACCAATTGCTAGACCTCCTTCCGGTCCACATAAGCAACTCAGTAATGTTCCCAGGAAACCTGCAAGCAGATACAACCCGGATAATGAGAACCCACCAACTATGAGCCCACACAAAAATGATAATATAGATCTACCCAGGTCGAGATACTCTGGAAGTTCCTTGAGCAGATACAATTCTCAAAATTCTTTTGGAGGCTTTTCTCACAATAATCCTGAAACACATGCTCCACAACCATTGAATATGAAAAATGGGCTAAAAAATAAATCTCCAAGACTAGCAGATAGTAATACTTTTTCTAGCGATTATTCAGGTTCTACTTATAAACCAACAGGCCCTGCAAATCCTAATAGCTCTACTGGCTATTTTAATAGAGCAAATAAGTGGAGGATGGGATCAAATATAGAAACGAAACCAGAACACGATTTCCCAACAGGTGGGAGAGGTATTGTTACAGCACCAACCGCACCATCACCTAGAAATAGATATTGGAAATCAGGTTCTTCGAAATATATACCAGGAATTCCACAGCAACCAAGCGTTCATGATAATACAGGTTTTCAAAGAAGTGCCAGTAATTCAGTACCACCCCATAGTCATTACGAGCGTTCGCATTCTCACTCAGCAGAATCTCAAGATAAAGAGAGAGGTAGACAATCTAGGGATAGTTACGATCAGGGTGCCTCCAGCGAATTGGAGCATCAGAAAGAAAAATCACCTATTGGTTCACCAAATCCACACTCACTAGGATCTAGTTTAATAAATTCGGTGTCACAGACTACAAGAGAAACGGAAGCCAAACTTTTGAAGGAGAAGCAAATTCGTGATGATGTTCATAAACAACCAAAGAGACCAAGTATTTCTCATAAGACAGTTCCAACAGAAACTAATAATAAAGTTGAAACCCCCAAAATTGAGAAGAATGATGGTACCTTGTGGACTTCTAATGATGCAGTGTTTGTTGATAAGGACAAAAATAAGGATATAAATAACGATACTCTTGTTGACAAAAATAATTCAGAAATGGAGGACAACGAAGAAGAAGAAGACTATGATATGGATGATGAAAATGCTGTAACTGATCAAAAAGCTATCTTTAAGGAAAATAGACCATCAGATATGTTAGACTATGAATATATTTATGATCCAAATGATTTAAAAACAGACTTCTCGAATATCGATATTACAACCAAGGAAAGTCCTTACTCTGAACCATTAGAACCATTAACTGAATATATTTTCCCGATGGGAAAGGTTGAGACCAGGTTATGGGAATTAAAGAACCAAAGTAGAAGGGAAATTATAAAGAAACAAAAATATTTGCTTAAAAAACCAATAAAGAATTTTAAAGCTTATCCTTTTATGAAGAAGAATTTAGTAATTCATGAACAAGCAATTAGATATAATTTAGCGAAATCTATTGCAAAAATTACTAAAACTGATAAAGTAAGAATATTGAACTTGAAAAAGGATTATATTAAACACATCGATAATTGGAAGGAACAGTGTGAAAAGAGCGGATCAATTAGCAAGAATTTGCGGAAGAAGGAGATTGAATACTACGAAAAGGTTGACAGAGAGATGCAAGAAAGAGAGGAACAAGAGAAATTACAAGAAGAGCAAAGAAGACAAAGTAACAGCTCTCGTCGTCGTAACCGTGCAGATTTTGTCGATGATGCTGAAATGGAGACAGTATTATTACAAATAGATCCTGACTACAAATTTCATCAGGCTGCAGCAAGCATTCCTCCAATGATCACAACAACGCTGGAAAGAAATAGCTACAAATTTTTCGATGTCAACAATTTGGTTACTGACAAAGATAAGTGGGCATCCAGAGTATTAACTGACGGAATTGATAACTTCACTGAACATGAACACGAGCTATTTGTCGAAGGGTATTTAATGAATCCTAAAAAATTCAGTAGAATTTCGAATTTTATGGGTGGTTTGAGATCTCCAGAAGAATGTGTACTACATTACTATAGGACCAAGAGAGCGGTTGATTACAAAACATTGGTAAATGAACGCAATAAGAAACGGAAAGGTGTTGCAAATAAAAAGAAGAGAAAGAAAGAACGCAGCAACGAGCTTGAATCTGATCAGAGACTCGAGAAAACGTCAGAGGAAAGGACTGATGTTTCACCATCAGATAATGTACCCACTATGGAAGCAGAACTGACGAAGGAGGTAGAAGAATCCGAAAAAGAAGAAACTGTCAAACTCGAAAATGTTCCAATCGTCGAAGATAAAATGCCTGTTCATGAACCAGTGAAGATTGCTGAGTCAAAGGTTGTCGAACCAGCTGAAAAGATAGAAAAAGAACATGAACCTCATATCGAAACACCAGAACCACAGCGTATTTCAAAATATGAAGAAGAGGAAGCTAGACGTGTTGCGCTAGAAGTTCAAAGCCAAATGATTCAAAATGAACAACCTTACAGTCATCACGCGGTATATAGCGATGCCATGGAGCATGATAAGAGTCCAACAGATAGGAACCATGAGTTTGCTACAATACTACCACGTTCGGAAATGAATGAGAGTCCATTAGATATGGGTTATGATGATGGAAATGCAAGGAAAAAACATAAACAAGCCCAAGATCATCGCTCCAGTTATTGGAGTGTTAAAGAGACACAACTATTCCCAGATTTATTGAGGGAATTCGGATCTCAATGGTCGTTAATTTCAGAAAAGCTAGCAACCAAATCAACTACAATGGTTAGAAATTATTATCAAAGAAATGCGGCACAATTTGGTTGGAAAGGAATTGTTGAAGATGCAGATGCCAAGCGTAACGCTACTAGCTCTGGTCTTGTACAACAATCACAAATCTTACTGCCCCCAGAACAACCGGTTTTCAATTTAGTAGGTGGTCAACCTCAATCTCGTAATTCTGAAGGATATTTTGGTGAAGGTGAACACGGTACTGAGGATATAAATGCCCAGCCATTCGGTCCTGAGACTGGAAGAGATTCATTTTCCAAGGTTACAACACCAACTAGTACGCTACCACCACCTAGGCTCCCTTCAATTCAGTTTCAGAACGGAAGCACTTCGAATCCACCTAGTTTACATCAATTAAAGGGTGTTAGCCCAGTTGATAATTTATCTGGTAGAGAAGAGCACAGACATAGCTCAATAAACAGTATTCTGAATGTTAGTGGATCCTCGGCTGCACCAGTACACCAGCAACCACCGATGGCGGCACCGATGGCGGCACCAATGGCAGCACCAATTGCAACTGATGCACAACAGCATCCACAACAACAGTTACCTGTAATATCACCAATTCCAACCACAACAGGCGATACATCTAATAAAATAAGGTCAAGTTCAATCTCCTCATTGCTCAACCCAGCCAGCCAACAGAGAGCAAGCAATAGTACAAGTCCCCCACCAATCCAGCAGTTTATCGGCGGAAACATACCTACTCCACGCATTTTCACTGACAGAATTACTTTACACCCACTGCCACCAGTAGGTACTGTCCCTCCTCAGCCAGTCCAACAGCGTTCACCACCTCTGGTATCACCCTCTGTTGACAGTGATTCTAGTGGCCATTCAAACCAAAAAACCCCTGTGCCACCAGCCCCTAATGCAACAGCATCTACAGGCGAACAGAAACTGCCATCCATGTTGAACTTCGCTAATGATCCGTTGGCTGCACTGGCTGCAATTGCGTCAGCTCCTGATACAATGGCGTCATTGCTCCCCCAGAACAGGAAATAGGTATTAAATTGTTTATTGCTGTTTGTCTTTTTTTTTTTTCACATGCTTCTATAATTAAATAAGTCATAATATTCTGATTCAATTGCTTTCAATGCGTTTTTTCACATGTCGCACGGCTCATCTCGTTGTGCTTTGTTCCAATTGCGATGAGGTAGGTTTCCTGCGGCATTTTCTGTGCGCTGTCATTTTTTTTTTGTTTGTTTCCCACCAAACAAAAAAACTGAACGCCAAAAATTTTTTTTTTTTCAGTCTCGACGTCGAATGTTGATGCAATTTTTCAATTGAAAAGCTGAAAGTTTAATCAATTCTCAGCTATATTGGGTTAATTAGATATTAAATAGTTTCTGAATTATCAATTACTTCTGTGCAGTTCCATAAATATCAAGTTTTCTCTTTAATTTTTGACATATAAAAAGGAACGTCAAATATAAAATAAAAAAACACGACAACAATAATATATTTATTCAAAATAAAAGGAAACCCTGATCGTGTATTTGAATATTAACTAGGTTCTCACTATTAAAATTTTTTTTGCAATTGGATTATTTATTAAGAATAATAAAAAAATAAAATAAATGACTGCTATCATTCCACTTTTGAAGCAGTATTCTGCTCCTGTTTTTGAACGTTATCCAATTCTAAATGAGTACGTTCCTACCATTGAATTGCCATTCTTTAATATCAACTTGTGGGAGAATTTTGACCACATAGTTACCGTTGCTACCAATGGTAAGTTTGTTCCACACGAATTTGATTTTGTTGCAGGTGAGCTGCCTCTAAGTGAGCTACAGCCTGTTCTAATGGCCATTGCTTCATACTACATCATCATCTTTGGTGGTAGATTTATCCTAAGTTATTTCCCTCCATTCAAGTTAAACTTCCTTTTCCAAATGCATAACCTGTTCTTGACCACCGTCTCTTTCATTCTTTTGGCCCTAATGGTTGAGCAACTGACCCCAATGATCTACAACCACGGTTTGTACTACGCTATCTGTGACATGGGTGCCTGGACTCAGCCAATGGTTACTCTATACTACATGAACTACATCGTTAAGTTCATCGAATTTATTGACACTATCTTTTTGGTCTTGAAGCACAAGAAGTTGACATTTTTGCACACCTACCACCACGGTGCCACTGCATTACTATGCTACACTCAATTGGTTGGTACTACCTCTATTTCCTGGGTTCCAATCACTTTGAACCTTGGTGTTCACGTCGTCATGTACTGGTATTACTTCTTGGCTGCTAGAGGTATTAGAGTCTGGTGGAAGGAATGGGTTACTAGATTCCAAATCATTCAATTCATCTTGGATATCGGTTTTATCTACTTTGCCGTCTACCAAAAGGCTGTTCACTTGTACTTCCCATCCTTGCCACATTGTGGTGACTGTGTTGGTTCTACCACTGCTACTTTTGCCGGTTGCGCCATCATTTCCTCTTACTTGGTTCTTTTCATCTCCTTCTATATCAACGTCTACAAGCGCAAGGGTTCTAAGGCCAGTAAGGTTGTTAAGAGAGTTCACGGTGGTGTTGCCGCTAAGGTTAACGAATATGTGAATGTCGACTTGCAAAATGTTGCTACTCCATCTCCATCTCCTGTTGCTAAGGACAGAAGAAGAAAGAGGTAAATTATATGACTTTCCCTTTATTTATACATCTCTTTGTTTTCGAGACTTAATCATCAACAAAACTTTAACGCATACTTCATTGGAAAAATACTATTATTAACATGGTTATACCATTTTATTTTCTTTTCATAGTTGTTTTATTCCCATATTTTTATTCAACTTTTTAGTACCTTATTTTTTTATCATTTGTCATAGCCATGAAAACATTGTAATTATTTGTGTCATCTATTTTACTGAGTTTATTTATCATCTCTAAAATCATCATAAAAAAAATGCTTTTTATAATTATTATGATAACTTTCAAGGATTTATGGCCTTTAAGATTTGTAGTCTAATATATTATATCACATTTTAACCGAGTTTTATCGTGCTATATAAATATTTCTAAAATGAATCCCTTTTATTATTATATTAAATACTTCAAGAAATATATAATTTATTTAAGTTTCTTCGAAAGATGAACGGAACGCAATTTTGCTAACTGTAAGGACTCTTTCAGCATGGCTGGAGTGATCTTCGAATTACCACCTATCACAGAAACATTGGTCAATGCACCTTCGGGGTTTGAGAGTACTGAAATTACTGATTGTACACTTGTTTCCTCAGCTTCGGTATCTATATCAGCAAGTAACACACTTGTTGGCTCCTCCATGTCAATTACTATTTCCTCATCATTAGTCTCTGAACTTTCGGCACTGTCATCCTCCTTGTTTAATTGGGCTTCTGGGTCGATATCTATAATTCCGTAATTAGATGCATAAACTAAGTTATCAGTGTTAATCACAAGGTCTTTATGTCTAGTAGGGTCTGCAAAAATTTCGTATGTTTCTCTTATAGTCGTACTTCTTCCCTTTGTTCTAATAGTCATCTTAAGATCGGTTGCTCTTTCATCTATAAATGTCATTGGGAGCTTGGTTGATTGTAAAGCATAAATTAGTGAATTCCAGCAAAGGTCAAAGACTGGACCAGTTCTACCAAATACAACAATTTTGGCGTATAGTACAAAAGACCATTTCTTCTTTATCTGTATAATATTTGCTTCATCATTGTCTTGGTGATCTTCTGGGTAGGTTATGACAGTTTTTCCCTCATCATCTGTGGTTCTTATCCCCGGACTTACCTTCAAGGAAGATTTCGGTATAATCCTTGAGTGCAGCAACGATTGATATAGCTTTTGGGAGATGGTCATCTCCTCGTCCGTACATGCACCAACTCTACCTCTCTCAACTTCCACGACCGGGTACACAGATGTGAAATGACTGATACTATCTGCTGGTTTTTCTTCAAGAAGCATCATCTCCTGTTCTCCAAAATTGGCTTCACCTAACGCAGTATTGTACGCATCCTCTATAATCCCACCGGTAATGGTGGTAATGACCATGGTACTGCCACTTTTCAACACATTAGAACCTAGAATCCCATTTGACGTTTCGTTTGGGTCAAACCTACACTGCTCAGAGTAACGAGACAGTGTATCATCATCTATTTCCACATCTCTAAACTCCGTAAACTTTCTAAGACAAGGTCTAATACCTAGAGACAAGTGTCTTTGTAGCGATAGCTCGGGGGAAATACGAGCCAAAACCTCTGGAGGGAACGTAATTGGGTGAATATCAACGGTTTCAGACATTTTTTTTCCTGTGCTAACAAATCTGCCTAGTCCAACAGTAATGCAACGTTCTGTAACACCTTATTCTTCTAGAGAAGTGTCTTTTTCCAATAAATAAATGAGTTCAAATTGTTCAAAATCGCTGAGCTCATCGCAATTTTTGTACAAAAAATTTTTTTTTTCTTTCAAAATTTTTCAGAAGCCAAAAAAATCGGATCATCGACTTCTTTTAAGGGGACAGGGCCCAACATAAAGGTTACAGAGCAGCAGCAACACCAAGAAACAGCAGCACAGGATGGGTATTACAGTTATTGGATCGCTTAACTATGATTTGGTTACGTATGTGGATGTAGTTCCTGGAGGAGGAGAGACGATTCGTGCCAATTCGTTCGAGACACATACTGGTGGTAAAGGATGCAACCAGTGCATTGCCATTGGGCGTCTACGGGACCCCAAGGAACATTATAAGGTGAAAATGGTTGGTAATGTTGGTAAGGACACATTTGGTGAGCAATTATTGGGGACTCTAAGGCAGGAAGGTGTTGATGTGAGCGATGTCGGCCAGCTGGATGGTGTTAGCACGGGTACGGCGACAATTCTTGTCGAGGAATCGCAAGGTGGTCAGAACAGAATTTTGATAGTTAAAGGTGCAAACGGCGAAAGTAAATACACAGCTCAGCAACTGGGTGCTTTCTTTCAGAGCTCAGAGGATGACCGTGAATTCGTTGTGTTTCAACAGGAGATCCCTGATGCTGACGTATCTATGAAATGGATACACGACAATGTCAAGAATAGTACAATTGTATTCAACCCTTCACCCTTTCAAAGCATAGATAGACAGAACTGGTCTGCTGTAGATGTGCTTGTTGTTAATGAAATCGAGGCTTTACAAGTTATTTCCGACTTGGAGGGAAGTTCAGTGAGTGAGGATTTTAAAAACAGCGCTAACGCTGATTTTATCGGGACTTATAGCAAGATTACAGAGCATTTGCAGAAAAATTTGGTTAACCAAAGGTCATTAGCTGCAGTTATTGTTACATTAGGGTCAAAGGGTGTGTTATTTGCTTCTAAGGAGAACCCAAAGGCCGAATATGTGGATGCCATTCACAATATTAAGGTTGTTGATAGTACTGGTGCTGGTGACACTTTCTTAGGCGCTGTTGTTACCCAGTTGTATGAGGGAAAGCCATTACCTAAGGCAATTCAATTTGCTACATTGAGTAGCTCATTGGCAATTCAAAAAAATGGAGCTGCTGAGAGCATTCCTACACACTCCGATGTTGCTAGATTACTATAAAGTAAATAAAAATTTAGTAGTACCGACAAAGAAAATAATAAATAAGGACCAAGAGCATATATTTACACCTCCCCATTGATTATACATCTCAGGTTTAAACAAAGTTTATCTGACAAAATATGTGTAGCACTACATTCTTAGCACTAGTTTCTAACCTTAGTAAACAACAATTAATTAGCTTCTATGGCCAAGTTGGTAAGGCGCCACACTAGTAATGTGGAGATCATCGGTTCAAATCCGATTGGAAGCACTTAATTTTTTTTGTACAAGCTAGTTTGTAACGTTGATAATGATCAGTTGAATTTATATTCTTAAGCAACCTAACTGGAAATGGTGCTTCTAGTGGAACTAATGAGATCAGGTATATTTTCTGGTCATTCATTTTTTTCTCAAATTAACGTTTGTGTAATATTACAATATTTAAAATACTATTATGTATTATTGATTAAATGCTGATTATTGATATTGAGGAAAGAGAAAAAGAAAATATTAAAAGTTGTTAAAAGAATTTGATTATTGGCGTGGTTGAATTCTTAGACTTAATTGATAAGCTCTATCGGAAACATTTGAGAATGAATCATTCACTTTCCATAACTCATATACAATAAGCTCCTGTAGTAATGGCACAGGGGCGACGTTCTTTGTATCTAGACCCATTTCTTCAGTTAATCTGAAAAATGATTCTCTCTTTGAGCCAATATCGCCAACTTCACCACTATAGGAAGTTTGGAAGTATTGGAAAGTTGTAACTGTCTTAGTAATTCTGAAGAATTTGTCAATATTAATTGGCTTGTTAGGTCTAAAGGACTCTGGGTCCTTGAATGTTGAATTTCCTTCGCGAATGAAAGTTATATCTTGTAGGAATAAATTAAAGAAAGGTACAACAGGAACAGGTGATTTTATTGGCACAATAGTACCTTGAATTGATTCATCGATAATCTTTTTCAGTTTTTGTCTGTAGACTTTGTAATTGTTATTTGGATGAATAATCCTAGATAGGTACTCAAATAGTAGGTGATCTTTTTTAGGTAAATTATTCCATACATTTGTTATTCTAGTGATCGAATGGTTTTGTAAGGCTGTCATAATCGAGGCAACAGAATTAAAATTTCTCAAATACAATGAAGATAAGGCAATTCTCAACCATGCCTTGAGAATGGTGGTTCTCGTGCTGTCATTTATATGTAGAGAAAGTATACCATTCATGACATACTGTGATAGCTGGTTTGTAAAATTGGTAATATTTTTTACGTTAATCGACTCTCCTAGTCTTCCTACTTTTTCATGCCTGTAATTTATTAATTCGAAAGGCTTGACCTTTAGATACAACGCAGATTCTAGTAGAGTAAGCTGTTTTGCAACTTCTAGAGGATTCAAAATTATCAGACTGAATTCCATTGAACTTGAGATATCTTTAATGAAAATATTTCTCTTTTGTAATAGAGACCAATCATTTAGTATTTCTTCTGTGGGCTTGTCCTTTTGCTGGACAGTCTCTTCAGAAGCAATGTGTGATCTGTACTCTATAACTAGATCATGTATCTGTTCCATATTTTGCTTACTTATTAAAGAGAACGTACCTAAGTTCAATACTGGTAAAGGAAGTGCAAAATCGTCACTTGATTGGTGAGGAATATGTGTCAGTTCATATTCATCAATTAACCTCTCGTCCATCGTCAAAATTGCTTTATTTGTGGTAGTAGTGATTGTGGATATCTCTGAAATAACAGATGCATCGTTTGGTTTTAAAATACTGGCATCAATGATTTGTGGATATGGCACCTCAAAGGTGGTTGGCTTTTTCAGCTCTTCACTTTTCAAAATTAATGCTGCTGCAGTTTGTATTAGCATTTTTGATTCCCTTGGTAGCATATCAGATATGCCTTCATTGAAAAAGTTAACCATTGTTGGGAGACAGTCAAAATCTGTTTCATAAATCCAATAACTCTCCATCCATTCGTTAATAATAGTGCATATCAATCTTCTCCTATTCTTTAGTTTAGACGCAAAATTTGAAAAGTTACCATTAGTTTTATTCTTATGTCTACTAGCTGTGGTATTATCCAAATCAAATCGATTGATTAATTCGGTAACAAAATCATACGGTTTCATGAAAGATCTAAAGTTCAATAAAAAGGTGGAGACAAAAAAGCTGGAAGGATGGCCCATTTCATCAGTAAGCTTGAATATTAAACCACGAGCTGTTGCTGATATGACTTGGTTTTGATCGTTATACACCAAGTCCTCGGCTGTAAGAGCGGTTGACTCCACAGGTAGCTCATCCTCCTCGGAAGGTTGGTATTTTAAAAATACTGAGTCTCGTGCAAACGATTTCTTTTCTGGAGAGCTATTATTTTCCAAAAGATTGTTACTATTGAAAAAATCTTCTTTCAAAGGTGTGATAGTACTAAATCTAGTAACTCTTTTGTATCTCTTTTCATCAGAGGCAAAGAGATCAACAGTTTTTTTCTCAAACTCGTTTCCAAATCTGTTCTTATTCGAAGTAATTCTGCTCTTTTGAATAAAATAGGCAGGATTGATCTTTACTCTAGTAAAGTCGGTGTAAGTCCTTGAACTGTCCAATTGGAAATCACCGATTAGTCTCAGATAATTATGGCACTGGAAAACTGTATTATTAATTAATGGTGTCATGCTGGCAACAATAGTTAGGAGCTTAGTTTGTTGGGATTGTAAAATGCTGTTATCATCTACAGATTTACTATTGCTTAGCGACATAGTAACGAGAACCTTGATTGTTGAGACCATGTCAGAAACCAATGACAATAGCTGATCCAAGTCTTTATCGAATGGACTATCTTGAATTTGGTCAAATTTCTGTTGTACAACATAAGAACATGTTTTGCTGATATATAAAAGTTCTCTCAAAATAATAATGATTTGATGAATGATTGATTCTAGAGTTTCGTAACCAGAAGGATTATTTGTTACCATTTGTAAACGTCCCATAATTAATGCAATGTATTGGAAAATGAGATTATGGATTTCTGTTAATCTTGCAATAGCGCGAGGAGGTTTCGATAAGTTTGAAGAGTGTGAGTCTGTATCACTGGTTATGGATGACCTATTAGATTGTTTTCTATCAGAATGAGTAGATTTGGGTGTTGATGCGCTGTGTTTGTTCGAACCAACAGATTGGAGAGCATTTTTGGAGTCTGAAGAGACTTCAGTTGTCCAATAATTATAGAATTGAAATGCTCTGTTAATGAGTTTATGTGTAAGTTTTATCAGTTTATCATTTTGTTCTATTGTTGGCGGCTTGCTTTTATAATGGTCTGCTTTAATCATCACATTATACCAATCTGCCAGTAGAGCCTTTCTACTTCTCCGTATAGTCGGTACCTCCTTTACTAGTTTATCGGATCTTGATACACAATTAGTGTCCTGTAACAAATCTCTAACTCCGTCTCTAATCTCATTGAAGGGTTGGAAATCAAATTCATTTTCATCAAATTGTCTTGATAGGAATTTTGCAGATGCACTAAGTACGGCCTCTAAGGGTTGACGAGATTTCAAGTATGCTGGTGCTGGGTACTCGGCCAAAGTGGGAACCACAGTGTCTTGGAAATAATTGAATGGTACCCATCCACGTTCGTGATTACTTAGTAAAGTTACTTCACCCCATCCAGATTCGTCAACGACATGCACAAAGGCAACATCATCCTTTCGAAAAGGCAGACATATTGCCGCATCGTCTTTATTCTGTAGTGTCTTTGGATCAAAGGAATGGTTCGCTATAATAAACAGGTGTGAAAGACTGATACTCTGATTACTTGATATGGAATGACGTCTGTCATGTGATATATCCCCGTTGATATGACGCGAGTAGTCTATCGTAGAGTCCATGGTAGTGTCATTTTCTTCTGGCATTACTATTCCTAAACCGGGAGTTATTGCTCTTGTTCCTACTGCGTCTACTGTGGTGTCATCATGTATGATAGTACTATCTGCTGCGTCTTGTGTAGTGTTCTCTTCCTCCGTAATTGTGTTCACAGCAGGACTGTTCGTGGCAGAGTCCGGTTCTCTGCGTTGTATAGAGTTTGGTAGCTGTAATGGAGATGTGTGAACTATTGGTGTGGCTATCATAGAGACCCGCTGCGAGTCCCTTTTGAACAATCGAAGTTGTTCTATTTCTTTTGATAGGTCTTCAGTATCGACAGTACCATTGGCATCTCTTGAGGATGCAGTGTGAAACGTTTCTGCAGTTTTAAATGAGGCATCGTGCTCAAGTTGCAGAGACTGCGTAGGCGATGTCTCCATTTGCTATTGATATTATTATAGTAAAAACCCTTAATTTTAATTTATTTTAGTTTTTTTCCAGTTGTGGTTTTTTTTTTTTGCTGATTTATTTTATTTTGATCTTCTTTATTTTTAAAGAGGTTCCTTTCGTAAATTATTTTAGTTTTATAATGGTTTCAAGCAATGCACAAAAGATTTCCTTTAGAAAATTTTTTTTTCTTTCCTTTGTACAAATATTAAGAGATGGCTAGCTTCTTGTTTCTTGGAATTTCCTAAAACCTTTCGTTATGCGTGAACCTACATTCTTCCTATTTATTTTTAAATGGGTTTTTTTTTCTTTACCTGTTTTATTATATGAAACTCACAGAAAACCCCGTACAAGCAGTGAAAATTAAATACCATCTTTTTAATTTTGTTGCTGGTTCGATTTCAGAATTTCCTCGCGGACCGAAAACCCAGCACGAAACAGCAATTTTTACTGGGTGATTGCCGTTTTGGGGAATGTTGTGATTATTATTTTGTAGTACAATTGATGAGTTTGTGCGGTTGTTTCTATGTTTTTCGTGGTAATTGTATTTCCGTTTTAGGGTATATTGGCGATGAAATTAATTAACGGGTTGGCCTTTTGCCGTTTTTGGATAATTAATTGGATTGTGCGGCTGGTCTTGGTAATCATGAGTCAATATGTGGGGGGAGAATAGATATGGTATACTGTGGGGGGACTGTGTACGTGGTTATTTTGTTTGTTAGTTTTTAAGGCCGGATATGGTAATATTAATTTGATTACGTAACTTTACTTGTAATTAGCTATAAATTGAGTTGTTAACAGGTTTTTGTAATGAGCTAGGTTCTTGAAAACAGGATTGACAGTGTCGTGTTTATACATGTGTCAAATGAGTGAGAAAGTAGGATATTTCTGCTTTCTCCTTTTGTTTGACACCCAATTCCTTAGTTGGACTTTTGATAGGGCTGTTTTCTGTACTAGAGACTGCAGGCTC
>JAKTPY010000049.1:0-68149 GCA_030556385.1 Nakaseomyces kungkrabaensis | reverse complement strand
CTAGTTAAAGACGGATGAAGTAATCTGGGCCTCTCAGTTTTAAGAAAAAAGGGGATTTGGACCAATTAGAAAGAGAATTTCTCGAGATCGAGAGAGAAACGTGCGTACGGGTTCCAGCGGGGGGAGGGAAGATGGGTTTAACCCGATAGAAGGGGCTCTTGCACAGTAGGGGCTCTTGCACAGTAGGGGCTCTCTCTCTTCGCTGTAGAAGGGAAGGGAGCAGAGAGGGAAGGGAGCAGAGAGGACAGGGAGGGACAGTCCACACGGGCAGGAGGGAAAGGAGCTAGGCAGGGTTAACTTTTTTTTTTAGAAGGGAGGAAGAGCGAGAGAGAGCTTACCCCCTTGTGTTCTTTTTATAAGGGGGATTTGGGATTTTATAAATAAACAGTTCTTTTCTAATCGAGAAACAAAAGAGCTTGAGAGAGAGAGATAAGGGATTTGAAGTAAAACAAGACGAAAGATGAATATAGAGAAGTTGACTGGGCCGGAGATTGTGAAGAAGCAGGTTTATTATGGGCATGAGAAGAAGCAGAGCAATGATCCGATCACTATATCTTTCCCGGCGACGGAGGTTGTAGGTCACGGGTCGTTTGGTGTTGTGTTCACGACGGTGATACAGGAGACTGATGAGAAGGTTGCGATTAAGAAGGTTTTGCAGGACAAGCGGTTTAAGAACAGAGAGCTGGAGATTATGAAGATGTTGCAGCACCAGAACATAATAGACCTCAAGTACTACTTCTACGAGATAGACGAGCGGGAGGATGTGTTTCTCAACTTGATACTGGACTACATGCCGCAGTCGCTGTACCAGAGACTGCGCCACTTCGTTCACCAGCGGACTCCCATGCCGAGGCTAGAGATCAAGATATACATGTACCAGCTGTTCAAAGCGTTGAACTACCTGCACCACACGACCAATGTGTGTCACAGAGACATCAAGCCGCAGAACCTGCTGGTAGACCCCAATTCGTGGTGTCTCAAACTGTGCGATTTCGGGAGTGCTAAGCAACTGAAGCCCACGGAGCCGAACGTTTCTTACATATGTTCCAGATACTACAGGGCGCCCGAGCTGATATTCGGTGCCACCAACTACACGAACCAGATCGATATCTGGTCTAGTGGGTGTGTCATGGCGGAGCTGCTCCTGGGACAGCCGATGTTTCCCGGTGAGAGTGGTATAGACCAACTGGTGGAGATTATCAAGATCTTGGGAACGCCAACGAAACAGGAGATTTGTGTAATGAACCCAAACTACATGGAGCACAAGTTCCCACAGATAAAACCTATACCACTGGCCAAGGTGTTTAAGAAAGAAGACGAGCTCACGGTGGACTTCTTAACTAATACTTTCAAATACGATCCTACTCAGAGATACAACTCACTACAATGTCTGTGTACACCTTATTTCGATGAGATCAGATTTGGGGATGGGAAAATCAGGGAAATTATCAAGGAGTTGAGGTTGCTGGAATTTGACGAGGAACAGGAATTTGCACATTTGAGTCCCGATGAGCTGATAGAAATCAGACAAAGATTGCATATAAACCAGCTATAGCCATGATACCAAAATTGAAAAAAAAAATGCCATAGACCGAAAGAAATACAAAAAGAGGGCAACCGAATTTATTGAAATACCCCTATATTCTTATTAACATATAAGAAAATGGTCAAATTCGATGAGATAAATGCATAAAAAAACAAACAAACTCGAGCATTAATATGTGTATATCTGTCCCGTCAGATTCATGGTTTTTTGATGTTTTGTTTTGTTACAGATAGATTCTATATTGAGAAGTTAACTTCATTAAAATGTCTATCTTTTTTTTGAAACAATCATCTTCGTACAGTAAAGGAATTACTGTATTTGCTTTTGCTTCTCTTTTTGGAAAACTGTGCAGTTTTTGAGGAGTATTCCATTTCAAACTGAATCTCTCTGTCAAAGTATGCTACGTTTAATTCTTTTGGCTTCCATCCTTTTGTTCTTTCTCGCTGT
Source organism: Nakaseomyces kungkrabaensis (assembly GCA_030556385.1). Lineage (NCBI taxonomy): Eukaryota > Fungi > Ascomycota > Saccharomycetes > Saccharomycetales > Saccharomycetaceae > Nakaseomyces > Nakaseomyces kungkrabaensis. The sequence continues at coordinate 66,156 of JAKTPY010000049.1, read as the reverse complement.
ATTGTTGTAATTCGTAAAATTGTAAAATTTAAACCATGCAATTTATGATACTTCAATTTTTTTACATGCCATATGTTCTATGGGTTGTAACAAAAAAAAGTAGCATTAAGAAATGAAAAAAAAAAAAAAAAAGAAAATGAATGAATGGTAGACTTAAGAAAACTGAATATTAACAAATGGATAGAAATGCATCAATAAATAATAAGAACAAAATTCAAGTAACACCTTTCCACCCCACATTTCTACAATTAAAATGCACACACAAAATATATATATATTCCAGAAATACTAATACCTTAATTTTGTTTTTCTTCTTCCTGTACCTAATAAAAATATACTAAATTATCCTAAAACAAAAAAATTAACTTTCTATTTACTTTATTACAAATGATTGATTAGGTAAACAACATTTTAAATAATCAGTTATTGTCCTTTGCTTCAGAGATGATAAGCATCAACAAAACAATAAATAGAAAAAAAAATAAATTAGCTTGCATAGTTTCCTATTACGAAGATTCAATCATCTGAACCTACTCTTATATAGCATATAATAATAAAATGATAAGTTAACATTAAGAATCAATCGTTACAAGCAATATATCAAAAAACAATTATATAATTATTTTTTTAATATAAGTTATTAACATAATTACTATTCGCTATAGGCGACAATTCTTGGAACGATCCTGTCGTTTTACAACTTTGTAATACATACAACCAGTCAGTTCAAAAAACATTTAGAACAACAAGGTGAAAGCAGCAAAGGAGACCAATGCAGCTAGAAGACCGGCGGACTTGGCGGAGACACCGGAGTTGACGTGAACTTGTCTTCTGACAAGTCTAGATCTGTTGTAAGTAGAAGCGTTGGAGTAAGTTGTGTTTCTGGTTGAGTTAGTACCATTAGAAGATGAGGAGGAACCCTCGGAGTTGTAACCTGGGGCCATAATAGCACCGGGGATAGAGCCGTCAATTTCGACAATGTTTTCGTTCTTGCTGAACAAGACTGGAGCCAAAGAAACTTCTTCGTCTTCCAAGTCGTAAACAGCGAAAACGTTCTTCAAGAAACTGTTACCGAAGACAACGTTGTCACCTGGGGTAACATCCAAGTAGCACTTACCCTTACGCTTGATGATCAAGTCCTTCATCTTCAAAGTTACATTAGCACCACTGAAGGTGAAGGTAACGTTGTCTGCGTCCTTTGGACACTTGTCCAACTTGAAGCCGGTGTCGTTGCTGGATGGGTCCATCAAAGTTTGCAAGCTGTCGTATAGATCTTGAGTCAAGATGAAACCTGTGACACCAGTGTCCAAGGTAACTGGAATTGGCTCGTCTAGGACGTTGACGGATGGACCGGACTTGTTAGTGAAAGAAATGGAGTCCAAAGCGATGGTGAAACCACCAGCGGATGAAGCAGTGCTAGAAGAAGAGTTGGAAGAGGAGGAGTTAGTGTAACGAGTAGAGTTAGAGAAACGACCAGCGGTGGAGTTGGAAGAAGTAGAGTTGGAGTATACAGTGGAGTTAGAGTATAGGCCACTTAGGGAGTAGTTGGAAGCAACTGAGCCAGAAGCGCCAGAAACAAAGTCTCTTAGAATTGGAACGGTGAACAAGGTACCGTTTTGGAAAGCCAAGTTATCAATGGCACCGAACAAGATAACACCTTCGTCATCGTTGCTGTTGGCGAAGTACATGGAGTAAGCTTCTTTCTTGATGTAACCTTGATCCTTCATGGCGGCCAAGAAGTTTTGACCACTTCTTGGGTTAGTGTAGTTGGAGACACCGTATATGCTAGAGATGTTAGAGGCGTTAGATGCTTTACCATCATCACTGGAGACGGTTGGCAAACCGATACCCATGACACCGTAAGTAGTGTTAGTCAAGTTAGCGACACCGAAGGAGATGTCATCCAGCTTGAAGCCACCTACAGTCACGGAGTCGATACCGAAGTAACCGCTAGCGAAGACGGCACCGCTACCGCTGACGAAGAATCTGTCGTCATCGGCATCCATGTCGAAGGAGGAGGAGTTGCTGGAGTTGAAGACACCGAACTTCTTACAGTTCAAGTTTCTGTCCTTGTAGACTAGACCTGCCTCATCGGTTGGGTAGCCCAATCTGTTCATCTCCAAGACACGGGACTTGTCGCCCTTAGGCTTCTTTCCCTGGTTAGTCTTACAGTACAAGTTATCAGAGCCGACGACCCAGAACTCATCAGGAGAGTATCTGTTGGACAAAAGCACAGTGACGTTTTGTGCTGGAGTACCAACACCAATTTGCACAGCGAAGATGTTGTCATCGTTTTCCAAGTCCAGACCGATGTAGTCATCGTTGACAGCTCTCTTAGCTAGCTCAGCGTCAGCCTTACCAAAAGGAAGCTTAACGTATTTCTTGGTAGGAGTGGCAGCACAGGCCATAGAGACTGCAGTAGCAGCAACCAAAGTATTAGCCAACTTCATTTTTTATTTTTAATTTCTTTAATTCCTTTTTAATAAGGCTTTGATATAATACTTTTTTTTATTGTCTATACAAAAAGATACAAGAGAAGTTTAAAAATGAATGTTTTGAATAAAGAACAAACCTTTTTATATACATTCAATTTTTATAGAGATGAGAGATGAGAGACTCCCTAATGAAAATTTTTTTTTCCTCTATTAACATTAAAGTAATTAAATCGAACTCAATTAATTAAAGAAAAGAAGAAAAAAGCAACAATTAAACCATTTCTTTTTTTTCTTTCTTTGATTAGTGATTATGTTTGTACCCAATGAGTCCTTTTCTGTTCTTGTTCTATCGAAATTAAAAAAGAAACAGAAGTCATCAATGGTTCTTTTTACTTTTTTTTTTCTTTCTTCCCTCACACCACTACTGCATAAAGAGGGATATAACATTTTTTTTTTCTTTCTTACCATCGGGAAGAATCTAGAATCCCTCCTCCAATGATAGGGGGGGTGGAAGGGCAAAGGCCCTTTTCATCCCTATTTCTCTCTTTTAAGAAGTTAGACCGCGGGAAGGAATGGGAAGGGGGAGGCTTATATCCAAGAAACCATTAGAGAAAGAAAAGATACAAAGACAATAAATTAGAAATTAAATTTAAGATAAAAAGTCCCTCTCCCTCTATACGTTCTAGAAAAAACATAGAAACTTTGATACATTCTCGCTGACTCTGTGTGTGTCTCAATGTCTCTCTCTAACTCTCTCTCTGTGAGCTGACTGTGTCAATGTAGATGTCTCTCTAACTCTCTCTGTCTAGACATCTCTCCCTACCCCCCCCCTGTTGATCCCCCATGATCGGAACCCATCCCGTGCATCCTCCCCTTAAAGACAACGTGATGAGTCCTTTCATCACACACCCCCCTCCGGCTGTGTTTTCTCAATGTCTTTCCGATATTCCGATATTCCGTTCATCAGGGTAAATTGCATGCCAGGGTAATGTGCACACCAGGGTAACACTACCCTGACTCTCTTCAGCCGGTCTCTCTGTCTCTCTCGGTCGAAATTAGTCACATGATTTTTCTTTCAGTTTTTTTTTTTTTCAAATTTCTCGAAATTTTTTTCCACCGAAGCAGCAAATTTTTTTTATTTTTCTTTGATGTCTTGCCCGGTGAGCATTTTTGTACGGTGGTTTCTGTTGCAATTACTTTCTTTTTTTCATTATGTCAAAATTGTCAATTACGTTGTCAAATTCGACAATCAAATCAAAGTGATAGTCTTTCAATTTTATTATTTATAATAATTATAAAAAGGGTTATTGATTAAAAAAGAGTTGCCAAGAAACAGCAACGATGAATTATACTGATATTCATAATCTGCCGAGCCAGATTCCCATCTCGGAGTATTTGTTCCACAGACTTAACCAATTGAAGATATGGACGGTGTTTGGGTTACCAGGTGACTTCAACATGCCATTGTTGGACAAGTTATATGAGATTCCTACACTTCGATGGGCAGGTAATACTAACGAATTGAACGCTGCTTACGCTGCTGATGGATACGCCCGTCTCAAGGGGATAGGCTGTGTTATCACTACGTTCGGTGTCGGTGAGTTGTCTGCCATTAACGGTATCGCAGGTGCGTATGCGGAGCATGTCGGTGTCCTGCATGTGGTGGGTATGCCACCAACATCCGCACAGACTAAGCAACTGTTACTGCATCACACACTGGGGAACGGGGATTACAATGTATTTTATCGCATCGCCAATGACATCGCATGTTACGCCGCAACGGTTAACGACACGGATTTGTCCGTACAAGAGGTGGATACATGTATACAGAAGGCGTGGATACACCAGAGACCCGTGTACTTGGGTGTACCAGTGAACCAGGCCAATATGCCAGTAGACTCGAGGAGACTTAACACGCCGATAAACTTGTCCATCCCCAGGAACTCGATGGAGATGGAACAACCAGTGGTGGACTTGATCCTGGACCAGATATACAAGGCCCGCAACCCCGTGATAATAGTCGACGCGTGCGTCGCTAGAATGCATGCCACCAGGGAGACAGCTTTACTCTGCGAGATGACTAAGTTCCCTGTGTTCGTGACTCCAATGGGGAAAGGAACCATTGATGAGAGTAGCGACCATTTCAGAGGTGTCTTCACAGGATCGATATCTTCCCCCGAGGTAAGAGAAGTAGTCTATTTCTCAGATTTTGTACTCTTTGTTGGTGCAATCTTACCAGAGTTCAGTACAAGTACATTTAATTTCGGATTCAAGACAAAGAACTGCGCTATTCTGTTTTCCACCGCGGCCAAGTTTAAGAAGGCAATTTTCCCTGATTTGCACTTGAAACCTACTTTACAAGCATTGATACAGAAATTGGAACCTTCCAAGATACATTATAAATACCAAGAGGTGAAAAATATCGTCGCCCCAAGACTGGAACCCTCGGATACAGACCTGCTCAGACAGGAGTGGGTGTGGAACGAGATTTCACATTGGTTTCACGAAAAGGATACAATCATAACAGAGACCGGTTCTTCTGCTTTTGGTATCAACCAAACACGGTTCCCCAAAGCAACCGTGGGTATCAACCAAGCACTCTGGGGGTCTGTAGGTTTTGCATTAGGTGCATGTCTAGGCGCATCCTTTGCTGTTGAAGAAGCCACAGCTGAAGAAAATGGAGTGGTTACGGAACTAAGATCATACGACAGACATATTGATGGTGGCCAAAGAACGCTTTTGTTTGTCGGTGACGGTGCGTTCCAATTGACCGCCCAGGAACTGTCTACGATCATCAGGTGGAAACTGAAACCATATATATTCATCATGAACAACCAAGGTTACTCTGTGGATAGGTACCTCCACCACAGATCAGATGCGTCTTACTACGACGTGCAGCCGTGGAAGTACCTCAATTTTCTAAAACTGTTTGGGGCCACTAACTTCGAGACCAGAAAAATTGTCACCGTGGGTGATTTCAAGGAGATGCTCTCTGACGAGGAGTTTGCAGTCCCAGACAAGATTAGAATGATAGAAATCATGCTTCCACAAAGCGATGTCCCGGAGTCCCTGGTCGCCAGATGGCAGGCAGAGAAAGAACTATCGAACAAGAGAACCCATGACGTAAGCGATGACTCTTCTACAAATTCATCACCTAGTATAGACATGCATTTTATTAAGAGACCATACCTGGGCCGTAACGGATCGGCCAGCAGTGAATATTCCCATGCAGGAGTCCAATTTTCATGAATGACTTGATGATTAGCGTCAAAAAATAAAAAAGAAAAAGATGACTTATAGAAACACAACCTAAAAACAATTATCACTAATGACCATGTATATACTACAGGATAGACAATAAGACAATTTAATAGAATATAGATTATAGAAATATGTATTATCACCAGTATTTATGAAATTCTTATATGAAATTCTCTTATATTTGACACCACACAGTAACCTGCGCACAAAAGGAAAGAATTCAAACTCCGAGGTATGAAAAATGAAAAAATGTCCGTCGGCTTTTGCGTTTTCTCCATGGGCGATATTTTTTTCTTCATGCAACGTCACCTACCAAAAAAGAAAAATGAAAATGACAATCACAAAGCTGTTATAAATAAGGGAAGTGAGGACACAAAACAAACTTCTTATTCTTCCTTCACGAGTTCAAATAGAGAGCTATGGTTGAATCTTTATGAATATTGTAAAAAATAAATTAAATAAAAACAAAAGGAAAGAGATTAACCTTAAAAAAAAAGTTTAATATAACAAGAATTTCAGCCATAGTCCGATAGGGAACAGAAGAAAAAAGAGCTAAAGAACAATTAAATAGGAGTTGGAAATGAGGTTTAGGCTGGTTGAATCTCGTCAAGGGAATGCTAGTGAGGAGCACAGGAGGCGTGATGCCGAGACATTTCGTTTGGAATTTGAGAGACAGAGTAGAAGGCGCCAGGAATTACTGGCGGATGGTAGAAGAAGAACAGCTGAAATGAGGCAAGATAGGGCGCTGAGACTTGCTATGTTGCCTTTTTATGGTTCTACAACGGAACAAGTGGCATTCTTATCGACAGAAACACCACAGGGTGAGGATGTAGAGGAAGGAATGTTGGGGGATGATATTGTTGATGAAATAGATATCGATAATGAAGAAGGGGAAGAAGACAATGATAATAATTTCGACGAAAGAGATGGACAACCACAAAGAAACGTTATTAGTAACGCATCAGCGTTTAGTAACAAGGTGTTTTCAGGTATTAAGGCTGGGTTTTTATCCCCATTCCGTAAAAATAGGCTCGATTGGAAACCAATATACGAAGGGGAGAAAAGAAGAGAGCACTCGCTATTGTATGTTATAAGCAGGTATAATGAATCTGTTGATGGTGGTTATTTGTCACCATTCCGTTACAATAAGATATGCAAAATTGATTATTCTATTCCAATGGTAAGATCATTGATTATTGGTAGAAAGCTAGCTCCATTCTATATTCCGATGGAAGACTACAATAATGACTGGCCTAGAAACAAGATTGTCGAGAAAGTTGATGAGCTCAGCTTACATGAGCGCTATGCCGATCTGCCACCAGAACATCCACTGGTACAAGAAATCGAAAAAACAAGCCATCTTCCAGTAGATGATTTAAAAAGAGATTCAATCGGAAAGGAGATCGACAAAAATTTACCCTTCATGGAACAGAGAGCTCTCAGGTTTAAGATATTTAATGCTAGATTAATTCGTAATAGGATTAAACTCCAGGAACGTGAAACTAACATTTTGACTGATAATGAAGTGAAAAGCAGTGCCAAGAAATCGATATTGGATAAATACTTACCAAATGATAACCTAAAATATGAAATTTATAAAGACGTGGAAGAGTGTCCAATATGCTTTATGCATATTCCTAAACCGCTAAACAAAACTAAATGTTGCCACCAGAGTCTTTGTACGGAGTGCTTTGTATCAATCCGTAGAGTAGGGGAACGACTAACTAGGATTCAACGAACACTCACAAATACCACTTCACAAAGGGAAAATGATAGAAGAGGTGGTAATGGTCTAGTAATTCCAGATCTGGAGACACCTGGTGTGTTTTATAGGGTGACACTAGATATTTCTTCTCAACCAACCAAATGTCCTTACTGTACTTGCGAAGATTTTGCAGTAGTTTACGAACCTCCCAAGACCAGAAGAACAGGTATTGGAGGCACACCTCCAGCCCTGTTTGTTCCAAACCAAGTCCCTAAGTTAACAGAAAGTAGAAAGTCTATCGTCAGTGATTTGGACAAAGTCAAATTTGTCAGAAGTGAGGATATCAGACCTCAATGGAAACATTCATCGAAAACCTCAAGGAATAATCAATTTAGACTTTATAATGAAAGAATTATCATTGCAAGCTTACTAACTAGTATGCAAAATTCTGAAAGGAGTGCCACAAGACTCGGTAGTCCTCCTCCTGATATCGGCAGGCCCGATGATATTCCAGTGAATAATATCGAAAGCAATAACAATGCTGATGATAATGAGGATAATTATGATAATGAAGAAGAAGTGATTCAAGCAGAAGCAAACAATAATGAATTAGAAAATGTCATAGTTAGAAACACAATTACAATTTCAACCAGTTCTAATGATAATAAACGGCCTGCAGTCAATACTGCCGCCGAAGGAATTTCTGAAAATGCATAATAAGTCATCAGAAAAAATAATATACATATTCTTCTTAGGTCTTTCATATATAGATAAACAAATAATAAAAAATATTCATGGCATCTTTACTATTTCCCATTTCATTTGGTCGGCGTATGATGATTTTAATGAATCTTATCTTAACCTTTTATATAAATGTCGTTAATTCCGATTGATCCATTTTTTTGTTTAAGGCTCTTTTGTTTTGATATGGTAATATATGTGAGATTATATTATAAGTTATGGCTTCCCATTATACCTTGTACATAAAATATTTATAAAAAAAAGAAACAAAATGTAGTAGTGATGATTTAACTTCAGAATGTACTAATGCCGTTTATTTCTTCTTTTCAGCTTCAGCTTCAGCCTTCTCTCTGGCTCTCTTCTCTCTGATACCCTTGTACTTCTTGTCAGATCTGGCCAATCTCAAGGTTCTGAAAGCAGATTCACCGTTGTCTTCAACAGCTCTGGTTTCAACGTCAGTAGAAGCTTGAGCAATTGGGAAAGCAGCGGCAGCAGATAGAACTTGTTCAGTTTCTGGAGCCTTACCCTTTCTTGGGAAGACAATCAACTTAGATTGGTAGTCCTTCAATCTTTGGACGTTCAAGTCGAAGGTTTCTTGGTTTCTGTTTTGACGTCTGTGGTCGACGGCAATACCGACGGTTCTGGCGTAAGCAGGAGTCAAACCAGCAGCCTTAACTTCAGCCAAGGTGAAACCTCTACCAGCTCTAACCTTTCTGTTGTATCTGACAGTTGGAGCTCTAACGACTGGTCTCAACAAGTCCAATGGTCTTGGAGCAATCTTGGCAGCCTTGGCAACTCTAGCGGAACGTCTAGATTCCTTCTTACCAGCTTGGTCGAAGTGAACCTTGACACGTTCTTGCCAGTGCTTTCTGAAGTGGTTCTTCAAAATTGGTAAATTCTTGGAGATAGCTATATTGTTAATTCAATTTTCTTTTTTTCCATCTTTTCAAAAGTTCATCAAGAACACAAAAAAAAAAAAATTAAGTTTATGTTAGTATTAAAATCCTTATATTCTTTTTGTTTCCATTAAGCATTCTATAATTTCCCACAGAGTACATTTTCCATTATAAATTTCACTAGTATTCCAAAGTTTCCAACTTCTTTCAAATTATCGAATCCTGATTCTCGTATATATCAATATCACCATATCTTATCTCAACACCGCTTATATATTATAATATCCAAAAAACAGACTTTTCCAAATCATCCCCAGTTATTAACTTATAACTTCTCATTACTCAACTCTTTCAGCTCTATATTGTTTCTATCTTCCTCTCTCATTCTCTCATTCTCATTTTTATCTTTCCGCCACTCTAATATCTCTGTGATCTTTATCTCGAATGCTCTCTAACTTCCTATCATATTAACATACCCATTGTGTTTTACCTGGTCGTGTGCTTTCGGTGTGCTTAATGATTAAAATATCAAAATTTAATCCACTTATTCTTTTTAATAATAGCTATTATTTTTTTTTTGTTGAAAAATTAATTTTTTTCCAGAGAGAGTGCTCCTTCCCCATTGCCATTGCGGCTTCTTTCCCTTCCAGCCTGTTGATACCTCTGTGTGGAGTGTCTGGGTAATAAGATCTTGCTCTCTCTGTGCTCTCTCTCTGTGTTCTCAGTGTTCTCTCTGAGGTTTGAGGCGAGGGAAGTTCCTTGGCTACGCTAGTGGGATCCCCCCCTTCCACTTCCCCCATCGACTCTCTGTCTACCAAAGTGAGTCCCTAAGCCCATCGTCATCTGCCTAGCCTGCCTAAACCCAGTTCCCCGTTCCCGTCCGCCCCCAACAGTCTTAGAGCGAGACATTGTAACGCCCTTCTCGGTTCCTGTGGTCGATCGCGAAGTTACGAAAAAAAATTATAAATGGTGCGAGGGCCTAAGAAAAAGAAGCGAGGGGGGAAACTATCACAAATATGTGTAGGGTACGGGTGTACACATGGTGTATGGGTTTAAAAGCAGTCACACAAGAATTGATAAATCTCATCATTTTTTTTCTTTTTTTGCTTGAACGTACGGCTGGCGTATGGCTGAAAGTGTAAATTATATAATTCATTAAATAGAATAAAATAAAAAAAGAAATTAAAACAGTTACAACATAATATAGTATATTAATTTTTACATATATATTTCTCTACAAAACAGATAAGGTTTATATTTACGTTTTCCTTATTTTCTTTATTATTATTTTTGTAAAAAAAAATGTTACATTTTTATTTGTTAAAGTAGAAGAAGAAGAAGAAGAAAGAGAGAAATGATTTGAAGTTATAATTTTTTATTATTATTATTGATTTTTATTATTTTTTTTTTTGGGAGAGAAGGTATACAAAAACAGAATAAAAAAGATATATTTTCAGTTGTTCAAGTATGTGGATGGGTCGATACCTTCTTCTGGGAATTCAGCGATCTTGACGTCGAATCTCTCTTGAATCTTAGCTAGGACTTCTTCGTCTTCCTTGTTGGAGACGAAAGAGATGGCCAAACCCTTGGTACCGAATCTACCGGCTCTACCGACACGGTGCAAGTATTGGTCAGCTTCGTTAGGCAAGTCATAGTTGATAGCCAAGTTGATACGCTCAATATCGATACCTCTACCGAAGACATCGGTGGAGACACATATACGCTTCTCGAAGTCCTTGAAGGCCTTGTAACGGGCAATACGTTCTTCCTGCTTCATGTGACCGTGCACAGTAATGGCTGGGAAGTTTGAGGCGTTCAACAATTTCGTTAGTTCGTTAGCTCTGGCGGTGGATTTGACGAAGATGATAACTTGGTTGAATTCTAAGTCGTCTAGCAACTGAGCCAACTTACGGTTCTTCTCGCGTTCTTCCAACTTAATGTAGTATTGTTGTAGACCGTGTAGGGTCAACTTAGCCTCGTCATCGACGAAAATCTCCAATGGGTTCTGCAAGAAACGTCTGCAGATTGGTCTGATCTCCTGGGACAAAGTGGCAGAGAACATCATAACTTGCTTGTCTCTTGGAGTAGCTCTGAAGATCTCCTGGACGTCTCTTCTCATGTCCAATTCTTCCAGCACCTTGTCACACTCATCAATAACGAAATTTTTCACGTGAGAAAGGTCGATCATCTTGTCTCTTACTAGGGCCTTCATACGACCTGGGGTGGCGACGACGATATGTGGGGCAGTTTCGTTGTTCTTCAAAAGCTCAGCGTCCTTGGCGATTGGGGTACCACCGTAGAAGACAGCGGTCTTGACGTCTGGCATATATTTGGAGAATCTCAGGTACTCGTTACGGATTTGGTAGGCCAACTCTCTGGCGTTACAAATAACGACAACGGAAACCTCGCCTGGAACTGGGTCCAATTGCTGCAATGTAGACAAGACAAAGACAGCGGTCTTACCTAGACCGGACTTAGCTTGACACAGAACATCGGTACCGTGGATAGACTGAGGAATGGTGTGTTGCTGCACCTCAGAAGGATGCTCGAAACCACAGTCGATAATAGCTCTGGACAACTCTGGCTTCAACAAGAAATCCTTGAAACCAGTAGAGTGAATACCAACGTAGGAACCCTTCTTATCAGCTTCACCACTCTCTTGTTCCTGAGCCCCGGAAACTTCCTTGTTATCAACTTGGATTTCTTGCTCGTTGTCAGAGTATTCCAATAAATCTTCTTCACCTTCGTGGGACATCTAGATATTATTTATATATATATTCTTTTTTCTTTTTTTATCCAAAAAATTAAAGGAATTGCCAGTAAAGAGCTTCTTTGTAAACGTATCCACTTTCTTTTCACCAAAAATTTCCAATAAAAAAAAAAGGTAAAAAGGATTTACAATTGAACGCCAACCAATCTCAAAAAAAAAAAGGAAATTGAATAAAAACTAAAACCAAGAACCTTTTAATATCAACAATAACTAATAACAAGAAAAAAAGACTTGCTGGGTATTGTTTATTTATGCTTAATTCAAAGTTTACACATTCAAAGAAAGGTCGACGTGGTATTCCTGGCAAACTTCCAACCCCCCCGCGAGAAACACAGCCCAATTTTTTTTTTTTTTTCAACTTCCTGGAAAAATTTTTCCACCACGGTCACGTGTGCACAGAAACCGCAGTAGAAATCTTTATATCACGCACAACGTAGTACTATTTCTACAGTTATTTTTTCGTGCTGGGCAGGTTTACGTGTTACATGATATTGTGTGTGTGTGTAGATGGAGAGACGGGGAGACCAACTTCATTATTATAGTAACCCCATTCAATGCCGACTTACAGACTTATACATACTGTGTTTTATACTCTTAGCTATTCATATTTCATATTCTTATTCAATTAAGATTACAGGTACGGTCCCTCCTTCGTTCTGTAGTCACCCGGAAGTTATGTTCTACGAAGCGTACACCGCGTCGACTACTGGTTGACGAAATGGACCTGATGGTTGGTTAGTGATTTATAACTAACCATCGCAATACATATTCTATCTATATTCTCCACCAAGATCATACATACATCGTTTTTATATTTTTTTTTAACACCACAAACTTTCTTATAATGGCTAGAGGTAACCAAAGAGAATTGGCAAGACAGAAGAACTTGAAAAAGCAACAGGATGCTGCTAAGCATCAGAAGAAAGGTGGTGATCCAAAGAAGAGAATGGAGTCTGATGCTGAAATTCTAAGACAGAAACAAGCAGCAGCTGATGCTAGAAGAGAAGCTGAGAGATTGGAGAAATTGAAAGCTGGCAAAAAATGATACCCATGTATAGAAAAAAAAAACACACCCTTTTGATCTTTATTTTTAACACTTGTCTACCCTTCCCCTTAATTAAATACATGTAGTGTAGAAAAACCCATTTAAATATATACCTTACACTCTCGTACCTTTCTTTTTTTCTGATTTTTTTTATATTATATGATATGATATTGTATATATACATTTTATGCAAAAGAGAATAAGCATTTTTTTTGTGTTTCTATTCTTTTCCTTACTTTTCTTTTATTGAAAAAAAAGCTATTTTTGGTATCTATGCTTCTTGATCCATGTGTTCCTTGGCATCTGCTGCTTTCTCGACATCGTACTTGAAGTCAAAGTAGTTCTTTTCGAAGTGATGTAGACGGACTAAACCTTCTTCACCACCGGAGGTGTAAGAAGTACCTTGTGGAGAAACGGCAATGGAGTTCAATGGACCGAAATGGCCGACGACTCTACCGATCTCTTCCTCGAAAATTTTGTGATAGATTCTGGCTTCGAACTTACCTTCGCTAGCACTGGTGGTTGTAACTTCACTGGCATCTTGACCACCACCAAGGATAACGAATTCCTTTAGTGGAGTGATGGCAGCACTATTTAGAGGACTGTCGGTTTCGTACTTCTTCAACACTTGGAAAGTGTCGACGTCTATAATGTGTGCGTTAGAGTCTCTCGAACATGTAATGAAATAAGTACGGTCTGGGGAAAACTGCAGATCACTGACATTGTCCTTGTATACTTGTAAAGAGTCCACTAGCTTGTAACCGTTCTTGGTATCGTACTTACTAACCTTACCGTCCTTGTGACCAGCGATAATGTATTGACCGTTGGCGGACCAGCCAGCAACACTGACGGCGTCTAGACCTTCATGTGTGACAATAGAGTGAATTGGCTCCTCAACAAACTCCACGATCTCCTTGGTCTCTGGGTTTCTCTTCACCTCGTAAATCTCAATAGAACCTGGCTTCTTCATAACGTTATCCAGAACAGCCAAAACATAGTTACCACATGGAGAGAACTCAACTCTCTTCACAGGAACAGGACAGTTCCAGGTGTGAACAGACTCACCGTTCTTCAATGTCCACATCTTAATCGTGTAATCAGCACTACCAGTCACACAGTAGTACGAGGTGTAGTCAGAATCGATAGACCAGATAGCACCCATGTGCCCGTCAAGAGTACCCAATCTCTCACCATTGTTAGCATACCACACACTCGCAGAAACATCCTTAGAACAAGTGAAGAGCAGATCACCCTCTCTGTTATACTTAACTTGCGTCAATGGACGCTCGTGTCCCATTAAAACAATAGGTCTCATCTTTTTTTTTCTTTATCTAGTAAAATGGATCAAAAATACTCCTTGTATCCTAGCTGTTTTGCCCAGTTCTTGTACCAAACTCAAATATTAACTATCAACATTAGCTTCAAGAAATAATCCCATCGCAGCCAGCAAGACTGAAAAATTTTTGGTGGAAAAAAAAATTTGGCCAAAAAAAAAAAAAAAAAATTTCGTGAAACAAGATACTATCATTATATACGCAAAAGTCACGTTTACACAATATTATCTCTGATATTTAATATATTTAAATATATTTAATATATATCTACACACTGTATTTAACATACGTGTTCCAATGGTTTAGTGTCTGGGACGAACTCACCTAGGTCTGTCTTCAATTTCCTGTTGAATTGCTCGAACAGGAAGCCCAAACAGCTCTGGGTGATGGCAGCGTCGTATCTGCCTTTGCTGAACTCGTCACGGATGAAGGCGTGCTGGGCGTCCAGGATCTCCAAGAAGGTGAAGTTCACACCGCCGTCTCTCAGAGTCTTTCTGATCAGGTCTCTTCCCTCTGGGGAGACGTGAGTGTCCAAGGTCCCGAAGATCAAGACTAGTTCCTGGTCCTTGGTGGCCTCCTTGGAGATACGTTCCAAGGAGTCGTCGTTCTTGCCCAGACCAAGACTCTTCAAGTGGATGTCGGTTGGGAAGAAGCAGGTGGCACAGGTGACTCTCTTGTCCAGCAAGGCACGGAAGGCCAAGTGGCCACCTAGACACATACCGGTGGCACCGATCTTCTTACCGTCGAACTGAGGCAAGCTATACAGCAAGTCGCAACATAGCTTGTTGTCCTCGTCGTAGGATGGCAGTGGCTTCTTGATCTTGTACTCGTTACCGTCATCAGTACCCTTGGCGTCGTATGGCAATGGCTCTGGTCCGACGAAGTTGTGGTAGATGGCTGGTGCCACAACGACGTAACCCTCAGCAGCAATCTTCTGGGCGAATCTGGCAACTGGACCAGTGACTTGGTAAATCTCACTGTACACAATCACACCAGGAAACTTGGCATTTGGGTATCCCTTGATCTTTGGACTGAACACAAAGATACGCAAGGTAGTACCTTCCTTGGTCTTGACATCGTGGTAACTCTCAGTAATCAACATCTTGCTTTTATTTATCCAATTGATGTCTCTGGAAAGAAAAATAGAGAAACCAATTCTCTAGCTTTCTCTTTCTCTGTGTCTCTTGGCCTTTTATAATAATGCAAATCCACTCCATCGCATCTCTTCCCTTCCCTTCACCCCTTAATGAGCACTTGTTACCCTTATATCCGTTAAAATTAAATATTAAACGCACCATTCATCTCATTACAGTATTTAGTTATACAAACACTGAAGTATCAGAGTAACGAATTGTATTAGTAAAATCCTCTTGCGAGTGGTCCTCCTTGTATCCGGTTGTTCTCACTGGTTTCACCTATCACTATTCCAACACATCTTTCGCAGGCCGTTTTGATCACTAGCTTAGCGATATGCTGAAGACCCATATATACAGCCTTAACTCGATGACATCGTATATATCTTCCATAGGTTTATCTCTCTATGAATAGTGCTTGTAATTTGCCTGCCTCTCGAATCCAAATCATTCTTTCATTTCAGACGCCAACGCGAAATCGTTAAGAGAGCATCACTTGCAAAATGCCAATTGGGAGACCAAAAACTGGAAGCAACACAACAATTCCAGTGAAATTGAAGAGAGATATGAGCAAGCAGGTTGCGGTGAGGTGTCTTAGGCATTACTAAGAAAGGTTTACCTTGTAAGATCAAGCTGAGTGATCCCGATGAGCGGTATTGTCATTACCACAAGTGGCAGTCGCCAAGCTATAAACCAGTCAAACCGAATGGTACAGCCAAACGGACTGGGTTCATATACATGTACACGTACCTGCATCTTTATGAGTCCTTTTTCAGTAAAGAAGCTAGGAAGAACAACTTGAACTGGCTGTATGTTGATAGATCGATCGTATCAACGAGGGACCAGGACCAGAAACGGCAGCTGTGGAATGATCGAGACCATATCCTGTGCAAGATCGGAATGACCACGAAACCTATGGTCTCTACGCGTCTATTGGAGTGGCAGAACACTTGCAAGAACCCGGTGGTTAATTTGACACCGGACAGAGTAGAGCATTTGGTTAGGACACAGCAACGAGGCAAGAAGAAAGATATCAGTTCGTTGTTAGCAAAACTGAGCTTGAAGAAAGAACGAGATAGAATCGATGAAGCACTCTCTTTGAGAACGTATAAAGATGGCGGGTTCTTCGTTGACCCCAGCAGTAATTTAAATTTATCGGATATCGAGAATAAAATACATAAGTATCTGTGGGATCAATACGGAAAGGGGTTTATATATTGCTATGGATGCGACCCTATGGGACAGAAAAGGCATACAGAATGGTTTCATCTCCCAATCACTGACCTTGTGAACGTTATGAAGACTATCGATTATTTTTGTTATAGATATGATACCGCCAAGGCATAAAGAAAAAGGGAATAATACTCGACTTGTTATCACCTTTGTTGCTGTTGTCAATGTAACTGGTCTATGAACTGCCTGAAATCAGCGAATAGAGTAGTGAATATGGTGGCCGTGACGGTATAACAACCCGCTCTTCCCAACTTCATATTTTTGATTAGCATATCAGCCAGTTGCTCATAATAGTCCATTGTTTTTTCCACATCACCTGGGGTCTCCGGTACACGAACCAATAACGTCTTTATCTTGGATGTCGTTTCGTATATGCTCTTTTCAGAGGCCAACCCATCGTGTAATTGTGTCACTGCTGCCTTTGTAGTATAATACGAGGCAGGCAGTTTTATCTTTTGATGCCTGGAATCTATCGACATGTTAATCACATAGAAATCGTTGTCACGCCCATAACTTAATATCACTCTAGGAATAATATCTGAGACGAAAAATTTGGTAGCAATAATCGCGTTGGTAACGTTAGTGTGGGTGCATTTCTCGAATAACTCTAACGAATCGATATACTGCTGGTCCTCAGAATACTGACGATATAGACCTTCTTGAAGGTTATTGATGAATATTGTAATTTGTTTATTTAAATTTACAGCTTTTTGCAACGCCGTCAACATATCCTTCGCATTTGAAAGGTCTGGACACTCGACATACGTGTACAAACCCTTACATTCGTACGGATGCAATGTAGCCTCCTCATTTATCTCCAACAGCATCTGCTCATTAATCGGCATGTCAACCGCGTTTTCTAACTCCGATATCCCAACCTCTGGTACTACAGGTATTTCATTAGGCCTATTCAACTCGAGATGGGCGTATGTGCTCTTACAGTCAATATTTATCACCTCCACACCATACCGCCTCACCAGGAGCGTGCACAGATTCCAACCCATCTTCGACATTGATCCACCAAGTATCAATACCACATCTCTCCCAGGAACAAGTTTCTTACCTACAGTCATATACCTATAGAGAAATGCCACTAATCCATTCACATACCGTGTCATTATTTATTATATTTATAGATATTTACTTTACCCTTTTCATCGGGATAATAAAGTAGTACCAATGTACATCTAGAGGTGAATATTGTTACTATTTATATATGCTTGCAAACTACCTACTATATTGACTACAATATAACCATTTTTGTGTCCCCAGCGGTATAGTTAAATATCATTATCCACTAATACCCACGTGATCTATGCAAGAATTTTTGAAGTGAAATTAAGACCAAAAAGCTAAAAAAGAGAGCTGATGAGATGATGAGATCTGAAGTTTTTAATCATTCACTACAAGACCATTTAGGTTGCTGAACTTGGATATAGCTGGCTGTATAATTACAAGTTGATTTGAAGAACGGAGTGGGGTTTAATAGTTGGTAGTTCATAGTATTAAGAAATATCAAAGAAACAAAAAAATCGGAATAATAATGACAACGGCGGCTGCTGAGCAACGGAAGCAAATTAAGCAGTTGATGGGTGGATACGAGCACCGGAGTAGGTATGATCATGGGAGAGGGCATAGTCGTGGCGTTTACAAGACGGAGCTGCATGATCCACGGATATGTAAGTCGTATCTAGTCGGTGATTGCCCTTATGACTTATTCGCTGGGACGAAGCAGAGTTTAGGTAGGTGTCCTCAAATCCATTTGACCAAACATAAGCTTAAATACGACAGAGAAGTACGAGACGAGGGGAAAACGTATCCAGAGTTTGAGCGGGAGTATCTGATGGTGTTGTCAAAGTTTGTGTCCGAATGTGACAGGCAGGTTGCCATTGCCATGAAGAAACTAGAGCATACGCCAGAGGAGCGGGCACGTATACAGCAAGTAACCGAGGAATTAGATAATCTCGATACGAGGATAGCCTTGATGGTCCAGGAGATTGATGTTTTGATTCAGGGGAACGAGACTACGAAGGCCCTCATCATGTCCGTAAATTTGGATAAACTGAAACAGGACAGGAAGATTGTGGCCAAAAAAGTACGAAATATTACAGAAAATGTAGGTCAGAGTGCTCAACAGAAATTACAAGTTTGCGATGTATGTGGTGCTTACTTGTCAAGACTGGATACCGATAGAAGGCTTGCCGATCATTTTCTAGGCAAAGTACATCTCGGATACGTACGATTGAGAGAACAGTATAGTTACTACAAGCAGAAACTTAACGGTTGAAATGCGCCTTTAGCAAGCTTCATCCACTTCATTGCGATGCCTTTTTTTTTTTTTGGTTCCGAGCTCATCACAAACAAAAAAAAAAATTGCAAAAAAAAAAAAGTTGTAAGGACAAAAAAATGAAGAGAAGAACAAAACAAAAAAGAGACTGAAATAACAGTGCCAGAATAGAGAAAGCAGAAAGATATTATAAGCATTCTGATAATAGAAAGGCAATAAAAAATAAAATCCTATTCTTTTTTTTTAGTTACTTCCCGAAATCATTGCTATTAAATCAAAACTTGCTCTTAACAATTGCTATCCTTATATTTTGCGGCGCACTACAGTTTTATTTTAGTGGACAGGGGAAACAAGTATTTTAAAAAAAGATTTTTGCCAATATAATAATAAAACAGAAAATATGAGTTCTGGTGTGAAAAATGATAGATTCTCTAACGTGAATATATTGTTCCAAAATCCAGAGAAGTCCTCGTCTAATCAGGATCAATCATACTATAATACACAATTCCACCCATCATCGGTACAAGGGATACAGGCACAATTACCACTATCAGGTGAAAGCCACTCTGCTGTGCTAAATGACACTACTACTAATGTTGAATTGAAAACGGTGTCGTGGTATAACAACCCAAAGAAGAGATCTAACAGACAGGGTATAATGAGTAAAAGACAGCCTCTGATGAGAAGTGCTACTAGTGACAAAAATGATGAAAATTCTAGTTCGAATAAGAACAGATCTTCCTCTGGATTTGACCTTTCAGGATTTGCTGCTTCCAGCGATAAATCAAATTTTAAAACCCAGAATCATAGCAAGTCGGATTCAAACATAGAACAATCGAACCTACTACAATATGGTATGATCGATGAACCACCTACAGTTTCCCTATATGATTGGCAAAAAGAGGATGAATTTGGAAAGATCTTACCTCTACAATCTGCTTCAATTTCTGGTAAATCTGAAAGTGGGAACATCAATTCGGGAATTTTAGGGTCAAAGTCAATTGGTAACGTTCCTAACGTTTTTGATAAGAATTTTACCAGAGGTTACAATGCCAAGGGATCACAGATGGTAAACAACCACGCAAACATTTCTAAATCTGATACATCCATTTTGAATGAAAGTGCCGTCATTGTATTTGGCTATCCCGAATCAATTTCAAATTTAGTCATAACGCATTTTTCTCATTTTGGTAACATATTGGAAGACTTCGAAATATTAAGAAGCCCAACAGGTATCAATCATAGCACGTTTAGAATACATGGAAATGGTAAAACTGGTACCATCGAAAACGAAAACAAGAAACTTCCAATCTTCACAGGAGACGGTTGGGTAAAGATTACATACGACACTCCAGCATCAGCACTTAGAGCTTTGAAAGAAAGTGGTACTGTATATTGTGGTCATTTGATTGGTTGCATCCCATACAGTCGAAGTGCGATTGAACAATTAGCTTCAATTAAGATAGAGAAGTCTGAGGACATTGGGTCGATAGACTTTGGTCTTTTTAATAACCAGACGAGGAGAGAAACTAATAGTAATAGTGGCACTAATAATACCGGTACATTGAGCTCTGTCGATCACATTGGTTCCTCAACAGATAAGCTTCTTGATGACAGCTCTCATTATTTTGATAAGCCTCATATTAACAACTCCTCCAAATTATTCGATCATTCTACGATGGCACACTCAAGGCATAAGCTACCGATTAAAGACGGAAAGGCTCTATTTTTGCACAATTCTGACCCTAATAGACACAACTTTCTTCAAAATATCGAAAACAAATTAAAGGAACAAGAGAAAAAGAACAAAGAAGAAATCACATTTACACACAAACTTAACAATTGGTTATTCGGTTGGGATAATTTGTAACGCAAATATTAATAATCATAATTATAAAAAATGCCATCAGTAAATGTTGGCATTTTCAGAGACAATTCATCATATAAAAGAAATAGTATTATATAAAAAAGGTAAACTATATAATTATAACAAGGAATGATATGTCTATGCATTTTACAAATAAAGAGATTATGAAATCTATCTATGGGATAAGTTTGTTTGTTCTTCAAATTTTTTTATTACCTTCTCTGTTGACGAAGTGGAGTTGCGGGAAATAGTTTGAGTTTTTCATCACTATCATTATCAGAAAGAAAGTGACTCTCCTCCGCAGACTCATCATCATAAAAATCATTGTTGACTGGTTTTGCCATTGCTACTGCTTCTTTCGAGTTCTGTTGTGTGTTTAGTATCCTATTTTTAAGGGTAATGACAGAGGAACTATCCATTTGCTTTGGACGACTATTCCTCAGTACCGGAAATATCTTGTTTTTTGTAGGTTTATCATTGACAATCCTTCTGGTGATGTTGTCAAAGGTACCATTTTTTTTGTTATATTTCTCAATAACTAGATCACCATTGATCCTATGTCTTTTGAATAACTTGTTAGGTTCTGAAGGGAAAAATTTTACGTAACCACCATAATCAAGGTCGATAGTGTCCAGCATTACGTCTTGATAAATTTTAGTCTCTCGTGGTTTCACAAACCTATCTTCATAACCTTTGATATGTTCTTTAGTTAACAAATTGTCATCCGCGATACGAGCCTCGTACCGTTCCATGATGATCATATGGAGCACAATTTGGTGCAAAAGTACCGGAACCACAGATAGAAAAGAGACGGTTGTAAACTTGAGGAAATATAATATCGTAGGGGAAAAAGAGACCATAAAACCTAATAAAAGCTTGGATGGAACCCATTTCTTCAACTCGTAGTACTCTGTGTCAACAATTTCAGCTTGATCATCACCGAAATCTTCATTTACTCCACGTGTCATTAATATGTTATACAAAGCAATCAGTATATCTTTCACTGAGGAGTTGTTCCCCAGGGGTTCAGCATGGGTTTTGACATCTACTCTCTTAATATTAGTTTTGCCAGTCAAATTCTTAAGGTGAAACAGTGAATAGTTCTTGAAATTCCCGTAGAGAAACTTGTAAGTGACAAACATACTCAACAGAAGCATGCCAAGACAACAGTTGTTGATCAATTGATTAAATTTCACGGCGCTGCTTTTGCCAGGTCTCATAGTACCATTGTTCCACTCCCTGAACAATACATCCTTGTAGCGCATCATAACTTCATCCTGTCGCAGCCACGATGACTTGCTTAAATCAAACGCATCACTATCACCGGCTATAGCACCAACACCAGCAAGTAAAGTGTCCTGCACTAGCCTGATCACAAAGAACACACCAGTAAGCACATTCCCCACAATTTGAACCGCCTTGACATGCTCGTTCAAGTCCCATCCGCAAAACCGCCAATATATATAATCGTGGACCACCAGCCCAACATCCGCCAGCATTCGTACCCTGATTTGATTTCTGTCTGTATTATTCAATGATCAGTTGATTTTAATGATTTGGCCATTTAAATCACTTTTTTCCCTTTTGAAGGGTCCCCCGTCCTTGAAAGGGCGAAGACAAGCAAAGGGAACCAAATTTAAACAAGGAGAATTCTTCAAGAAGAGACAAAAGAGGACAAAGAAGAGAGAAAGTTCGATGTCCAGAGGAGCCAAATACATTGCTAGCTTGCTTGGAAGGAAACGAGAAACTACTGAACGAGTTATTTACAAAGAGGAAGACGAAGACGAGATGATTGATGAAGTTGAAGAAGTTGAACCGCTGATGAAGGAGTTGGAGACGGATACTACTGAGGCTAGAAGCGAGGTGTTACATTCTATCACGAAGTTGCTAGAGGAAGTGTGTCTGAGAGACGATGTCGCAAGTGTGGATGAGGTGAAGTTGGAGTTAAATAGGGATTTCCACAAGGTATACTTGGATATGGCGTTCAGTTCAGGCTTACCACCGCAGATGGCGGCTCTAGATGCGTCTCAGCCTTGGATGTTGTACTGGATTGCTAACTCTTTGCGAGTATTAGACCCAGAGTGGCTTTCAGAGGATAATAAGAGGCTTATAGTGGACAAGCTGTTCCATATTTCCCCTGAACATGGTCCCTTTGGGGGTGGTGTTGGGCAGTATCCACACTTGGCAGGGACTTACGCGGCCATTAATGCACTTTCCTTATGTGATAATGTGGATAATTGCTGGGATAAGATTAACAGAGAGGCTATATACCAGTGGCTGCTGTCGCTGAAACAGGCTGATGGTGGGTTTAAGACCTGTCTTGAAGTCGGGGAAGTCGATACCCGTGGTGTGTACTGTGCCCTGTCGGTGGCATCTATGCTAGATATAATGACCGAGGAGTTATGCGAGGGTGTTGTGGACTACCTAGTAGCCTGTCAGAACTATGAGGGTGGGTTTGGAAGCGGGCCTTTCTGCGATGAGGCACACGGAGGTTACACTTTCTGTGCCGTGGGCAGTTTGGCCATCCTCGACTCACTAGATAAAATCAACAACGAGAAGTTAATGGAGTGGTGTAGTGCTCGCCAGTACAACGAGGAACTGGGTCTATGTGGTAGAAGTAACAAGCTAGTTGATGGTTGTTACAGTTTCTGGGTTGGCGCCACTGCCGCTATTCTAGAGTCTCACAACTATGGCGAATGTATCGACAAGCGCGCACTAAGAAACTATATCCTTGCATGCTGCCAAGCCCAGGATCACCCCGGTTTGAGAGACAAGCCCGGTAAGCACTCTGATTTTTACCATACCAACTATGTGCTTCTGGGACTTGCCATCTCAGAATCACAATACTTTATGGAAGGTAGTGCGAAGGGAATTGAATTAATAGACTCAAAATTAGCTAATAAACAACGTGACTCCTCACTATCAAAGATCAACCCTGTTTATGGTTTGCCAGAACACAACTTCAAAGACTTTGTCAAGTACTTCAAATCGAAGAATGCTTAATCACTCTAAAGAAACAATACCGACTTACAAAACAATAATAAACAAAAACAAACTTTTTAATGAATTGATGCCAGTATAGTCATTTTTTTTTTTCAACTAAATTTATCTTGTTTTCTTTTATCACTTTAAAACGCTCTGCGTTATGCTATAGTTGATGACAGTAACATTTTTGCTTACATGATTTTTCTTTTTTAATGTTCTAAAATCGATGCAGTTCCTTTCGATGATAATAATTAGATATACAACGTTATACCTGTTTCATTCCTTTATATATATTTTGTCACATTCATGTATTAGCAAAACTAGGTTAGACTATAATATTAAGTAACTTAAATCTGCTTTAATACAAAAACAAAATAAAATAGTAAAGAATTGTCCTGAAAACCCTTTTGTAATATCGAGTTCACCTGTATTTCAGTCTATCAATATTCAAGTGACAGTATCACGTGATCTATATGGTATGGTCATAATAAAAAAAAAAAAAAAAAGGGACATACAAAACTTTGATACCATTAAAAAAGGCAATATCTCAATCACAGAAGCTCAAGCTACCAATATTAAGACCATATTAACGAGGGTAAATGGCCGATAGAAATAACGATTATAGCCATATGCCGGGATACTTCCCATTTGCCGACAATAGAGACGAAGTCCCGGAAGAAGAAGCTGATCAAGAGCAAAACAATGGCTCAGGTTACAAGATGGGACAGGTTCTTTTAGGTTATGTGTTTCAATTTCCATTATTTGTACTCTTTTGTTGCTTGACTGTGATATTTGAAGCTATAAGGTTGCTAAAACCACTGAGAAAACTCAATACATTTTATGATAAGAAGAACCACGGGATAAGTCATCAGGACTGTATTGCTAGACTAATAGAAAATTTAGAGAAAGATGCACAAAGTCTGGCCCTAGGTACCAATGGTGACTCTTTGACGTCCAATACTTATAGTTTTGGGTCATTATATAGTCTTGAGTCAGCTACATTGGCTAAGGAAATACTACAGAGAAGTTACACACAGCTATTAGATAAATGTGCAGATCAAGTAAAATTTGGAATGATATACCTACACGACCCATTGATGGATGATAGTATGAATTACGTTACAAAAATACTATGTTCGGAGGAGTTTATCAAGCTGCTGAAGAAATATCAGATTGTTTTATGGTTCGGGGATATCACGAATACTGAAGGTATGCAGGTCAGTAACTCACTAAAAGTGAGGTCATTCCCATTCCTTGGTATTTTAACCATTAAGGCTGACAAAAAAATCGAGTTATATGGAAAGTATGAAGGCGTTGTTGATGAATTTACACCCGCTACCCTTGAAAGCATACTGAAAAAAGAATATCCAAGGCTATTACAGTTGAGGCAGCAAAAACAAAACATAGAAGTAGAGCGAATAATCAGAGAACAGCAAGATGCTAGATTCAATGAGTCATTGAGAAGAGATCAAGAGAGGAGTCGACAAGAAGAAGAAGCTACCAATAGGCGAAGACATGAAGAACAGCAACAAGAATTAAGGAAACAATGGCTCTTATGGAGGAAAAAATATTTGAGGGTGGAGGCACCTGCTGGTCATGATAGTAGCAAAATTGCTGTCCGGATGCCTGACGGGAATAGAATTGTCCGCAAATTTGATGCAACCTTACCTATTGAAGAAATTTATGCCTTTGTAGAGCTCTATAATGAGGATTTGTTATCATCTGAGGACGATTACTTTCAAAACGATCCACCAGCGAATTACGATCATATTTACAAGTTTAAACTTGTAGTACCGGTGCCTAGGAAAGAGCTTGACCAAAGTAAGACAATTGGCGAAGAAGCTGCCATCTATCCTACAGGTAATATAGTTATCGAAAGTATAGAGGAGTAGTATTACTACAACAAAACTAACATGATACGTCACAAATATTCTTATATCTATATGTTAATGCCTATCAAATACTGCACATGACGATCTTACATATTGTAGTTATGAGAAATTCTGACTCATAAGTGAGAAATACAAAACTTCATATATTTTTGTTTATTATACAATTTTTTTTATCACATAAATTCTTAATCAGAATCTAATTGAATATCATACCTGGTTAATACATCTCATTCCTTTTCATATTGGAGATAAAATTGCTCTTAGTTCTTCTTTGTAGAAGAAGCACTCTTCTTCTTCTTCTTCTTTTTGATCAAACCGTTCATTCCACTCTTAACCACAGAACTGTACTCTTGCCAGAATTTATCTAATTCTTCAGTTTCAACAATAGTAGAAAACTTGGTCTTTTTGGCATTGGAACCGACCCATATCCTTAGAACTACGGGGTAAGCCTTCTCTGAGCTGCTTTTACTATCGAGTGTTCTCGCCAGCTTTGAAATATCATACTGAGGATGTTTAGTGGCGTCTTTCTCTAAACAACCTTCGACAGGATCCTCCTTCACATATCTTTTCAAAGTCAAATGCACTTTGACTTTCTTCTCGTTTGCAGATTTGAACAGCTCAGCTGCCTTGGCTAGAAACTCACTAGGTGAAACCACCGCTTTTGTGGCCATTATCAATCGTTATTTCTGTTGTCACCCTCCGAGAAATCCAACTTCCACTTACTGCTAAAAGGTCTCAACATTAGACGGCCCCATCTTTTTTAATACGTTAAAGCTCTCTCTCTTTTCACTCTGCCGTGTAAAATCGTAACCAATGACATTTGGCAATACTATATTGACACCACCGAAACACACACACAGTTTCAATACCAATGAAAACACCAATACGCAAACCAGTGATATAATAAACTTTAGTACTATTTATTGATACTACTCAATAGCTAGAAGGAACTTAAAAAAAAAAAAAAAGGAATTACAAATTAAAAAGATACATCTAATAAACCATCTGCCTAACATTATATAAACATGACATCAATAGAGTTCAGGTGCTTTAAAATAGAAAAAGAATAAAACTGTTGTGATAGTCTCGCGTTGCATAACTCTATAGTTTTTTCCTTTCCCAATGAAAGTATTTTTAATACAACAAAGAAGGTTCATATAGTAATGACAATTATAATTAAGAATCATTCATTATTTATCGAATGTCTTAAATGATACACAAAAATAAACCACTCAAATATAAGGCGAGTGGAATAGCCCGTAAGGGTTGGAAATGGAAGAAAAAAAAAATGACGAGAGCAAATAAATATTTTCAAATTTAATTATGTCTCTCGACATTCTTGATTTTCAATTTATCTTCAGCTAGCATTTGTTCTGCAAGAGTAGGATCTATCTCATTGCCGTCAGGATCCAGGTATCTCTTCTTCACTTCTGGTTCTTCACCCACTATATGTAGCTTACGTGGTTCCATGACTTCAAGATCATCACCGATACCAATGTTTTCAAGTGGCTTGAAACCTGTGTTGTTATAGTCCCCAATGTTAACATCCTTGTAACCCTCATAGGTTTCTGGATAAATTTGACAGTCGAACTTCCAGCCGCCAAGCCATTTAGCGGACTTACATTCTGGCTCAGTCCATTCACCAGCGTAAGTCAAGACACTGTATTTTTGGAAGAAAGCGGCAGAGGCTACTAGGAAGAAAGTAGCAAAAGTCAAACCTGTTCTCTTATTCTTGAATATGAAACCATAAATGACTTCGAAGATGTGACCAACAATTAGCAAACCAAAGTAGTAAGCAGGCAAGAATTGGTAAATGTAGTGTCTGTCGGTGGTTAAAACATATGGAATAAAAGAAATGGCATATCCTGCACCAAATTCAATAACCTGGATGTGGAAGTTCAAGTAATGACTGTTAGAAGGCAAGGAGCCACCAATTTGCCAGAAGACAAGCTGTAGAGCAAACAAAACTACGAACAAAACAATGGATGCGGAGACAGACCACCACATAACACCGTTACCCATGAAAAAGATTTGTCTCTTGAAACCGTTCCAAAATGGAATACCCTTGTCCATAATTGGCCAGGTCTTTGGGAAGTTCTTAAAGACACCTTTATCGGTTTCACTCTTAGACTTCTCAATCATAGCAGAGTGGATAGCAGAGATCTTGTTCTTCATGGAAACTGGTTTGTAGTTAGTGATGTTCTTACCTGGGGCGTGTGGATGGTCGTCAACTTGGTCGAAAGTCCACAAGGTTAATTCATACTTACCTTGGTGAGCACAGTCAACTTCGAAGTTGTCTCTGTAACCGTCGTTTATCATGCGAATTTGATGACTGAACAAGTAGCAACCACTCATTGCATGTTTCAACCTGAACTTAGTGTCAACAGCGTGGACGTACTCTTGAGCATCACCTTCTTCGGAAAGATCTTTTTGAATTTCAATGATGAAATCATCGTTACCGTCACCTGAAAAACCCAAGAAACCATAACAGGAGACCTCCTTTTGCCAATCAACATGAGAAGAGACTGGGGCTGGGTGATCGTGAGAGTGCAATCTACAGCTGTAATCTTGAGACCAGAACTTAACCTTGTCACCATTCTTCAAAACAGTATAGTTTTTAGGACTCTTACCTGGATGGTTATACAAATCAAGCAACCATGCGGCGTTATGAACGGGTTTTTTGATCAGATCAACTTGGCGTTGCTTCGAACCAGTGGTGTAAAAGGCATCAGCGGCTTCAACGTATCCACCTTGCATACCATAACTGTTCAAATAGACCAAAGAACCAACAGCGACGTCTCTAACCATATCATGGTGTTCTGTGTTGTTAACCAAGCCGTATCTGAAGTCTGGAGTCATGTCGATACTGTCAGGGCCATCCATATAACGCCAGTTAATATGCCAAGCAAAGATGGAGCCATATAGAATGGATGGAACAATGGCCAAGGCCATAGCGTTAAAAGCAGCGACTTTAACAATTTTGGAGATTGGCATGGACATATCACCGGTCATCAACCAAATTCTCCATAGTACGACAACAAGAATCCATGCCAAGATGAATAAACCAGCCCATTTAGTGGCGATGGCCAAACCGACCAAGGCAACAGCGTGAAGAAAAGTAAACACGTATCTTCCGGTACCGACCTTTGTGATCTCAGTCTTCTTAGTGAAGTAGATAGCGGCGGCAACGAAGAACAAAAATGGAGAGTCCAGGTGAACGAAACGGGAGGATAGAACAAATGTATTCTCCAAGGCTAGAGCCAAACCCATAACACCGGACACTGGGGTAGAGACACCAGATATACGCAGAGTCATGTAGAAAAACAACACAACACAGGTACCCATAGAAGCAGCAAGAATTCTCTGAGGCATATAAAAACCTGAAGCAGCATACTCTGCACCGACAGTACCAAATTCAGTCGTTTCATCAAAAGAAGAGAATGCACCAGCAAAATAATACAGAATCTTACCTAGTGGTGGGTATACATCTAGCGAGAATGTGTTAGTGACGTATTTTTTCACCTCTTCTAACACGACGGCCTCATCGTACACCACAGCTCTTGGAAAGGACAATTGGTAGAATCTTGTCGCAGCGGCAAAGACAAAAACAAGCGCCATCCATATCATGTCCCGAGAATTGAGCATGTTACGACCCTTCAATACCTCCGGGGTAGGATCAGCAGCAATATAGCTTCTTACTGGACCAGCCTTTAGCTCTAAAAGAGGAGAACTCTCTATAGTCTCATTGGTTTCAGACTTGGACGCAGTCTTGGAACTGGTCTCAGACTTCTTCATACTTTTCTTCATAATTTTTTTTTGCAAAGATAAAAAAGTAGTTTTCCGTTACTATTTGTCTTTTTTTTTATTGTATTTCTCTATATTTTCTACTCTATTAGCAACCCTTCTCGGCAAAACCTCTCCGCAGACTTCTTATCTTCAAAGCTAGTCTTCAATCTCTAGCAATTGCATCTTAAAAGAGAAATTGAAATATCTTAAATAGTTTAAATAATACGAAACTGTCAATCCTTTGCAAATAAAAACAGCGAATCCTTTATTTTTTTTTTTTTTTTTCATCGCTGCCTTCATTTTTCCAGCTGAAAAATCGAAAATGAAAAATGGCTTGTACGGTGGTTTCTATGGAATTTTACCTTTTTTTTTTCTTTATTTTTAATTTTTCAGCTTTTTTTTTTTTCGAATACGTGTTCTTACGTAGTATATGATGTTTCACGTGTATTATATAATATATATAGAGAGAGATATGTATAAAAAAGAGACTATTCCTTTAATTTTGTTTAAGTAGTAAAGACACCATCTATTTCCTTTTCTACTTTGACTTGTTGGTTTTTCATTAGTTCTCTCACTTCTTCTGGAGAGAGTTCATTACCGTTCTGGTCGATGAATTTCTTGTGGCTGACATCATCGAGCAAGTTTTCTGCTTCCTCGGCGTCGAGGGCAGCACGGGCTTTCTTTGGGGATACAGGTCCTGAGGCGGCTGGGTTTTCCTCTGTATCTCTAGCTTCTTGTTCTTCTTGTTCTTGCTCAGCGTTTGGGACCACAGATTCGGTGGCCTTGCCCTTGTTGTGGTGTGGTGTGTATGTGAAGTTGGCGTATTCCTCTATGTTTGAGAAGTAAGAGTCGCAGCCGAAGTCCCAAGAGCTCGTCCATTTGGAGGCCTCACACTGGCTCACGGTCCATTCGGTACCGTAGGCGATTGGTGTGTGTTGCTGGAAGTAGTACATAGACCCGGCAGTGAACAGGATCAACAGA
Source organism: Nakaseomyces kungkrabaensis (assembly GCA_030556385.1). Taxonomy (NCBI): domain Eukaryota; kingdom Fungi; phylum Ascomycota; class Saccharomycetes; order Saccharomycetales; family Saccharomycetaceae; genus Nakaseomyces; species Nakaseomyces kungkrabaensis. The sequence continues at coordinate 35,805 of JAKTPY010000049.1, read as the reverse complement.
GCGTAGCCAACTTGTCTCTTGTTCTTAAAGCAGTATGTAACTAGGATGTCAAACAAGTGGGCTAGGGCAAGGATACCAAAGTAGTAAGCTGGTAAGTAGTGGTGGATAAACAATTGACGACCCATCAAGAAGAATGGGAAGTAGTGCAAAGCGAAACCTAGCAAGTAGTGCAACACTTGGACGTGGAAGTTGACAACGTGCTTGTCTTGCAAGATAGGCTTGCCGGTCAGGAAGGCACCGGCCTCGTAGGCAACAATGGCACAGTAAACTAGGATGAATGCAGAGACTGACCACCACACGACAGCGTTACCCAATAGGTAGACCTTTCTGTGGTGTTCACCCCAGTAACCAATACCACGCTTCATTAGAGGCCATTCGTATGGCTGGGACTCATAGTAGTGAGAGCCAGTTAGACCCTTGTTGATGGTCCACATCTTATGATGGAACTCCTTTAGTTTGCCTAGGAAACCCAATGGATCGTAGGAGACATACTCCTGTCTATTTTCTGGAACGGCTTCGTTTTGGTTTTCTTCGATGAACCAGATCAAAAGATCAGGTCTACCAGATGTAGCACAGGTGACTTCCTGTTGATCGAAACCCCACTTTGGTAGCTTGACTTCGTGAGAGAACAAGTAACAACCAGTAGCGTGTCTCAACTTGAACTTGGTGTCTAGAGCTCTAACCTCATGTTGAGCAATACCTGGCTTAGACAAATCCTGGTCAATTTCCACGATCCAGTGGTCATTGATATCACCCATGAAACCAGCGTAACCGTAACCAGATACTTCCTTTTGCCAGTCAGCGTTCTCAGAGACAGGTGGTTTGTGGTCATGAGAGTGCAATCTAACAGATGTAGAAAGATGTAACAAACTGATCTCAGCACCGTTCTTTAGACCAATGAATTCCTTTGGAATGGTTCCCTTGTGTCTAGCGTCCTCAATTAGCCATTGGTTGTTGCTGTCTAGGAATGGGTACAAAGTGATTTGTTGTTGTTCAGATCCCTTTGGATAGTTGTGAGCATGAGAGTGCAAGTAACCACCATCCGTAGAGTAGTGTCTTAGCGTAACTACGGACCCAGGGGCTACAGAGGCCAATGTATTCTTTGGGATTTTGTTATTGTTTAGAGTAGCTCTGAATTCAGAACTGAAGAAACTGGAACCACTGTCGTCGTTAACCAGGATTTGGAAATGAATGTAGAAGAACAAAACGTATAGCGCAATTGGAACACCTAGCAACAAGGTCAATTTAGCTATAGCGGCCTTAATGATACTTCCTGGAGTCTTATTCAAATCACCGATCATAAACCACAGTCTCCAAACACACAAAAGGCCGACCCAAGCGACAGTAAAGAGACCTACCCATTTAGAGGATGATGCAAGACCCAATGCGACACCAGCGGCTAACAGCGACTTCAAGTGTCTAAAAGAGTTGGTTGGGTACAGCTCAGATTTCTTGAACGCGTACACGGCAGCAGCGATGAAACAAATCAATGGGGCATCCAACAGGATATAACGAGAAATGGTTAGGAACGAGTGTTCTACCGCGAACACAGATGCAAAAATGTACGCGACTTGCTGTCTAACACCAGAGGCTCTCAATGTCAGATACAACATCAACACGGTAAAGATACCCAGAGATGCAGAGAACAATCTCATGGTGTAGTAAGGGACATCAGAGGTGTATTCTTCACCAATTGGGGTGAATGGGAACTCACCGTTGTAGCCCGCAAGCGAGCCAACACCGGCAAACAACATCTTGGCCAAAGGCGGATGCACATCCATGAAAAAGGTACCCTTGATATACTTCGACGCGAACCCACCGAAATGCACCTCATCAAACACCACACTGCTGGGCCACGACAGCTTGTACAGTCTAACCACACCAGTGAAAACCATAAGCGCCACAACCATGGCCTTCTCCCTCCAACTGCTCACAGTACGTCTCTGTGCCAAATCATCGTCACCTTCAAAAGAAATGTACGGCCTCAATGGACCCTTGCCCAATTTCAGGTCTGGAACCGTCTCCATGACGTCCTCCTTCATTGCGTATATGTTCTTATATTTGGTTCAATTATTGCCCTGGGGTAAAGGTTAGATATGAAAATACAGAAACCCTTTTTAATAACAGACATTTTCTTCAATCAACGAAGCTGAAACAAAAATTAACGAACATCGCGTCCTTATTTGAAAAAAAAAAAAAGCTGGAAAAGAAGAAAATAGCGTGTACGTATGTACGTGTTAGTGGTGTGATTTGAAGCGTGGAATGTGAGGGGAGGTAACGCCTATTCCCCCACTATACTCATGATGCAGCTTTTATGACAGATAACCTTTTACAATGTATATTTTTTATGTTTATATGTGGGTGATGATAGTTAGTATGGATAGTATATAGCACTGTGCCACTGGCACAGTGCTATATACTATAACAGTACCATGCTGTATTGCATTACTGTATTACTGTGTTACTGTATTGTGTTTACCACGACAATGCCCTTAGCTTATCACTGCCCTTATTACAACACCACCCCTCAATATGTGATATGCTGTGTTGCATACAATGCACAATACACCATTCCGTACACCACGATAATGTAGTAGCTCTGCAGTTCTTAGTTTTTTTTTTTTTTTTGCGAAATCTCAGTTTTTCACTAACAAACTCCCGTACAAATATTGCCAATTTTTATAAAACCAAGGGGGTACCCTTGGTTGATTTCCTGGTTTTTGGCTGAATTGATTAGGTGTAGCTGGGAATTGTGGTGATGCAGATGGAGTTATATAGTACAATAATAGATTCATGGGTAAAGTACAGTGCCGTATGAAAACGTAGCAATATGCCAGTATAGTATTGTGCTATGTAGTATGTTACACAACAATACAGAATAGTACAGTAAAATATATATTACAGTATGTGTAATTCAATATAATACAGTATAATATAATGTTGTGTAGTATGTTACACAACAATACAGAATAATACAGTATAATATATTGCAGTATAGTATATCAAAGTACAATACAATATAGTCTGCTATAATATGATGTTTTATAGTGCTGTATATTACTGTATAGTACAGTGTAGTCTAACTTAAGTAGATCGTTGTGCAGTATATTATATTATAGTACAGTACAATATATGTACACCAGTACAATATATGTACACTAGGACCATGTAGTACTGCCTTTAACAGCCCGTACGGTACGATATAGAAATCCGTTTCGAAAATCTGTCGAAATTCAGAAATCGATGGTTTTTTGCTAACAAAACGCCGTACAAAAATTGCCGATTTTCAACTTTGTAAGGGGGTACCCTTTGGTGAAATTGAACGTTGCTGGGGATTGGTATATTGTACTGCAAATGAATTCAGGGAGAATAAGAATTGTCAGTATACTGTACCGTACAGTAGTACAGTACAGTTAATGTAATATGATGAAGAACAATGTACAATACATTGTGTTGATACATGGATTAGCACTATCATATAGCACAATACAGTATCACGTACAATTTTTTGTGGAAGCTGCGAGCACAACGTATCGTTGCAAGACTGGAGCTAAAAGCCAGCATGACGTACCCCTTTGTCACAATACAACACATCTCTGTGCTACCGCATGAAACAATCAGACATTTTTCAGGTACAGTACAAACTATACCTCGTATGTCTATTGAATAGTGGCACGTGATGTATGACATATTAAATAAAATATCTCCAAGTACGAATTACACCGTGACACTCGTCTATGACAACTTTTGCCACTTAGTAAAATTGTGTTTCTTTGAAGGGGTGGAGGTGGAGGCTACTCTTATAAAGACATCTAATACAATGTTTAAAGAAAGAGGAAGGAAAGCAAATATATTTCTACAGTAGTCAATTACATCAGTACTTTTGAGAATTGATTAAAAGAAAAAAGACAAGATGGTTTCAATCGAGAGAGCCAAGGAACTGGTTGAAGAGAAGCAGTATGGTGAGGCAGAGAAAGTGTTGTTGGGTGTTTTGAATCAGGACAGCTTGAAGTTGGATGAGCGTGGTAAAGACGAGCGTGAAAAGTGTATCTTACTGTTGGGTGATGTTTATGTGGCAATGGGTGATCGTGTCAAGATGAGGGAGTTCATTCCGAGGTCCACTGAGTATATGATGCAGTTTGCCAAGTCTAAGACCGCCAAAGTGCTGAAAACGCTGATTGAGAAGTTTAGCGGCATCCCAGACTCCCTAGATGACCAGATCTATGTCTGTAAGCAGAGTATTGATTTTGCCAAGCGTGAGAAGAGAGTGTTTCTGAAACATAGTCTGGAGATTAAGTTGGCCACTTTGCACTACGAGAAGAAAGAGTACAAGGACTCTTTGGAGCTGATTAACAATCTATTGAGAGAATTTAAGAAACTGGATGACAAGCCATCGTTGGTTGATGTTCATTTGCTGGAGAGCAAGGTATACCACAAGTTGAGAAACTTGGCCAAGTCTAAAGCCGCCCTAACAGCTTCGAGAACAGCGGCCAATTCCATATACTGTCCAACTATCACTGTAGCAGAGCTTGATCTGATGAGTGGTATACTGCACTGTGAGGACAAGGACTACAAGACCGCATACTCCTACTTCTTCGAGAGTTTTGAGAGTTACCACAACTTGACCACTAAGAACTCATACGAGAAGGCATGTCAGGTGTTGAAGTACATGCTTCTGTCTAAGATCATGTTGAACTTGATCGACGATGTTAAAACTATTTTAAACGCTAAATATACAAAGGAAACTTATCAATCCCGCGGTATCGATGCCATGCGTGCCGTCGCCGAGGCTTACAACAACAGATCCCTACAAGAGTTTAATGTGGCTCTAAAACAATACAAGACCGAACTTATGTCCGACGAATTAACAAGATCACATTTCAATGCACTATACGACACCCTTCTGGAATCCAACCTGTGTAAGATTATAGAACCATTCGAGTGTGTGGAAATATCTCATATCTCCAAGATGATCGGCCTTGATGCACAACATGTTGAAGGTAAGCTATCACAAATGATCCTGGATAAGATCTTCTACGGTGTGTTAGACCAAGGGAACGGATGGCTGTATATATACGAAACACCACATCAAGATGCCACTTACGATTCTGCACTAGAACTTGTCGGCCAATTGAATAAAGTTGTCGACCAACTATTTGATAAAGCTAGTGTATTATATTAATAAATAGTATGTAAGATTTTTTAATACTTCTGTACAATGGCATAATGTGATTTTTCAATTAACAATGGCTTTATATTTTTATTTTTTTCCCTTAATCCAGCATAGATATTTTTTCAAGGAAGGGAATGTAAAAATGGCCAACCTCATCTCCATTTCAACCTTACCAAATGGAAGTTAATTAATAGAGCATTGATGTCATTTGGTAGACGTACGTGGAATAGAGATGAGTACAAGGACTCCAATGAGAAATCTCATTTGGAGGAACTCCGAGAGAAGCTTAATGACACCCAAATACAACAGTTAAAACAGAGGTATACAGACTACGATGGACTTCTCAAGAAATCCATGGGTGGATTGAATAAACGTGTGCTAGTAGCAAATGTATCTTCTTATAAGAGGGGCCACCAGTTTGGGTTCTACTGCGACCTTTGTGACTTAACTTTCAAGGATACATTACAATATATTGACCATCTGAATCACAAGACACATGAGCTGAAATTTGAGGAGTTCTTTGGAGAGCCCCTGGTTATAGAGAAAAGGGATAACGATGACATTCCAATCGAAGAGTTCAAAAAAGACTATCTCGAGCAGATGAGGTTGTTTGTGAAGGAGCATAGAATAACAAAGATAGACGACACCAATGTACGAAAGAAAAAGAAACCAATGAACAAGAATAAAGGTAATGATGTTGACGATATGAGCAAGTTAATGGGGTTCTCATCCTTTGGCATGAAGTAATGATAAAAAGGAATATATATAATCATATAAATATATATATTAGAGGGAGATTTGTTTAGATATATAATATGCTATACATTGATTCTTAACGACATATATTGTTTAATAAATTTCTTAGAATTCAACAATTGGTCCGGAACCAATACTTCTCCATGTAGTCATGTCGATATTCCAGTTTCTCCATTTCTGTAGCATCACTCTGTCTACATTTTGTGTTTGAGCAATACCATATGTATTGACCTTTGCATTTTGAGCCTGGTATGCAGATGAGGAACCTGTGCTGGAATTATTGGCGTTAAACTTAGCAAATTGTAGAGATGGAGAAGTGGCTTGTGGTGGTGCAGCACCACCAACAGTTGATTTACTGACTTGACCAGCATCGTTCAGTTTAACCTGAGTCTGCAAAAGTTCATTCTTAACCTCTTGCAAGTCTCTCTGTGCCAATTCAAGCATTTCTTTCAATTTCTCATTTTCTTCTTGAACTTCCTCGATTGTAGTTTCGTGTTCTATATTAGTGAACTTCAGTTTCTTGTTTTCTGCGGTCAGTTTCTCCACTTCTTGTCTCAACTTCTCCAGCTCATCAGATTCTTTCTCCTTGTTTATAGTAGATATGAAATCACCACCATCGTGATCAAACATATCATCCAGATCATCCTTCTTCTCCAATCGGGATTCTGCTTCTTTGATCAACTCATCTACATCATCATGTTGGTTTGAACCTTCAACTTCTTTAGCTTCTTGTTCTTGAGTTTCTTGTTCTTTCGTGTCTTCTATTTTCAATTCATCTTCTAACTCTTTCACTTCTTCTTTAGGTTCTTCTTCCTTAGATTCCTCTTCCTTAGCTTCTTCTTCCTTAGCTTCCTCTTCCTTAGCTTCCTCTTCCTTAACTTCCTCTTCCTTCACCTCTTCTTCGACTTGTTCTTTAACATCCTCCTCTTTAGTTTCATCTGGGACAGGTACAGAGTCCTCCTTGTCCTCTTCTTTCTTCTTGTTCTTCTTGTTCTTCTTCTTGTTCTTCTTCTTCAGCTCCTCGACTCTCTTTCTGGCCTCTTCCAGCTTAGCTTTCTTCTCATCGTCCATCTTTGCACGTTGTCAATTGGTTTATGGTGGCTACAGTACCTGGAAATGGCTATTAAAAATGTCCAATCCCTTAATCACTTCTTAAATTCCCAATATTTTGTTATTTTTTTTTTTCAACAAAAAACGGCAGCTTTTATTTTCAATATTTTTTTTTTCCAGCACAGAGGCAACTTTATTTGAACACATCACAATTCCATACACAACTGCTACAACAACTACAACAACAACAACAACAACTGCAGCAATATTACAACATGGATTTGACTGTTGAGGCTAACTTGAAATCTTTGATTCAATCCACCACCCACAAGTGGATTTTTGTCGGTGGTAAAGGTGGTGTCGGTAAGACCACCTCTTCGTGTTCCATTGCCATCCAGATGGCCTTGGCGCAACCAAACAAGCAGTTTCTTTTGATTTCCACTGACCCTGCACACAACTTGAGTGATGCCTTCGGTGAGAAGTTTGACAAGGATGCCAGGAAAGTCACCGGTATGAACAACTTGTCCTGTATGGAGATTGACCCATCTGCTGCGCTAAAGGACATGAACGATATGGCTGTCTCCAAGGCTGGCGAGAACGGCGGTGACGGCGACGACTTGGGTGTTCTGTTGCAAGGTGGTGCGCTGGCCGACTTGACCGGGTCCATCCCAGGTATTGACGAGGCGCTATCGTTTATGGAAGTCATGAAGCACATCAAGAAGCAAGAACAAGGTGACGGTGAGAGCTTCGACACTGTTATCTTCGACACTGCACCAACTGGTCATACTCTAAGATTCCTACAGCTGCCAACCACATTGTCCAAGTTGCTGGACAAATTCAGTGAGATCACCGGTAAGCTAGGCCCAATGCTGAACTCCATGATGGGTGCCGGCAACGTCGACGTCACCGGTAAGCTTAACGAGCTGAAGAGCAACGTTGAAACCATTAGAGAGCAGTTCACAGACCCAGACTTGACCACTTTCGTCTGTGTGTGTATAAGTGAGTTCTTGTCCCTGTACGAAACTGAGAGACTGATCCAAGAGCTGATTTCCTACGACATGGACGTCAACAGTATCATTGTCAACCAGCTGTTGTTCGCCGAGTACGACCAGGAACACAACTGTAAGAGATGTCAGTCCAGATGGAAGATGCAGAAGAAGTACCTGGACCAGATCGACGAGCTGTACGAGGACTTCCACGTTGTCAAGATGCCATTGTGTGCCGGGGAGATCCGTGGTCTAAACAACTTGAAGAAGTTCAGTCAATTCCTCTTCAAAGAATACGACCCAGTCCAAAACGGCCAGGTCATCTACGAGCTAGAAGAGAAGAACTAGATAAAAGGCTGATATAAGCAGTATATATATATAAATACCATATAAATAACCGCTAAAATAGGCAATACACACACATAGATAAATGAATATGCAATATACACATAGATAATGCATGAATATGCAATATATCCAAAATATAAGACGGAGAGCGTATTAGGAAACGTTATAACAGTTCCTAATACGGAAAAATGTAAATATTGATATTTGTTTACGCGTTTTGTAAACATTAAAAAAAAAGAAAGAAACGCCAAAAATTTTATATAAAAAACCAATAAAATTAAAAAAAGGACCATTTCATTTGATGAGCACACCCCCCAAACAACTGCATTAAGAGACGAAAACACGACCATGAGCTTAACTGTTAAGAGGAACAACTCTTTGGAAGTGGAGGATGCGAATAAAAGACAACGTGATGTGACTGGTGACAGGGCGTACCAGGTAGTGGCGACTCTGGTGAGTCTGATCCCTGGCAAGGAGCAGACCTTTGAAGTTAAGGACAAGTCTGTGAGCTCTGTTGGCAGAAGTAGGTCTTGTGATATTGTGCTCCAGGAGCCGGATATCTCTACTGTGCATTGTGAGATGTATATTGTGGACATGCAACTGGATAGCTCTGAAAGGAAACTTATAAATATAGTGGATAAGAGCCGAAATGGTACTTATATCAATGGTAATAAGCTGATGAAGAAAGACTATGTACTAAAGAACGGAGATCGTATCGTGTTTGGTAAGAGATGTTCGTTTTTGTTCAAGTATGCTACCTCAACAATGGAAACCCTTGATGAATCCGAGGCAGATGTGACCTTGACACAGAGCCAAAATGGAGATGATAATGGTGCTATTGATACAAGAGATGGTGCTGAATCTGTGTTTAAAAAACCACAATTCAGCTTCACAAGTAGTCAATCGCAAGTGAGGAAACTAGCCAAACTGAAACCAATATCATTCTTTGATAAATATCTTCTCGGTAAAGATTTGGGTTCGGGTCATTATGCTATTGTAAAGGAGGCTAAAAATAAGAAAACAGGAGATACCGTGGCGGTAAAGATTTTCCACCCTCAACAGAATGACGACCAGAAAAAGAATAAGCAATTTAGAGAAGAAACAACAATCCTGATGAAAATACATCATCCAAATATTGTTAACTTATTGGACAGTTTTGTTGAACCAATAAGTAAGACACAGATTCAGAAATATTTGGTACTAGAAAAGATCGATGATGGTGAGCTATTTGATAGAATAGTAAGGAAGACAAGCTTACCAGAAAATGAATCGAAGGCCATCTTCAAACAGATTCTAACAGGTCTAAAATATTTGCATAGTCAGAACATTATTCACAGAGATATCAAACCGGAAAATATCTTATTAAATATCAAGAGACGCTCTTCACCGGATGAAATACAAAATGGCCCATGGGATCCTGACGAGATAGATATCCAGGTTAAGATTGCTGATTTTGGTCTGGCCAAATTCACTGGTGAAATGCAATTTACAAACACCCTGTGCGGTACACCGTCATATGTTGCCCCAGAAGTGTTAGTAAAGAGAGGTTACTCGTCAAAGGTTGACCTGTGGAGTGCCGGTGTTATCTTGTACGTCTGTCTTTGTGGATTTCCACCTTTCAGTGATCAGCTTGGTCCTCCATCATTAAAAGAACAAATCTTACAGGCCAAATACGCTTTCTATTCTCCTTACTGGGACAATATTAATGATGCGGCCTTACATTTAATCTCGAATTTATTGGTCCTGGACCCAGAAGCTAGATACGACGTCGATTCCGCTTTGAATCATCCGTGGTTAGAAGAAGTATCACAAATTCAAGTTTCTCATGAATTGAAAAGACTACAAATTGAAGACAATAGAGTACCAAAAACGTATTCTGAGTTATCTAGTCTTCAGTAGTAAAGTTATTATGATCTTACCCTCCCCCCATAAAATATAGTATTTCAGTGTTACGATTTAATTACTATTATGTTTTGAATTTTATTTTAAAGTAAAGTTTAATGTCTATAAATGCTTATATATAGTTAAATTATGAATATATCACCATTTTCCTAATTGCTCGACCTTCTCTTGTAGCTCCTTCTTGACTTTAACTCTCATATAGAAGATATCACAATTTTTGTTGGAACACAATACCTCATTATGTAAAGTACCTGCACATCTCTGACACTCCGTCCACAAACGGGCATACTGTTCCTCTAAATCCCTCACATCATATAGTGCCTTGATGTACAATTCACTTGATCTTGATTTACAATTGTTACACAGTGGACCTTCACCCTTTTTTAACGGACTTCTACAACCTTTGCATACTTCAACCTTCTTGATGAAGCCCATTAAACCACCCTTTGTATTACCTGTGCTAATCTTGATCGATTTGATTGTAAACATAGAGTTTGCTTGTTTGTCTCCAATAATTGGTGCAACAATACTAATAATTGGATTCTGCAGTTGGTTAGTCAAATAATACTTCGAATCAATCTGGACGTTGTGTTCCAACACATACAACGGATCTTCCGCTCTATTGTAAAGTTTATCGTTACCACCGACAACTACGTAATCAACACGATCACCTACATTAGGACCAGAACCATCTCTTTTTTTCATTCTTTCAGCAAGAACAGCATGAGGTTGAGGATTAGTATAGTTTGGAGCTAAAGTTTTTGAAATAATCAGCTTAGAGATATCCACTCGATTTTGTAAAATATCATCAATGGTAGACTTTACAAACCCAAGGGCGGCTTCGACATCTCTATCAATCAGAATTTTCTTTAAAACCTTGTTCATAACAACGGAGACTAAGGAACAAGAATCACGACGGACAGATGCCAAACCCTTTTGGTCTAATTTATCGTATTTATCAGGATTTGTCCAATATAGACCAGCATATCTTTTTTTATTGATCAGCAGATATGGGAAATAGGCTTTTTCAAATTCTAGGTTAATTGGGTGTTTGAATAAAGTTGAAACAAAAGCCGCAGCCTCAGCACCTAGTTCCATCGCTTCCTTCAAATCATTTGTCCCAAATTTCACCATAACAGAATCTGTATCACCATAAACAACGACAGCGTCATGCTTTGCACCATTTTTAATACTATATTTGTCCTCGACAGCTTTTTTGGTAGTCATGATCATAACACGACCAAATGATGTCACTGATGAGGAAATAGCTAGACATGGAAGTTTACCTACTGTGGCACCTGTAAAACCATAAACGGAGTTTGCTGAAATCTTCAAGGCTAATTGACGACCATTCAGAACATCTCTTTTGAAAGGATCAGTTTCATCTCTAAGATCCTTCTTAGCACGCTTTCTGGCCGAAATCAATTCATCGAGAATAATAGGCAGAATACCACGTCTTTTTTTAGTTGTAACAAAATAATCACCATTTGGTGTGATAATATAATCCTCCTCTTGCTTTAAATTCAATCTCTCAACAGTGGCTTTGTTACAAAGTGTAGTATAGCAAAGATTATGTGCCATCATGATACTTGGATACAGAGAATTGAAATCCAGTGTAGCAATAGGAACATCATAATATCCTCTAATAGGCTCGATAACGGTAGCACCTTCATATTGTTCATCACTCCCGTGTGAATGCATGTTTGGAATTACAGTGTCAATTTCCAAACATTTTCTGAACAATTGAGAAACAACCTTGATTTGTTGGCCTCTTGCTAACAAATACGAAAACGGCACACCTGTGACACGGGCCATTTCTGTATAGTTAACCAAAGCCATTAATTTTTCTAATAGTCTTAAGGGCAGATAAGCATCCTTCAAACAGTAAACTGCCAACCTTCTTCTGGTTTCTTTATCACCATTTTGAAGATCTGTAATGATACTATGATGAACGTCTTCTTTCTGCTCACCCAGGAAATGGGCCGAAACTGCATTCAATGTATAAGATCTTAATTTATATTCACGCTGAACGAATTGTAACAAATCCAACTGTAATCTACCATCAATGTTAACATTTTTAGTCTCTCTAGTACCATAGGCCTTGGATGAAAACACAGATTCTTTAATCTCTTGCTTAACATTCTTTAATCTACCAAAGTATGGGAAAATATCCACCTTTAGTGCTTTAGCTCTATTGATCAAGTATGGTATATCGAAGTTAGTGGTGTTATAACCAATAATGACATCTGGGTCAACTTCTACCACAAAATCACGCCATTTCCGTAGTAATTCTTCTTCTGAAGAACTATCAAAAATCTGAGAACCTGTAATTGGTGCACATGTATCTAGTGTGAAGACGTTTCTTATGAATGGTTTCTTTTGACCTACTGTATTAACAACATTGGCAATTTGGATAACTCTATCATGTTCTGGTTCCGGGAAAATACCTGGTCTACCAGCACACTCAATATCAAAAGATAGAATACGCAAAGGCGCTGTATGTGACCATTCACCTTCTGCAGGGTGGGAGATCAACTCTCTATAATTCACTTGTACTTCTAGTTGACACGATGAAACCCTTTCATTTTCTGGGATTAGTTTATATTTAGTCTTTGGCAATGTTACCCAGGACATACCTACAATCTTACAATCAACCATTAATCTTAATGTGTATGCAATATTGTCGTATGTGGTGGTACCATTAGCATACCACGAATTGTAATTGAAATGTCCCTTCTCAAATGCAGTTCTCAATTTATTCGCAGCCGCAGGATGTGTTGTATACACTTTCCAGAATGGCAACTTGGTATCACCAGAATAACCCCAAATAGACTGTCTTTTTACCACATCGATGGAGTCAATAGCATTTTCATACATTTCATTAACATAATGAATAAACTTTTGGATTTCTTGTGGATCCTGAGCATCTGCAGAGTTTGGTGCCGGCACATACAGATAGTGCTTGAACCCAGTGATATTACACAGGATAGAGTGACCTTCACTTGTAACACCGAATAACCTCACGATAGCAGATGTATTCTCATCTTTGAACCCATTAAGTGTCGCTTGTTCAGCCTCGATCTGTTGAAATGATATATCATGTGTCTCTGGAGAGAAATCAGCAGGGAGAGCCTTACGCTTGTAGTTGGAAGTATCTGCCTCATCTTTCAAAGCTGCCTCGTGCTCCATCAACTCCAGTTCTCTTTCGAAAACAGACTCCATATGCTTACCATCAGCATCTGCACCTACAGCTTTGAAACCCTTCTGTTTGAACTTAGTATAATTCTGCGTTGGAATGATCTCTATCGTGGAGACAGGCTCGCTACCGACACTATGATCCTGCGATTGAACCTTCAACTTCTTCTCATGAATCATAATTTCGCCATTTTCAACCTCCTCTTCACCAGGTCTCTTCAAAGCGTCAGTCATTGTGTCTTAGTTACTTCCTTTACGGTGTCTGATGCTTGATTTTATTTGATTTAAATGAGTTTAAGTTAATATTTGAGTTTTTAGTAAGCTTGATTTTAAATTCTGATGAGGAACGCGTTATTAAGAACTGAAAAAAAAAAAAAAAGGCCTACAAAATGACGCGTCAGGTACTCTTGGGCATGCATGAAATACTTTTTATTAAAAAGATCTGTTAGGAAATCTTGGCATTGCAGTTTTACAAGCTATAGAAGTGACTGGGCTAGAGAAAAAAACGATGAGCATCAAGGATCAATACATTGCTGCTGGGCAGTCACATTTGTTTGACGGTTTTGATCAGTTGAGTTCTGTAGACCAAGATACTCTGTTGAAGAATTTGGAAGCTGTAGCTGCTAGGGTTAGTCCGCAGAAATTGGTTGATGATTGTCAAAGAGCCATTAAATTGGCAGAGGAGAACTCTAAAGACACACAGGCTATCGAGCCGTTGCCTGAAACCTCGTACGAGTCCATAATTGATAATGAAGAGGCGGAGTCTCGTTACTTCAATTTGGGTATTGAAGCCTTGAGAAGAAATGAGGTTGGTGTTATATTGCTAGCTGGTGGTCAAGGTACCAGATTGGGATCTTCTCAACCAAAGGGTTGTTATGATATTGGTCTCCCATCGAACAAGTCCCTATTTCAAATTCAAGCAGAGAGAATGCAATGCTTACAAAATTTGGTTGGCAAGAATTGTACCATTCCATGGTATATCATGACCTCTAAGCCTACTAGAAACGCTACAGAGGAATTCTTTAAACAAAATCAATATTTTGGTCTAAATCCTGAAAACATTACATTCTTCAATCAAGGTACTCTTCCTGCCTTTGATCTAAATGGTGAAAAGTTAGTTATGGAGAGCCCAACCTCTCTGGTTCAATCTCCAGACGGTAATGGTGGTCTGTACAGAGCTATTAAGGACAATCATTTGGTCGAGGACTTTGAGAAGAGGAATATTAAGCATCTATACATGTATTGTGTTGACAACGTCTTGTCTCTAGTTGCTGATCCAACTTTCATTGGTTATGCCATGCACCATAAATTTGAATTAGCAACTAAAGCTGTCAGAAAAAGAGATGCTCATGAATCCGTCGGTCTAATCGCCACCAAGAACAACCGCCCTTGTGTTATTGAATACTCTGAGATATCAAAGGAATTAGCAGAAGCTACTGATAGCCAAGGACTGTTGAAATTGAGAGCTGCAAATATCGTTAACCATTACTATTCAACTGATCTATTGAAAAGAGAATTGGGTAACTGGTGTGAAAACTTACAATATCATATTGCCAAGAAGAAGATTCCTTGTTATGATTCTAATTCTAAGCAAACTGTCAAGCCCGAAACTCCAAATGGTATCAAGCTTGAGCAGTTCATTTTTGACGTCTTCCCAACAATCCCATTGGAGAAGTTTGGTTGTCTGGAAGTTCAAAGAAGCAAAGAATTTTCTCCTTTGAAGAACGGTCCAGGTTCTGCAAATGATGATGCAGAGACAAGTAGAAAGGCGTACATGGAACTAGGGACTAACTGGTTAAAAGCTGTTGGTGCAAATGTCAATGATGATGTTTTAGTAGAAGTGTCTAGTGCCACAAGTTACAAGGGTGAAAACCTTTCTCATTTTAAGGGTGTTCTATTTGATAAGAGTAATGCTTATGTAGAATAAGAGTGAAAATGTTCTCACCTTTATGAATACCATTTTTTTAAACCATATGCATATAGAATTATAACAAAAAAACAATACAAGCATTGAAAATTTATAAAACTTGTATTGACTAATTTATTCTTCCCTCATCATCCGTAATTTATATTTATATTAACAAATTAAAAATAAATATATATCTATTAGTTATTAAAAAAGCATAAGAATGCCTTCTATGCACAAATATTCTCGTTAACATCCGGTACCTGGTATTCAGTTCCGATCCACTGGAATACCTCGTATTTGGAATTCAATTTCTTGTTTGCATGCATGCAGTATGCATTCCCACTAGTTGGGGAAAAAGAACCGGTTTTACTCATATTCTGAATAAAGATGCAACGCTTTATTCTTGAATGAATTAGTGCCATACTACACATAGAACAAGGTTCGTGAGTAGTATAAACATCAAAATCTAGACATAAGTAATTCTGAACGGAATGTTGATTTGCTCTATTGGACTTCTCGATCTCTGCAACTTTATTAATTCCCACCATTATACTGTGATCGATTGGTAAAGCAAGGTCTCCAGATTTATTATAATGCCTTTCATCTTCCACAATAATATATTTTTTTTCATCCTTTGACCGGGGGTCTACAAACACAGTAATGATCGGTAAGCTACCTGTTTTGGATTTAATTTTGTTTGCTCTTTCTGTTATCATTTTCAGATAATAATTGATATCATCCATTACAAAAACAGAATCATTGAGTATTTGGTCATTGGGATCACCATTCCAAACCAATGGCCAATACCTTTCTGACCATTCTTTGACCTTCTCCTTCTCATATGGACCTTCCCTCGGTACCTTTACCTCATTAGTTAAATTTTCATATGGAAATGTAAGCAATTGAGCTATCTCATCTTTATTATTTGAAAATTCAGTGGTACACAAGATACATTGTAGTATCGGCTTTTCCGCACCATCTTTGACCACTTTTTTAATTCTCTTGATGTGTTGCAATGAAATAGGATCTTCTTCTCTTGTACTATTTCGTACCAATTCGATAAAGTTCTTGGAATTTCGTGGATCAACTTCAATGGTCCAAACATTACATAGCTCGGGCTCATCACTTCGGATAACTGGTCTCACCTGTAATAATCTATCCTCGACCACGCATCGTTTGAAATCAATCTTTGTGGTATTATTTATCTTTTTCACCATATTTTAGTTATCGATTGGGTTGATATTAATGAGGGTTACGTTCATCATAAACAGTTTTGACATTGTGATAATGCTGTGAAGCATTCATTCAAATTTTTCAAAATTTTGCCAAAATTTCAACTGTTACGAGCATTTCTAAGACAAAAAAAAGTCCGGATCAAAAATAGCAAACTTTTGCTGAAATAATAATGAAAGATAAAGGCAGGTTTGATAAAATATTGGCAATAAAGGCTAACTATCTTTCATATCTTAGCATAATTTTTCTATAATACACATCACATCATAGCACCTTAACCTGATATGAATGAAGTCACTTTTGGAATACATTTACGGTAATGAAAATGTTTTGGATATTGGTGATGAAGAAGTAGCTTTATTGAGTACCTGTATTGTGATTAAAAACGAGATAACTGTATCTATTGATTCTGGAACAATAGATCTTTCCTTAGGACACAAGAACCTGATAGATCAATGCATCATTATATTACTACAGAAAAAATTGTTGGGTCATGTGCTTGTAACAGGTTATAAATTGGCCAAGAATGATTCAATTAGATCGGTACTTCACAGTGATGTATCTAATTCAAGCGTGGCAATATTGAAATCAAAGCAATGGGAAAAACTACACTTACTTATGGGCACACAAAAATTCCTGGATCTAATATTTAACTATTCTGTATTTTGGTACAATGAACTTAATTTCGTTCAAGTTATTGGAAACGTTTTTAACAAACCTAATGTGCCACCAAAATGGCTAAACATGAGTGATGAAAAGTCTTCACTGGTTTTAAAAAGCATGTATGTGCACAATAAAGGTTATCTATATTATGACGCTATGAGTTTCCGAACTGATTCAATATTATTCAATAAAAATATCAGGAAACTGTCAGATGCTGAAAAAATCCTAGCATTAAAGAAAACAATTTTTGAAATAGACATAAGTCTTATTAATGAAACTGAAATTTGCAGTCTTTCAGCTGATCCCAAGGTCAACTCAATTTTAAGAAACGTTGTGCTTAAGGAGAAAAAAATTAAATACCGGTCAATACTGGAAAATATATGCCCTAAACAGTTGATCAGAAGCCCTCATATTAGTAATGTAGTATCAACAAAATGCATCTCTAGATTTGTAATAGTTCTCCTTGAGAAGATGGGAATATGCAATTTATTGGGAACTAAGAAGAATAAGGCAATAATCTTTAAACATATTCTTCCATTTCTAACGCTACCGGTAAATGGTAAAATACTCTTAACTGAAATCATTAATGATCTGAAGAAAAATGTTGTCGATAATCAACAACTTACTAAGCGATCTTATTCCTCTTTATTGGTTTCAATAACTTTCTATATTTTTGATAAATTGATACCGGCTATTTTAAGATGTTTCTTTTATGCAACAGAGATATCTTCATTCACTGAAGTACTATTTTTCAGAAGAGATGTTTGGAATACAATCTCAAAACAGTTTTTAGAAACCTACTTTGATAAGTATTTGATATCCAATTCGCGATGCACTGAACATGATAGTTATATGAATTCAAATTATAACCATTGTAAGCTCAGATTGATTCCGAAAAAAGCTGATAAGGAATTTCGAGTAATTGGAATCCCAAAAAAGGGTAGTAACCATGAGGAGCATTTGATTTTTAAGCAATATCTATTCAAAGTTCTTATGCCTACTAGAATTTTATTAGATTATGTGAGAAGGCAACGTCGCACAATATTCAAAAAACTATATTCAACGGCTCAAATATGTACATATTTGAAAGACTATAAAATCCAGCTCCTGAACACTTATGGCAGAATTCCAGAATTATACTTTTTGAAATTTGATATTGCCAATTGTTATGATTCTATACCTATAAAGAAGGTTAAGAGTGTAATTAAGGAATTATTAGATAAATCAGATTCGGACAAGTTTTTCGTCAAGAATATATCATTACTAAATGTCAAAACTGGTGATTTTAGGACGACTCCATTAATCAATGGTGTTAGTAATATAAAAAAATATGAATTAATTGCCGACAACTTATCCACGACAATGCTAATGAAAAATGAAATCTTAGACTTGATTTCCTTTGAAATCTCAAATACAGCAATTACTTTCAGAGGTGAATGTTTTTTGAGAAAAGATGGCTTATTTCAAGGACAAAACCTATCAGCAACATTGGTTGATATCTTATATGATGATATGCTAGAATTTTACGATGAATTCAAATGCTTTTCTGATGAACATAATCTAGTTCTTCGACACGCTGATGATTTCTTATTTATTTCAACAGATATAAATATAATCCTAAAACTAAAAGAAAAGGTTCTTCATGGCTTTCCTGAATATGGGGCTTATGTAAAACCACAGAAAGTTATATTAGATTCATCTAATTCCTCTAGTCGTGGAGATATGTGCTTCTGTGGTTTAGACATTAAGCTGAAAGTACTAGAAATCATAAAGCCATATACATCCATGAATCAAACTAAAGTTACTGGCATTGATTCATCCTCATTTTTTGAAAAAATTGTGAATCTTTATAAATTACGACTCAATTATGGCACTTTGGATTTTGAGTTAAATTCTGTTGGTACTATATTGGATCAGATAAGAAACTCAGTAAAAAATATATCACTGATCATTATTGACTCGAGGTATAACTTTCTTTCTGATAAAGAGTTTTATTTATTTGAAGACCAATTGATTAATGAAACTCTAAGTCATTGTAAACACAGTCGATCTCAAAAAGATATAAACAAATCTTACTTTAAAACATGTGTCAATGTTATAATACTAACCACTATGAAAGAGGTACTTTTACAAAAACAGAGTTTCTATAGACATATAATATCAGTGATTAGAAATAAGTTGGAGATTTTAAAATTACATGTTAATGTTAATAGTCTTTAGAAAATGCAAACAGTTCAATATATAAATGAGTAAAAAATGTTTAGATCATAAATTAAAGTCATTAAAGAGTTAGAGCGGTAAACCTCCACCGAAGTTAGCCCTCAAATTTTCTTCGTCCTTTTCCTTTCGTTTTCTTTCAACTTCCTCTACACCTCCAGACTTTTTTAGTCCTGAATTTTCGACAAAATTCCCTAATTCATCTCTGAAATCATCTTCATCTCTGTATTCACGTTCTTTTACCCATAATTTTTCAGCTCGTTCTATTGCTTCAGCTCTGCTTTCGTAATCTGGGTTAATTGATTGAACTGCCATTAACATTTGTTCCCTCACTTGATTAAATGTACCAGGTTTCAAAATTGGTAACACAGGATTTCTTTTTGGTTTAGCAGGGTTTTTCTCTTGCTCTCTACAACATTGGTGAATTAGTTCAAATGTCTCGGCTGCCTTACTTAGATCCTCATTGAGATCTACAATTAAATCTTCTTGTAATGTCAAAAATTGTTGTTCCTCACAAACCTTGTCCAGTTCTGTTTCCCATATTTTTTTCCAATGAGGCTTCTCAGTACTAATATATGATTCTAACTTCAACAACTCCTTCTTAGCACCCTCAAGCTCCTTTTCGACTGAATCCAGTTTCTTTTTGGATGGCTGAGCCCCACGATCAGCAACATCCTTCCTAATAATTTCAATTAGATCCTGCAAGTCATCTACTTTGCTCAACAGATTATCAGAAACTTCGCCTAGTTCAGTTTGTGATTTTTCCATATATATTCTGTTAGAAGAATTGTTTGCACTGAATGTCATCGATTTGAATTTTTCAACCTTTTCTAGAATAGCCTTAACACTGGTTTCTAATGCTTGCTTATTGCTAGAGTAGACCTGTCTAACAATTGCTAGTTCATGTTGGACTTCACGTAATGCTGATTTATCAACCATATCCGATGATGGTTTCTTTTCTTGTGTTGAGCCTGCTGATTGAGAGATGTTTGATTGTATATCTATGATTTTATCCAACATTAATTGTTGGCTTTTTTCTAATTCTTCCCTTAGAGTATCCAAAATTTGAGAATTATTTTCTGAAGTATCATTTTCTTTTTTGGAAGAAGAACGCAACTCGATAATTGATCCATCTACAACTTCATTTAAATCATGCTCGTCTAGCTCGTAAAACACTTTGTGTTGGGGGTCCTGAATATAAATATCAGGGAAGGTATCACCACCTGGAGAATATGCAAACCTTTCCACAAAAAGAAGCCTCAACCCTGTCATGCTTATTGGTAGAGTTGTATTACATTTCTTAGTCTTACCGTTCAGACGTAAGAACAAGATGGCATCACCAACATCAGTTCTTGTTTGACTGTTTGTAGTCAAAGTTGAATTATCTATACTATCATTGCTTTCCTCATAGTTCATTCTACTAGGAACTCTTGGTATCTGATTACTGTCATTCTGTTGAGGAACATGACCACTCGAAATTCTCTTTGATGGAAATCCATCAGGTTTACTCAAAGTATCAGAAATACCTGTAGAGGCCAAGGCTGCTGCTGTAGCAGCCTCTGTTGTGGATTGATTAGTTAACTTAGCCATATGATACGCAGAATATCTCTTTGATGCTCTCCTTTGTAGATTGGTTCCTTTCTTCAATTGCGACAAAGCGTCACCCTGTTCCTTTTGTTCCTCCGTTATATCTGATTTTGTTGTGTCTCCTACCTTTGTGGTTGAATCTGAAATATTCTCTTTGCTTTCTTGTTGGCTTCTGTTGCTCTCCTCGGTAGGTAGTTTAGGGGTACCGGAATCCTCTGATCTAGTATGCAAATCTGAGACCATGCTAGCAACTCTGCTTGTTGCTGCACTACGCTCGCTGTCTAATGATATAGCACTTGTTACTGATTGCTGTTTCTGATGTACTGGAGATTTGAACCCACTGGAACTAGAGCTAGACCTGTTCTCCTGTTTCATACTTTTCAAAAGTGCCTGCTTCACTTTTAATTTATCTAGAAGCGTCACAATGATCTCTCGTATACGAGGCAGATACTTATTCAAAGTCTCATCTGATGGCTGCTCCCTCAATGCCACTTCGAGAACTTTACGTAACGCCAATGGTACATCCCCCAAATCCGAAATATCCACCTTCGCATGGCTGAAAAACTTGGAAACCACTTTGAAATCATTACCCAATTGAACATATGCATCTGAAACCACTCTCGCACTAACAGTCCCTCGAGACCACTGCGTCAATGTCTGTAGTAACTGCTTTGTAGACATCAGTAGCTTCGTAACCGTTGTCTCAATGCTCGCGTGAGCAGATTTACGTCTCCCATCTTCCGACATTTTCTTTCCTATGATTAAATCTAGTGTTTATCAATTCTATCACAGTTGATTTCAGTTTATCAGGCTTAGTTTTTTTAAGAGATCAATAGTTTTTTGAACCCCTGTTCTTGTTTAGATTAAGTTTTGTGTTTTTTCTGATATTTATTTTTTCAACACTGAAGAAAGAAAAAAAATCGGGCCTTTAAGAAATAAACAATTTTTTTTTTTTTGGCGATGAGCTCTCTACAATTTGAAAGTTTTGTCCAAATACAGGAAGTAATTGAGGCTGCTGGATCATCAATACTGCTGGTCAATTGAAGCTACTGTTCTTGGTCTATGGATGAGGATGAGGATGTTGTGTTGGGCTCAGAAACCGGTGATCATGAAATTTTGTTCCGTCAGGAATGGTGTGCAGAAGAAGATAATATTCGACATGAACCGCGAAGTAACGAGGTAGCATTATATGAAAGCCCTCAAATTGATGCTGGAGCACAAGAAGAGGGTTTAAGATGGTCTTTGCGGAAACGTAAAGCCATTCAAAAGATGCCATATAGTCTGGATAGATTAAAGCATAAGCAATTGTTGAAGGGATACGATATTTCTTTGGATGTTGAGAGTCAGCGACATACTTCTCGAAAGGATCGTGTGGATACTTATTTTCATCTGTCCGATGACTCCGATTCTGAGTCCGATTTTGATGATACTGCGGAAATTAAGGATACCCAAGATTTAGAAGGCGATGATGAACATGAAAGTGAAAGTTTAGAGTTACCTCACCATATAAAACATAAACGGTTGTTTTTAGAGGTGGATGATGAAGATGATGACGATATTGATAATGATACTAATATAGACACTCATCAAGATGGAGAAGAAATAGTATTCAGAGGAAGGAAAGTTAACCTAAATACGGGATATAAAGGTGTTTTGCCAAAATCCATCTGGAGAAAAACATTGAATAATAAACTAGGGACTAATCAAAAAGTGCGAAATATTAAAGATGGGAAAAATAACGATGTTAAGGGAATCGCAAGACGAAAGAAAGCTAAAATGTATAATGGCTCGAGTACACTGTTGGATGATATAGTAGAAGCGGATTACAATATTGATTCACTTCAAGAGACATTTCCATCAGTTAATAACGATGACCAACCAATTTCAAACATGGAGGAAGTTGAAAATTATTATGAAACAAAATACAGAAATGAATATCGGGATGATGAATTACAGGAAGATAGAACTTTACCTCCAGAATCATTACTTGGGTTTTCTAAAATTATTTATGAGCAAGAAGAAGATACCGGAAACGGTTTAGCTAAGGTTTCAGACACGCATACGATAGATTCGATGTTAGAAAGGATACCTCGGTCAAAAAGTCGTAAATTAAAGGTTCAAGATTTCAATACTCCGGTCAAACCCTCAACTAATAAACCGAAAGCATATAAGAGGGGCCGCAAAATATTAAGGATTAATCATCGTTCAATAAGAAGAAATAGACAAAATACTACGAGCAAGCCTACATCATCAAAGTTACCTCATAATATAACTATAGATAAACCGATATCTACTGGTGAAATTCCTGAGACAGCAGAGAAAACCTTTAACGAGAAAATTGATTCTCAAACATCAAAGAAGGTTAAGAAACCTAAATTGCCGTTTGGGATTCTACCTCCAGAGAACTCCGTGTTTAAAAAAGGTGTTAAAACATTCACAACAATTGTGGAAGAAACCGGAAATAATATTATATTACAACGGCAGTCGAGTCGGGGTATGGGTTCATACCAATTGGTAGATGATGACGCTATTATTGAGAAAGCCTCTTTTCTATCATCATTTCCTGCAATCCAAGCGTTAGTCTATAATAAAATTGTCGATGTCCCTGATCATGTGAGAATCACATTTGGTGATAAGACATTTTCTTTATCAAAGCTGCAGATTGATGACTTTCAAAGACAACTTTTGGAGATTTTCTCAACAATCGTAAATATTGGTGCAAGCGATGCTGAAATTGTTGAGGCCAATATCAAGATTACCTCAATGCTACTATTTCATAATGATCCAACTCTTTTTGATGTCGTCAATACATTTCATAAGGAGTTTCGTGCAAAGTTGATGAGTTTGTCTCAAAGATCCAAACCGATACATTTCGTGCAATTAATTATATGCCAATTGATGCTGTTTGAAATTTCTAAATTTACTAGTACATCCAAAAAATCAAGAGAGGGCTACTGCATCGTAATTATTAATCACATTGTTTCATTTTTCAAGCTTTTTGATATTTGTTATGAAACTATATTATCTCAACCGGATATTTATTTGAATGATTCATTTCACATACTATCGATGATTGTAGATGAATTAGATATAAAGGATGAATTATGGGAGAAGTTGTCACGAAATGAATTTTCTCCATCAGTTGTACTAATATTGGTTTCGATATTTCCAACTACCTCACCTCGTTGGGATATATTTAGATTAGAAAATACTTTTGATAATCTGAAAAAGGCATTCAAAGTTATAAAGTTTTGTAATACGCATTATAAATGGGATTATGATGACATGTTGGTTATCCAATTGAGTAGAATTTACAAGGAAAGACGATTTGAAAATTTTGCTGAAGAATCCGAATCTTCAAGTCATAATCACGTTATATCATCTCCATTAGCAAGAATAAAAAAGATAACATTATTCAATCGATATTTAACTGTGTTACAAGAAACTAAAATAGGTGATGGTCTTATTGAGAAAATAACGCCTATGAGTGACATATTATCAACAGACTCAATTAATATCTTAATGAATAGGGTGAATCTTATTATCATTTTGAGCTGGTTTTCAAATTTGAATATTGAAAAGAGATTGAATGAACTGCTGAAGGGACTAATCTCTAAAGAATATCTAGTGGGGAAAGATGAAAATACTGTTAGAATAATCTCTCGGTCAATACTAGAATCTTTTCTTGCCTTAATTAGAACCACAGCAAAAAACAATTCTACCATAAGTTCTAAAACTAATATTTTTCTTCAGTTCTTCAGGGAGTATATTTTAGAAAAAGAATACTTAGTACAACTTTGGACGAGTTTCCTTGTTAGTGTACGAAAAATATCTGATAACTTACCTAAAAGAAATCTCAGGAATATATTAAGATTACTTCTCAACACTATTGTGATAGATAATGATAGGAAGCAATTCTCGAAAGCTAATATAATAATTATGAAGCTTTGTAGTCAGCATCTCACTTATTTTGATACTTCGTGGATCCAAAGCAGATTATTATCTATTGTAGAGCGCCCTGCGAAAACGGATAAACGTTGGATAGATTTTTACTGTATTATCTGTCGATATTTAATTGATAAGACGGTAATAACCTATTGGGCATTTTTCCAATACAGTGGAATTGAAAAAGACAATGTTAATTTTCTCTATTTTGTTAATCAAGCTGTGGATATTGCGGACAACGAAGCTTTCCAACTTATCAGAGATGAAATTTATGATACATTGATTGGACAATTATATTTAGAAAAGGACCGAAGCTATTACAATTTATTAAGTAAAATGCTGACTAGGGAAGGTGGAACGAAGCTAGAATTTTGCCGCTCTGAAAATGAATCACATCTGGCACAAATAGTGAAATGGCTCATCAAGATTTTAGCTAAGTGTAATCTTAATAAAAAGGTGAACAATATTATAAAAGAGACAACAGCCGCTTATATAGATGAGCGTGTATCAAGAAAGTTTTGTTCTGATGTGATTTATTTTATTGATACATATTACCGAGATTATCTGGACAATTATCAAGAATTGTCAATCCTAAAAAGACAATTAAATATAATCGACTCTAAGGATGACACTACGTTGTTCAAGGAAACATTTCGGAGCATTGAAGATGTTAAGGATAAACTCTTATTTATTGAACGCAATGTTTTAAGGGCATTGAATGCTGATGTAGATAGCGTGAAGGAGAAAGAAATTTTGAAGGATAAGCTTTTGAGTTTGATGTTTTCTCCTTTTTTAAAAAGTAAACTAAAATTAATTAGGATCCTTTTAGAAAGCAATGTTTTTTTAGAAGAAGCCACTGAGCTTGTGGCGAAATCCCAAACAGTGGTAAAATATTTGATTGACATCCTTATATCATATATTTATAAGAGATCGTGGATGTTGGAAGCTGATGAACGAATTGAGATTTATGAACTTTTCAAGTATCTGCTATTGTGTTTCCCTAAACGGAAATGTATTATTTCTGGTCTTTTCTCTTCTATATTTACAATTACTGAAGAGTACTTGGATGACGTATTATATGGTAATTCATTATATATGGAGCTGGTATCCTTATTTAAGAAATCATTTGATACAGAATCACCAATGCAAATAATACAAACCCATCTGAGGTACGACTTTGCAAAATTAGTAAGAGAATCAGTGTTCCCGGTGACATTAATTTCTCACGAAGAGACCATCAATTTGGATAAGAAAATAAAAACTTATCTTGATAAACACAAGATGGTAGTAGAGTAATTCTAATTGCCTTGTTCATGTATTTAACATATTTATAAAAAGGACTTTATCATATCCTATGTAATTAATAATCATTATGATAGAAATTTATTTCCTATTTTCTTCTTTTAAATTTGGTACAATCTTTGCTATTCCACCAGTCTCTGCACCGCAAATGAAGCAAGTTTTTTCTGTTGTGTTCCGGTCTACAAAACATTTCCTGCAAAAATAATGTTCACAGTTAGTTCTAACAGGAGTCTTGTAATCATTTTTACAGATTGCACATTTAAACGGTATATCAATAACATTTTCTTCATTCTTTTCGAGCTCATCAACTTTCCAGTCCTGGTTTAACTTCCAGCCAGCTTTGAAGTCATCCCTAGAATGTAAGAACTTACAACTATCACCATAACCACAATACCCAGTTTGTTTAAAATCCTTACAGACATCAGGTTGAAAATCCATTAACAACGTGTTTCTCAGATTTGCGGCCTGACTTATCTTCTTCCCAGAGTCCTTAGCTTCAGAATTTAACCTATCTTCCTTGGTAGCTTCTTGTCGTAGCCTCTCGAGCCTTTTTTGATCACCGTTCTCAGTTTCTTGTAGATTTTCATCGTCATTTAAAGTATCATTACTTCTCTCTTCCTCTACACTATCATTTGTAGCCACAGGATGAGACTTGGCTATACTTTCCACCACTTTCCTATTCAACGGCAAAACAGGCCTTTTAACCTGCTTCTTCTCTACTAACCCACTGCTTTCTCCCTCGATCTTGGTCCTTCTCTTAGCATTACCTTGAGCACTCCTCTTCTTAAACATACTGTAGTTGTCCTAGGGTTAATGTGCCTTCTAAAATACTATATTTTAATCAAATATGACTACTGTGTTATTAAAAAGTTGCGATGAGCTCATCGCAATTTTTAAGTTTTTTTGTTTTTTTTCAGATGAATAATTCATTTTCTGCATTTGTTCCACAGAATAACCCGTACAACAGCTCTAAGCGGGGTTAAATTTGGTTAACCCGAGCACCAAAAATTATGTCAAAAGAAAAAAAAACCAACTTAAGAATACAAAATCTGAAAGGAAGGGGAAAGAGCAAAAAGCTAGGACCAACTTTAAGGGAATAGCCTTGTAGGTATCTAGTGTGCAGAAGTTATAATCTAGGCGAGGATATATATTTGCTTTGGGTTGAAACTAATACATTAACCGGGAAAAGCACGAAGTGTTTTAAAAAATAAGGAACAAAAAAATTAAGGGTATATATCTCACAGAAGCTAAAATATAAAGTTAGAGGATCAGATGAGTGATAAGCGTGAAGTTCATGCTAAGTTTGTGGAGAATGCACAACCTAGGTTAGGTGGAGACACTACCAAGGTAATATTGAAAGCTTTACACCAGGGTAAAGTGCATGAGGAAGTGACTGATTCAGCGTTAGAGGCTGCCGAGGAAGATGGGAGTGATGATGGGAGGGATGGAATGCTGGTTCTACCATCTCCGTTACTAAGCTCTACTCCACCAAGTGTGGTCAGGTCTATGGTGCGGTTGTATCCGTACCTGAAATTAGCTGACAAGGCTTTAGGGGTTTTGACTTGGAGTGATTTTAGTATATGGAATAGCGTTGTGCTCGTTCCATTATATGTTTTGTTCATATTGTACTATGAAGCATTTGTGATGTATTTAGGGCATATGGTTGTTATCCTTTCCGTGCTAGCATTGATGTGGGTCTATAATTTCGTGGAATCAACTGAAGATGTGCCCATACTAGAAGATATAGTGGTTAAGATGAACAGAGTCCAATACAAATTCGATAAGTTCATTGAACCACTTATCACTTTGAAAGAGCAAGATTTAACGAAAATGCTATTCGCCAGTATTTTAATATCTCCCATATACGTGTTTTTTAGTTGTCTGCTTGGAATCCGGTTCATTAAATTTAATGTTGCAGCCATGGGGATTTTAATATTAACATACCATTCGCCTTGGTGTAAGACTTTAAGGAGGGTATTATGGAAATTTATGTTTGTTAGAAACTTGATCTATAAGGTTATAGGTATTGAAACGCATGAAGTCCAAGAACCAAAAATAATTGTTGACAAGAAGTATAAATTTACCTATGTACTATATGAGAACCAGAGAAGATGGCTTGGTATTGGTTGGAATGCAAGTATGTTGGGGTATGAGAGAACACCATGGACTGATGAGTTTTTAAATGAAGCTTCTAAGCCATCTGAATTTCAACTACCTAATAAAGAATGGAAATGGTTGGATTCTGAATGGAAGTTGGACTTAACTAATGACGGGGCCATTGAAGTTGAAGGTGAGAAATTTGTGACCAACCCTGGTGTTAATGATGGATATATATATTACGATAATACATGGAAGAACCCAAGCGTTGAGGACACATTTTCGAAATATACGAGGAGGAGAAGGTGGATCCGTACTGCTGAACTTATTGAGAAGTAATCTGAATTTCACCAAGAATCCATTTTATTCATTCACCAACTATTGATTTCATGGGTATCCAGTAAAAAATAAAAATTTAAAAGTATATATTCCAGTAATGTATTTTCTATTTAGAAATATGTATAGTCCTAAAAATTGCATTTGGCATTTCAAAACAGTTTGTATTTCTAGTATCGATAATAATAAAACAGTTGTGGGGTTGGTTTCTAATTTTTGACTCCAATTCCAATTTTCTATCATATTACTTTTTCTTATACAAAATTTATGTTTTTGAACATAAAACCAACTTGAGTGAAGCAAAAAGAAAAAGTCTTTCAAATACAAGTTTAAGTAATTACAAGAATAGAATTTATTATGTAACTTCTCATTGCATAAAATACGTAACGGATTTTTTGTATTAGTCTAGATCTAAGTGTATATAAGTTTTATGAGTTGAGCTTCACTTATCGCAAGATATAACCAATTACGAATATCACCTCTTATCACGTGTAACATCCATCAATACACTACATATGATAATAGAGGTAAATTATAATCATATTAACCGCCGGAAAGACTGTATAAAGTTTATATTCTAGCTCCACCAGTAAAGAAAATTAAAACATAGAGAATTTTGCGTAATATTAATAAAGTTTATGATATTAAATTATACAGGTGACTTGTATATTAATATGAATGAGGTTGCTAGTTAACAAATAATTGTAAAAATAAAATAATAAAAGAAAAAAGTTTAAATATCCCAGAATTCTTATTTCATGAATCTTAAAAGAAAAAAAACAAACAACGAAAAAATAATAGAAACTAAGTGTTTAACTTAATTTTTCATATATTTTCTCTCTCTCTTATCTTAAATTAAATTTACAACTTGTTGACTTGCAAAGTTGGTGGCAAAGATTGGATCAACTTCTTGGCCTTACCAGCGTCGTTGACGGTCAAGGTGTACAAGTGTCTGGTACCTCTGACCTTGAACTTGGTTTGTCTGAATTGCTTACCGTTCTTGTTCAACTTCTTGTTGATCTTAACGGTAGCGGACTTAACGTCGGCTCTTCTGGTCAATTCCAAGAATTGCTTGATATCGGTAACTTCTCTGGCCATCTTGTTATATTATCCTCGTTGGTTTACTTTCAAGGGGAATTTAAATGTATATAGCAATAAAATTAACAACTCTTTCAAATAAAATTGAAAAAAAAATTTAGAAAACGAAGTAAAGATAGGAAAAAAAAAATTGCAAGAGAGGGAGAGAGAGTAAGTTGAAAGAAAAGGTGAGCAAGAGCTAACAATCACCTGTACAAGTGCGTTCTTCCCCAATCTCTGAGCGATAACTGTTCGAACCCAATACCCACATTTCGAACTCAGACAAGTTGGGTAACCCGGTTGTGTGTTGGCTGTAACACATTGTGAGTTGTCTACTACCATTTCCCTTGCCTGGGACTTGCCACTACCGAGATAGAGAGATAGAGAGAGGAAAGCGAGAGAAGGTGTTCCTGCCTAGCATGGCAAGAATACTAGACTAGGCTGGAGAGACAAGCGCGAGGAGAGAATAGCTGCCTGCTCACACAAACGCGACGAGGCCGTTTTCATTACCGGATCCACATCGACGATCCGAATTCGGAAAAAAATAGAGAGAGAGATATATTTTTCTAATGGTAAAGAAAAAAAATAACATTCCAAAAAAGGTACGGATGTTTGGGCAGTCACAATAAGTGTACAAAAAAACCGAGACAGCACATTAGTAAAGAAAGCAAGTGGTTTACATCAAGGATACGGTAGAAAGAGAGAGAGAGTGTGTTAAAGCAGGCAGAGAGGGAGAGAGAGAATACTGTCAAGAAACTCAGAACACAAGTTTTTATATAATCTTACCACGCTATAAATTGTTGTATTCAAGTACACTATACTATAATGCAAACTACAATATAGAAATAGAAATCAGTTGTGGTAAGCTGGGTAAAAGAAATGTAAAATCATTTGAACTAAATCCGGTAGAACAGGGACTTCAACATTTTTTTTTTTTTCGTGTAGGTTGGATCTACCCTGCAAGGAAAAAAATTCCCCTGATTTAATTGAGGCTACGTGTTTTTGTTAGTGGATTTCAGCAGAAAAGAGAGTGTAACAACACCGGAGAAAAAGAAACAGCAGGATGGGCTTAGTCAATTCAAATCAGCTTATTTTTGGAAAATTTGATCTTCTTGTAACTACTTTTTGTAGGTTTGAACAATGAAATCAACAACAACAACAAAAATATACATATCAAATAAATGTCTGGCCTGGTAAGAGACTATATTGTTGGTTATCTTGAAGACTCTGCAAACGACTATGCCCATGACAACTTCCAACCCGTGATAGACCCATACTACGAGCGCGTGGGCCCCAATAAGACGAAAGTGCGCCGTCAGCTACCGAACAACTACTTCAGCAAGGCAGAGCGCAAGACATGGAAGAAGATCCAGTCTAAGAGCTGGTCTCATGACAGGTCCATGTGCGGGTGCTGCTGCTGGACCGAGTGCATCGGGTGGGCTCCGGTGTTCTCCATCATCCCGGTGCTCGGCCCCATCTTCATGTACATGATCCACAACTCCCTGGTGAACTACGCCAACCGTAACCTGTACCAGAACAGAATGCCACACGCCCTAAGAGCCAAACTATACGCCAACATCACCTTCGATCTGTGCATAACCATGGTCCCCGTCCTAGGATCCCTCTTCTCTTGGCTAAACGGCTGCTCTACAAGAAACGCAGCTCTCATATACAACAACTTTGTCCAAACCCGAATAAAGAACACTCCTCAACAACCACAGCAAATGGTTTAATACCATATATACATATATTAACATATACATACATATCACTTCATACTCAATCACATGATATCGTCACCAACGCTGACAATGTATATCGGGTTTTTGGTTGGTTTCTTAAAAATTAAAAAATAGGAGAGAGAGAGATACACAGAAACCAACGCAGGCAAAAACCGGTGAATTTTAAAAATAAAAAAAAATTTGGAAATTACGTCAGTTGAAAAAAAAGCTCGAAAGGAACCAAAAAAAAAAAATTTTTGTGCGGGAAAGAAAAAGCACACACAAAGACGGGTGGAAAAAGGCCCAATGGGGATTGACAGCTTATTCTATAAGCATTTGTTTGTCCCTCCTTTTCTTGAATAAGCAGCCTTTCTTCTCTCTTGAACAATGATAAACAAGTGTTAAATGGGAACCGGCTGTGCCTTTGTTTTACATATATATATACTTCTTGTTTTTATTTTATTTAGCTTTTGTATTGGTTTAAAGTAATAAGACAAAAAAAAGCCAAAAACAAAGTAATAACTTAAATAGAAAATTAGCAATGGATCCAACTAGAGACCCGGATTTCAAACCTAGGGATCCTGACGAGAAGTTACTACCTCCTCCGGACCCAACTTCTAAGATTCCGAACTCTGGTCCTATTTCGCCGTACGTTCTGGCTGATTATAATGGGTCTATTGACGCTCCGTTCCAAATGAAGAAGAAAAGCCATAAACACCACGACCATACGCATCCGCACCAGAGGATTCCATTGAACAAGAGCGAGTTCCAGCCCTTGTCTACCACTGGTTCTTCTGAGGAGGATTTTGAGATGGATGAGGAGGATAACACCACCATCGAGAGTAACAGTAATATAAATAGAACACAGGAGCATAGTATTGGTGTCGGAGTGCACAAGAACCAGATTGCTGACTTGGAAGAAGTGCCTCATGGGATCGTACGTCAGGCCCGTGTGTTAGAAGAGTACGAATTTCCAACTCATAGACTGGCCAAGAAGTTACAGGACCCAAATAAAATGCCTCTGGTAATTGTTGCGTGTGGTTCCTTCTCTCCAATCACTTACCTGCATTTGCGTATGTTTGAGATGGCTCTGGATACCATCTCTGAGATGACAAGGTTTGAAGTTGTAGGTGGTTACTACTCCCCGGTTAGTGACAACTATAAGAAGCAAGGTCTTGCACCTTCTTACCACAGAGTTAGAATGTGTGAACTGGCGTGTGAGAGAACTTCCTCGTGGTTAATGGTTGACGCATGGGAATCTCTGCAGCCAACCTATACAAGAACCGCGAAGGTTTTGGACCATTTCAATCACGAAATCAATGTTAAGAGAGGCGGTATCACCGTGCAACGTAGGAGGAAGAACGCCGACGGGCAAGTCGAATATGAGGAGGAGAAAATGGGTGTGAAAATTATGTTGTTGGCTGGTGGTGATTTAATCGAGTCCATGGGTGAACCTGGTGTTTGGGGTGATGAAGATTTACACCATATCCTTGGTAATTATGGTTGTTTGATCGTTGAGAGAACTGGTTCCGATGTCCGTTCCTTCTTGTTATCTCACGATATCATGTACGAACACAGAAGAAATGTACTGGTTATAAAACAACTGATATACAACGATATTTCATCTACAAAAGTAAGGTTATTCATAAGACGTGGTATGTCTGTTCAGTATCTATTACCAAACTCTGTTATTCGGTACATCCAGGAACACAAACTATACATAAACCAATCTGAACCAGTTAAGCAGGTTTTGAGCGGTAAAGAGTAAAAAGAAAAACCTTTACGAATCGATCTTACGCAGAATAAAAAAAGCTTTGCTCTCTTTTTCCCATGATTTTAACGCAGATGAAAGTTACCCATGATTTTATTTTATTTTTAATTGGCATTAATGAACACATAAACTGGTTTGAAGCATAGTTGAACTTTTATTAGTCACCACTAAATCTGTGGCTTTAGCATTTCTTTACTTTTTTGTTATCATACTTTATGTTTTTTGTATCATAGCCAAAGTTTTACCTTTAATGACACTTCCTATTTTATCTTTAATATTTTTTGTTTGAATCAATTATCTGCATTTATTTTTTTTTTTCTTAATTTTTAATTTTTGGTTTCAAATTCAATTTTATTGCGCATAAGGAGAACCACAAATTATTTTCTTTTCATATTGATACGAACAATCCCTATTTTCATCTTAATTTAATACCAATAACATTCCATCAGAATAACAAAAGCTTCCCCATAATAACAATCTTTACTTTTTGATTAGAAAAGGAAAAAAAAAAGTCTTAGAGCATCGATAATTTTTTATACTGATCTTCGAATAGTAGTATATCCTCTGATAGTGTAAATTTATATGTACAATATGGATTTGAAACATCCAAAAACTACACAATGATATATTTTGCTTTTGCATTTTAAAAAAACCAAAACCCAAAAAAACAACTAAAAGTGTGTGACTGATTATACGTACAGTATTTTATTCCTGTTTCTACTCCTAGCTTTACATACATGCTTTATTATAATTTATTTACTTAGTTGGGCCAACCATGTTTTCTGGAATAACCCACTCATCGAACTCCTCAGAGGTCAAGTACTTCAATTCAAGAGCGGATTCCTTCAAGGTGATGTTCTTCTTGAAAGCGTTCTTTGCGATCTTAGAGGCAGCATCGTAACCAATCTTTGGGTTCAAAGCGGTAACCAACATTAGAGAGTTGTGCAAGTTTTGGTTGATCTTCTCGCGGTTGGCTTCAATGCCTTCGACACAGTGGACTCTGAAAGAGTGACAAGCGTCTGTCAAAAGTCTAACTGAGTTCAACAAGTTAGCGATCATAACTGGCTTGAAGACGTTAAGTTCGAATTGACCGTTGGCGCCGGCGAAGGTGACTGCTGCGTTGTTACCCATAACTTGAACACAGACTTGAGTCATGGCTTCGTTTTGGGTTGGGTTGACCTTACCTGGCATGATGGAAGAACCTGGTTCGTTTTCTGGTAGATGTAATTCACCGTAACCACAACGTGGACCGGAACCCAGGTATCTGATATCTTGTGCTATCTTGAACAAAGAGCAAGCAACAGTGTTCAAGGCACCACTGGCTTCGACAATGGCGTCGTGAGCAGCTAGTGCTTCGAACTTGTTTGGGGCAGTCTCAAATTCGATACCGGTCTCCTTAGAGACTTGCTCAGCAATCATTTTGTCAAAACCTTCCTTGGTGTTTAGACCAGTACCGACGGCAGTACCACCTTGAGCCAAAAACTTCAAGTGGTGTAAGGAGTTTTCAATTCTTGTAATACCGTTGGTCAATTGTTGAACGTAACCACTGAACTCTTGGCCTAGAGTCAATGGAGTAGCGTCCTGTAGATGTGTTCTACCGATCTTGACGATGTCCTTGAACTCCTCGGACTTGGCGTGCAAGGCGTCTCTTAGCTTAGCTACTTCTGGGATTAGAGAATGAGAGATCTCAGTGACTGCGGCGATGTGCATCACAGATGGGAAAGTGTCATTTGAGGATTGTGCCTGGTTACAGTGGTTATTTGGATGGATTTCCTTTGATCCCATCTTACCACCGATCAACTCAATGGCTCTGTTTGAGATAACCTCATTGGCGTTCATGTTAGACTGAGTACCAGACCCAGTTTGGAACACCACCAATGGGAAATGGTCATTCAATTGACCCTTTGCAACTTCATCTGCGGCCTGTTGGATAGGCTTGGCAATCTTAGGGTCTAGCGTACCCAATTGCTCGTTAACGATTGCGGCAGACTTCTTCAACACACCAAATGCCCTGATGATAGGCTCAGGCATACGTTCACGGGCCCCACCGATCTTGAAGTTCTGGAAAGATCTCTGGGTCTGCGCACCCCAGTATTTGTCAGCTGGAACATTGATCTCACCGAATGTATCAGTCTCCACTCTGAAAGCCATTGCTGTTCTTGTGGTAGAGAAGTATTTGTTTGATGCCAATCTATAAGCAGGAGTCCTAGAAGATAATCTCAACATCTTTTTTTTTTCTTTCCTTTCCTTTTTTTTTCTCCTTAATGTAGAAACCGAGCTATATTTATAATAGAAAAAAGTGTATTTTGAAATTGGGGTAAAATAAAATACAAATTATCTCCAATTACTTTTATTCACTCAAATATGTTAAAGTAATTTTATAATACGGATATTTTTTGGTATTTTTTTTTTGGTATAATTGAAATAACAATTTAACCGCCGTCCTAATAAAGTATCTTCTTAGTTGGTATCTTGAAAGTATTTATAATGTTTTAAGTAACAAATAAAATAAAATAAAATAAAAATAAGATACTAAC